>JAHLTZ010000016.1:0-541153 GCA_025786725.1 Syncephalis fuscata
GTGGGACAGAATGGGAATGATATAGGTAAATGGTGGATATATGCATACTGGATAACGAATCTATGATGACGAGTATTTGATGACTGATGTCACTCACCACCCATCATCATGTTCAATAGATTGGGCGTTATTAAATATTAGTCATTTGTCCCCCAAAAAGCAATAAGTGTGATGATGTGACGATTAAATAAAACTCACCACTTGTCCCCATGTTCAATAGAGTGAATGTGCAGTGCAATTGCGCGAATGTTATCAAATATATTTATTTAATACCAGTCACATACATTGTCAATAAACTGTTTAGTATTAATTTAATAGCTGTGACATAAATAAGACAGTTAACTAAATAAACCATTGATACTACTCCTACATCAACCAATCTACATATGTCATAAGTAGCCATCTGATAAGTTTATACAATTTAGTCTAGTTTGGCTATTATAAGGCTGACACAGTATCACTAGTAGTTTACCATCTTTTTACATTTACGCTGACTTCTGGGTCTTTGCATTGTTTTCGTGCTTTCTTATCTTGCCTATGCTGTTTTTTAATGCACGCCGTTCTTTTTTTTGCGTTCATCACAAGACAGTATAGAAGAGATTGACAAAATCGATGGCCATCATCAACACATGCTTCAGCATTGATTGCTTGATCAAGTCATTATTCATATTAGCTATTAACACGTGTATATCTATGTTAACCATTAATGTGGAATAGTTACGTAAGTATATGATTAATATTTTCTGATTGTTAAATACAAATAAAGCACGAGCATAGCTATAATGAGTAATTAAATTAAATTAAATGGAACCATGTTTTATTACTACAATTTTGCATAGTTGAGTAGGAACGGCCAATTGCAAGCTTGTTGATAATATGCTGATACCATTGATTAAATAGTGAATAAGCCGAAGCATTGGCTAAAACTTGATGTATAAATAGACTGGACGGCAGTTATCGAATGGCCTTGCTTTTTGCCCAATATATACCTAAAGTTTGTTGAACTAGCAATTTGATTAGATTACCAATGCTAATGCCTTGAAAGTGTTGGTTATTTTATGTTTATAAGCAGATATAACACATATCACATGATTAATATATAATTGGTTAATATACAACGCCACTTACAACCTATTAACACGAGTTATTAGACACACACAGTGCGTGTCATACAATTAATATATATTTGGTTAATTAAAATTTTACTTACAGCCTATTATATAGGTCATTAGATGCACACAATGCATAGTATATGGTTAGTATATACCTAGCTAATATACAATACCACTTATGACCTATTAATACAAGTTATTAAACACACAATGTATATGGTATACACTCAATATACAAATATTTAATATTCAATGCCACTTACGACCTATTCATATGAGTTATTAGACACGCGATGTGTGTCATATGATTAACATATAGTTAGTTAAATTAATAAAAATCACTTACAAACTATTATATAGATTATTAGGCACACACGATGTGCGGTATATGATTAGTATGTGGTTAGCTAATATGCAATGCCACTTACGAGCTATTATATAGGTCATTAGACACACACAATGCGCGGTATATGATTAGTATCTAGTTAACTACTATCCAATGTCACTTACGTCCTATCAACACAAGTTATCAAACACACAACATATATAATATATGCTTAGTATATAGTTAGTTGATATACAATATTACTTACGACCTATTAATATGAGTTATTAGGCACACGGTACGTGTCATATGATTAATATATAGTTGGTTGATTAAAAAATTACTTACAAGCTATTATATAGGTCATTAGACACAAGCGATGCGAGGCATATGATTAGTATATAGTTGGCTGATATAAAATGCCACTTACTAGCTAGCAAAGCCAATTTAGCAGCATAAACATTGTTTAGTTAACTAAAAACTAGTTAATGTTATTGCAATATACCTCCTATTAATATAGATTTGGTATATTAGCATTCTGAATGTGGCTTTTATTTATTGTTTTATGTTAAACGTACTCTTAGCTAATAATTCTATATTTATTTATTTTAATTAATGAGCAATGGTTAGCCAAAACATCAATAATCATGTATGCTCAAAACTTACGGGCTATTTACGTGTGTTATAGCATTCATTATGTGTATAACAACATATAGTGAGTACCAAAACAATGATCCATCATCACAACTTACCACCTAGTACCATTGTTAGTTAAACATAATGTTAGTAAACATAACACTTGAATATTTATTGCGATTGCAACATACCACGACGGGCTAGAGTTGGATTAGCATCTACCATGGCTGTAGTGGCCACAAGAGCCATGATAATGGTGCAAACGACGGCAATAAAAAGCTTCATGTTGATATTAAATTGTTAAGGCAAACAAATAGAATGAACAAAGTTTGGTAGCAGTGAGTATTCGGTAGAAAATGGCGTGTGATGATGACAACACTTGTTAGTTTTGCGTACACTGTGGCCTATTTAAGTCCATGGTTATGCTAATATACCAGTATACTGCGTTGCATGGACTATACCATTAAAATGCAATATAAATCAATAGGAACACGTCCATATGGTGGTTGAAGCACGTGCATACCAGCACACTGATGGTATGATAATTTGTAGTCAGGTCTTTATTCTAACCTGCTCAGCGCTGGCACGAATGATGTAGCAATATCATCATTTAATAAATGTATGATAGAGGTTTGCGTAAAAACTAGTACTGTGCTATTATGCAATTCGACCATGTGACGCTAATTAAATCTATTGGTTCTAAAAAAACAGGGATGATGTATCGTTGTGTCTTTGCTGTTGCTTTCAACGACAGCTTCAATCTTCGGTATTTTTATGTATCTAAAACAAACGTAAAGCATCAATACAGTAGCAACGCTATTGCATTAGGCCTTTGGTTCTTTACAGACATTTACTGTTGTGCATAAACTGATTATATTCTCTGAGCTATGAAAGTATATTGATTGGTTTGCATATGCGTTTAGCATTGTGGCTTGCCTACAGAAATGAATGGTTTATTTTTAGAAAAACATTATCAAATGCTGATGTAAGTTCTACTATTGATCAGGGATTATTTTTATTGCTTACTGCCTGTTAATCATATGCATTTTTGATAATGAATCATTACCTTCTATCACCAGTATCGTTTATTTCCAGCACCAAAGCAACGTAAACTGACCAAATGGCATGTAGCTCTACATAAAGACATTGGGCTATGTCTATCAGGCTGCCTCAATCAGATACAATCAATGCTGAGTGTACAGCAGCAGTTCATGGTATGTCAATCAGTACTCTCCTGTTGTGTAGATGATTCATACAGTAATGACTTGATTAAAATAACAGGTTTGCAATCTGAAGTCTGCGTTATGTGTTACACACCCAGGTCATGTTTTTACGGCCCCAATTTAATAAAAATAATAATTGAGCAGATTATAGCTATTTCAGCGATACTATTACTAGTCGTACCACTTTCCAGTCACTTTTCTGCTATAGCTATGTATATTAAATATTATTTGCTGAGTAACATGGAAATAAGCAATATTCAATAAAATTCAGTTGTTTATTCACTGTCATATTGTATACAACCATATTTACGATTAAAAACTTATAAAAAGTATTTATAATAAATAGCTGATCATTATACTTACTGCTTGTTATTGATACAGCATGTATGCCTATTGCTCTGTATGTGTCTGCTTATAATTGTCTATTTGCTATTACATTGTATCTCATATACATTACTTGCTAATGTAACTTTAGTAGAATAACTTTTATCAACAAACATTAGCCCGATACACAGCATTATAATATATAGCCTATTCTTTACTTGCTTTAAATATTTTAACAAAACACATGTTTTTATCCATTATTTATTTTAAACAATCAAAGTTATAGCTAACTATTATCAACTAATTCGCCCCTAATTAGCCATCAGTAATCAAAGTGCTAAATACTTTTAATAAACCAAAAGTTTACACATACCTCTAATATTTGTTCTACCGATATAGCTCAATGTTAAGTGCAATGACCAAGCTTTATAGTAATAGAGCTGGAACCAAACAGACAACAGCACTAGATATCACATAGCCAATATGTAATAAAATAGTATACATTATAATGAGTATGCAATATTAAACGAGATTAGCAATGTTAAGTTATTGAGTATATATGCATGATCAATGAATGAATTAGTCATTTACTAATAATAAAACTAGAACAAAAATAAAAATAGTTTTGAATAGAGGAAGGTTAGGCAATTATAAAATAATATATAAAATGATAAATGTACGGTGAAAAAGCATATAAAATGAAGTTAAAGCTATAGAGCATACAACGCAATAAATGGGCTGAGTGAAATGTGTTGGTGTGTATAATAAATAAAGTGTGTCTAGCCTATCATAGAATGGTATATGATGACATGAAATAGTATAAAGATGATATAGCTAAATAGAGTATATATGCATACTGAATAATAAATCTACAACAATGGGTATTTTGATTATTAATGTCGCTCACTGCCTAGTTCTATGCTCAATAGAAATGATGTTGCCAAATCTAGTCGTTTGACCCCTAATAGCACTGAATAGTTAATAAAATGTTTTTTTTGCTATACTATAATATAAACACACATTGTTACTTACTTTTTACAGTTTATCTATTCGCTATAGCTATAGCGTCCCAATCAATGTGAACATTACTATAAAGCACCACTTGAACGCGTGGAGCTGCAATGGCCGCATGATTGGTGTGATTTAAGCACATGATTGCACAGCGTGACGCGGTATCAAAACGACAAATGCACAGCCCGCAGATACATACGCAAGCATCTTTACTTCTTTACTTATTTCTTCTATTCTACTGTAGCTATACCACCAATATTGTTTGTAAACCATGCGCCATAATTGGGTTCTACCTTCAATATGGGCAATTATCAATGCCAGTAACTATCTGGCTGTTGGTATAATGCCAACTTATTCACCAAACCATTGTCGTCTTTCGTTGACGTCTTCGTTGTGGCTTTCGGCAGAGTATGAGTCGCACTTTGAAATGAGCTCAACCAACGATTTCCTTCCATTTGCTGTATATAATCAAGAGCCAGAAGTTGGAGAGGAAGAGGCACTTGGTGTGCCAGGATTAGTATTTGATAGTGAACGTACTGGCGGTGGTGCCATGAGCGACTACACGGCATATGTATCCTACAAAGACCAGCCAGGATTTATGAAATGCAGCTACCGAACCTTCTGCTACACTCGTGAAGTTCGTGCGCTAAAGGTAAATAGATAACATTATATTGCTGCTTACGACTTATTATTGCTATTATTATAAATCAATTTAGAAAGTTAATAAATTAAATCCCCAGCTGCCTGTAATACCTGAATGGCCAGGCTATTCCGACCCAATGCCATTCAGTAGCTATGTCCCCAGTCTGCTGACCTATTTTCGCACTGGAGATGGGTTCGGATGTATTGTAATGTCATTGGCCAATGGTATTACACTTAAAGAATACACTAAAAGTCTTAGTTCGCTTCAAAAGGATGTAGAACTACGCGACGTAGTACGGCAATTGCTTATTAGTAAGTATCTAGTATAGTTGGTTGATACAATGTCTAACCGATAACTATAGGTCTTGCCTATTTACATCGCTCCGAGTGGGTGCATGGTGATCTTAAGCCAGACAGTAAGTAGGCTGTGCAGATAAGAATTAAACTAACTTGTACAATAGATGTTATGGTCCAAGTAACGCCACCAAGAACCGATGGCAAATCACGTGTTCAAGTAACACTGATCGACTTTAATCTCGCATTTCCAACCATCAACGGTACTAGTCCTCCAGCAGGTCACACCGTCGGCTATACACCACCAGAGTTTTATGGATCAAAACAAACCGTCTCACACTCATTTGATAGTTGGTCATTAGGTGCAACGCTTTATGCGTTATTTACAGGCCATGCTCCGTATGAGATTGATTATGACGAAAAAGGAACCACTGGTGTATGGTCATTGGAAAAGCGGAAAGAATTTATGCGCAGCATGCTTAAGCATCAGCAGCATAGCTATCAACAGCTAAACTGCAGCGAAGAAGCTCGTGAATTTATTGAAACTCTAATGGTAATTGACCCAGCAAAACGAGTTACAGTTGAAGAGATTATGTGGCATAAGTGGCTTAAATAACTCATGAACCAATGAAGCTTTAATGGTAGCAGGTGATATTCTATACAAATAATAAATTAGAAAGGCGTGTCATTTTATCCAATGCTTATTATTATGCTAGTATATTTGGACACAACGGCAAAATTGCATTACTATTTACAAATATCTGATAGCATAAAGTGAAGGCGGTGTTAAGTGGATTGATTGAAATAATAAAATAACAAAATTATACAAAAAAAAAAAGTAAGCTGTATAATATATAAATTGAATAAAATAAAACAAATTAACAAAAAGCTGTATTATATATAGCCTAATAAATAAAATGAATAAAGTGTGTTTATTATATCGCATAATGATACATATTAGCGTGGGACAGAATGGGAATAATGTAAGTAAATGAATGTGTAGGTCAATTACGCGAATGCTATTAAATTTAAGCATTTAATTTTAAATCGTATTAAATGGTTTAGTAATTTGTTTAATATTAACATAATAATAACAACAGATATTACTATTGAAATAGATGGTGTGGCTATAGATGCATCGAATGTAGCTAGTTGTAGTTTATTGCTATTTGCAAAAGAATACATTTATTAAATTAATAAATGAAATAAAGTATATGTAACAAGCTGAATAGCAACAGCTCCCTTGTCACGATAAATCAAGTGTTGGGATTATGACAGTATTAGTTACACCGCCTTCATTGCACTTTTATAAATAGCATTAGTGTGTAGCCGATGATCGCTTAACTATTTTTTGAAATAAAAATCACACATTTAATATTTTAACACGATACGTTTACTAATAAGTATCACGACTATAAAATAGCTAACAATACACGCTTTATAATGAAATATTATCTTTATTCACAATCCGTGTTTACGAATGTTACAGTATATATAATAATATTGTAACGCGAATCAAGCAACTAACTAACGTATTACATTGACTTATTCTATCATATACAAGTCGTAGACGATCGTCTTTTGGCAGTGTATCATCAGATGATGTGGATTGATTTATCGCATCGACAAACGGACAAACAGCAACCTTGACTGTTGCTTCAAACAGGCCCCGTACTAGGTCGCGTAGGCGGTGGCCTGTTTGTGCAAAATCAGGGAATGCATTGGCTTCGAGCAGCCATACATTGTGAGATTCATCGATAAGAAAATCAAATCCATAGAGTTCAAATGCATTTGGCATTGGCTGGAAGCCAATAGCATCCGATGATACTGCAGCAAAACATTCACCCAATACTGACGCACACTGGTTGAATATCTGCTCTAATGTTGTAGCTTTAAGACCATGGTTTGTTAGATTCCAAAAAGCGCGTACAGCTTGCGCTTCATCAAATGCCTCATTGTGCTGCTGAAGGCATGTATTTGTAAGATGTCCTTGCAGCGATTCTATACTAGTAATATCATAGTCAGTGCCGGCAAAAAGTGCCAGCATTTCGCGATATAAATAGACTTGCGTTCGTCCTACAGATAGTACATAAGCACGTAGATGGAATTTCCGTGAATCATTTGGTAAAAGCAACGGTTGCGCAATATATCGTTGAATGACCCATTCTCTCAAGAGCCATGCACTGCCCTGCTCGCTATCCGCATCTTCGTTGGCATCTTCTGCTTCGCTATCGCTTTCTCCAAAAAGCTCCTCTATCATTGTTTCCATGCCTGATAACGAATCTAGTAAATAGATGCCTACACCGCGTCCAGTCATTGAAGGCTTCATGATAAAGCGTTCAAGCTGCTTGGGATCATTACATGACAGATTATTACGAAATCCACGCTCAACTTCCCAACACTCATTTAGTGCTTCATCAAGATAGTCAGGATGATCCAGACGGAATATCCACGTCTCTGGCACATGCTGTTTTAGCAAGCTTTGGGGTCGCTTTGCGCAGTAATGCTGAAAGGCATTGGCCATTTGAATTTTACGAATTAAAGCTTTTCGTATGCAGTAGGAATTAATTAAGCTGCGTTCAGGATGCTTACTGGCTATATCCCAGTCAATCGATTCGTATTCGCGCCACTGTAAAACGGGTACAGTATTGCTACAAACGTAAGCATCTTTATTACGAGGTGGCCACTCCGAAACAATAGTCAACGCGGGACATAATAGCGCTAATGTTTCTCGTACTAGTATATCCACATACGGATCATCAAGACGGACTACAGCCACCATAGACGAGTGAATATCGATACAGCTGTGGGTGGCCATGATAAAAAAAACAACTTCTACGAAGCTTACGAGAAATAAAAAGTAAAGAATATGCTGAAAAAAAAATGTGTAATGTAACAAATTTTCCTTCCACGCAATTTATTATTTCCTTATTTAGTAGTAATGTCGTGTATAACTAATAAAATAAAGTGAAGAAAATTCCGAGTTTTTTAAAAAAATAAAAAGTGAAGGCCAATATTTTATTATAAGATATAACAATGTTACTACTCCACATACTCAATAAATTGTTAGTAAAGCTTAAGTATATTGATTACTAAACATAGTAGTTCAAATCAATTGCTAATATTATTCCATGATTTACACCACATTATTAACACCCATGATCAACACGCGACTAAACACCCGGTCCTACCGACTTCTAACAACAGCGTCAATCAATTACTACTCTTATCAACCATTCGAATCCTTTGTAAAAAACTTTCTAATTGTTATCAACCATTAAGAAAGCAACGAACAAACAATAAATTCAAGTCTTTCTTAGCTATTGCTAAAGGTCATTTGTTGTAAAATATCGCTACTATTTTGCTATCTCAATTTTAAATTCACTTCATTGCTAAGTTTTGGACCTTTTCGTGCCATCCCAACCTATTAGTAATATTTAGGCTGGACTGGCACGTTTATTAGCTAGTTTTACACTAGCTATTCTATACTTTATTATATTTTTAATAAGGAATTAATCATCTTTTATTAAGGACCTAAGGTAAGCATTTATAATACTAACAATCTTGTTTCATAGGTTATTAAGATGAGTGTAGTATTAGTTATCGATTTATTACTTTTCTTTCAATAAAATAGCAACAATAAAAAACAGCAACATTCTTTTTGAATTTAACATAGCATAGATATCTAAATTAAAATTTTTAAAAAATGTCTACTTGTTACGAAGATAATTACGCGTTTTTTATTATACAAATACTTTATCGTAATTATATTAATTTAATATCCGCAAAATTCATATTTGTTACGCAATTTTATTAAATAACAGCAATATTATTGATCTAAGATGGTTTAGAAAGTGTAATTATTTAGTATCTCCATCCTATATGGACTTGACAATAGCAAATATATTGTATACTTTGTTATGTCAAGTATTTCTTTATTTAAATATCAAATAAATATTACGCTTGTATTACAATACAACATAGTATATGTACATATAACATAAATACATGCCAGCCGTGCAACTAACAGACTATATTATGCAATCACCATACTCATACCATTTACTCTATCTGCCATAGTAATACTGTTTTGCCTTTAATTACATTGCTACAAGACAATGGTAATATTATTTATGTGTTATTAAAATTAAAATTATAAAATTATTTTACTTGATCCGTAGCTATTGCTATAAAAGCACTGATTATACATTAAATTTATTTTAAAATATAACAATTGAAAATGCATGCATTTCGGTATTTTAACGTAAGCCTTTTAGCTATTTATGTTATAGTTTAGTGTATTGTCGAATAAAAACAAACATCAAATGACTAATAAAGCACTAATATATAATCCACACAATCAATTAGCTAGTACATTTTGTTCTTGAAATTATCATAGCACTTTATAGCACACTGGGACGCTCCCAGCCACAGTATGGACAAAATCGCCAGCTAGAAGATCCAATGGCAGTACTGCAAGCACCACAGTGATCCATAGAGTTTTCGCCTGCTACTATATTTGGATCTCTATAAGCTTGTTCCGCTGCGGCCAACGTTGCTTTCTCGTCACGATCCGGTAGATATGCAGGCGGCTTTTCTTGCTTTCTAACAGATGAAAATATTTGACGCTGTCTCTGAGGATGTGCCCCTGGTTGATCCACGTATCCACAACGATGACATACCCACACTGCATGGCCTCGATATACCTAAGTATATAATCAAATTGCAAAATCAATTCGTATAAGTGCACTATTTTCGCTACTATATAATTGCTTACAGGGAATAGAGGGACAAAGAACAACGAAAGCCGCTGATCGACTCGAGTTTGCATTAGTGCACATGCACCACATTGAGGACAGGTACGGGCCGTCTTCTGTAGCCATTTACGTTTGGGCGAAAGCCCAACTGATAAGCATATTATTAGTAATAGTAGTGGTATATATCATTTAATTAATAACTTACTGATAATTAGAAAGAACTCGAACATATAAAAGCAACCAAGTTAACAGTAGAATAAAATGTAGAACATCACACAATTGCCGTGTTTTTTCTTCAAATAAACCAGACTGTTTCACTATGGTCTTAGTCTTTGACTTGCTATCTTTTTTGCAGCCAAGGTAGCTTTGCTAATAACTGTGTGATCTAATATCTTAGAAGGCTTGTCTAAATATAATTGATAATATTCATGTGTATAGCTACGTCACTATATTACAACATATAACCAATAGCCAATGACTTGTATTATAACAAATTAAAGATTATTTATTTAAATCCTGTTGGATGTTCAATCTGTCTCAATCGACTATCGACTGCTTGTACAAGCTGTAAAGAAATTGGTATAGTCATTAATATGCCGTTAATGAACAATTGCCATTAATTTAATACCTAATAAATTATACACATTACTACTCTATTCATACTGTTTGAATCTACACTAATCTATACCAAACAATGAATTGTACTTTTATATACGTTTAACATGACAAGTATAGCCATTTATCCATTCACTAGCCAACAATAACAATTAAGCAGTTGAGCAGTATTAACCAGTTAATTGTCACGTTTAATTAAATAACCTTATTTCTGTTTTATTTTTATAGCATGTTTTAGTCCATATATATGTATTGTTTCATTTGAACACACATTATGCAAACTATAATTGATTAATGAGCATGCTTTATTTTAATAGATTAAATCAAAAGTCTATGACTGGTGGTAAACTGGCACATAAGTAATTACGAATTTCCTCGCTTAATCGCTTATCTGCAATATCATTATAATGACATTAAAACAAAACTTAGTTATTCTCTCGACCAAATAATCATCATTCTTACCATCTTTACATGTAATAACTGCCGCTTGTAAGCGTTCATTCAGCTGGCTTAAATAGTAAAGTAATTCTATGGCTTTACGTTGTATTTGACTAGGTAGACTTACAAAGGGGCCAAATATAGGACCTATCATATAATCATTAACCATCATAATAAGTACCAAGGCTCATAATAATAACGACAATGATAATGATAACACTTACCTTTACCGGGTAGCGTAACGTGGAAAAATGGAATCAAATTCATTTGTAGCTGTTTCAAAAACTGTATTACAATTAGCTTATTTTAAATCATTTTTACTTATCATTTTACTTACCTGATTATCAAGAGAACTACGTTTACATTGTCGTTTAACAGCATCATTCAAAGCATCAAGAACCACCTATACATACACATGATTTATTAGTCAACTGTTATACATCTATATGGCTAGAATGTTTTGTTATAAACCATAGCAGTACCTCTGTTGTTTCAGGATGTAATGTTTTTAAATTCCACAGCATCTTGGGTAAAGAAAGTAGCCAACGTTCTAAAGCAACTGCTTCTATAGAACGCGGCTTTATTCGAAAAGTGCCCTTATACTGAGAATGGCATTCCGTCTAATGCTATGTTAGCCATCTACCCTTCTCGTATCTAATCCCCTGTTATACTTGCCTTGGTTAAATGAGCAATAAACTCTACACAAAGTCGACGAGATGGTGAGGTAGCATGGCATCGTTCACCATAAGCACAAATTGCCTAAAATTAAATACACAGCAAATGAGTGCTCTATAGTAGGTCTATTCAAACTATGTCTACCTGGAATAGAATTGCCTGTTCACTAGCCTCTAAACAATTCATCAGCGTCCACACTGACGGCATCATAGCTGCCAACTGTTCTGGCGGTATTGAATGTACCATATTATCTGACTTGTTAGCCGATTTCTACATACACATTGATGTCAGTAAAGCATAAATAGATGGCCGTTTCAACTAATCATTACCGCAGCAGTAGTGTGCCAGTCAAATACTTCAAGCACATAATCGACAACCTGGCCTGTCCATGGCGGTGCCTGATGATTAAGTGCAGAGTCTTGGTGCATATTCTGATCCTGTGCCATTAAATAAAGCGATGTCAATTCGCAGAAAGCCGCATTCATGTCTTGTAGTGTCGATTCGGTCTAATATTATAAGTTAGCAACTTGTACAATATATTATTTTATGTATTACCTTTTTATCTATTATTTTATGCATATCTTGGCCATAAGGAAAATAAAGTGTAAAATGCTGTAATAAAGACTTCATATTACTATCGATCCAACTAGCCGTTATCTAATTGAAATATGTTAGCTGTAAATACTATAAATAATTGGTAGCTAACCTGTATCGATATTTGTCGTCCAAAAGCGGCCCGCCATAAAGTACGTAAAATACGTAATATTAAATACACGGTACCCAATGAATCATTCGATAGTATATCTCCATGTGCTGTAAATACACTAGGAGCAGACTCTAGCCAAATAGCTAGTAAAGCAGGTCGCAACGCATCCAGTAGATTAAGTAATTCGGTAACATTCATAGCATTATCACTGCGATCAGTATCATTCATGTTGGTAGACGGCGTAAATGGATTAAATTGCTTTGCTGCCGTGCCAGCAACTTCATTATGAGCGTATAAAAGTGTTTCAGGTGCATTTAACAAAGCTGATAACGTATGCTATTGTATGGTTGTTAGTCGTTGCTTATAAGTCAATATCTATATCCTACACTAGCCGGTGATGACCAAGATAAGCAAGGAGACGGAACTGATGCCACATATGACCTTGATAGTGGCTGATACAGATAATTATTAAAGAACCAATAACTACAATAATACATTTAATTATTTAGTATAATAGATTACTGTAGACTTACGGATCATATGCCAATTTGGATGCCGTTATTTTTGTACTTGCTTCTAGGAACCGGCATAGACTTCCCAGTACATCAATACGTAGCTTTTTGTTATTAGCATGTATACTTTCATTACTATATTATAGCCATTAAAATAAATACCTTTTGTGATCCCACTGTACTTTTTGGATTAATAAATACTGAATTACGTGCCGAACCTGCTAAATACATTTATAAACATACTAATCTATATATATATATATTCTATACCGCTCACCAGTATTATAGGCACTGATAGAAGAAGTTGAAATATTACCATGGTTCTGATTACCGCTTAATAGACCAATATAGTTAGGTATTAACTAGATGATTACTTATTAATATCAATAGTATTAATATGCAAAATATTAATTACCAATGGCTGTTGAACTACCACAAATTCAGGCGCTAATTTAATCCATAAATCGAGAAATAAAAGCGATCCAGCTTGTATAGTTTCATTTAAATGTGTCATGGCTGATCGTGTGTATACAACAAGTACAGGTAGAAATGGCGCTAAATTGGTCTTGTTACACGACAATTGTCAGTAAAAAGCTGTAAATTACATTAAACCTCTTACCTTATCAAGTGTAGGTAGGAATTCTTCTAATAAACTATAGAGTGCTTTGCGCACTTGATTATCTTCATCCACCAGTAGACTGGCCATAATATTAACGATACTGCTTAATGATGTTGCCAACAAGCCAGGATGCATACGGAACAGCTCACAAAGTCCATTTAAGGCATCTACTAATAGGTAAATCAATAGTTATTTAATGATCTATCAATTACCTCGTCGAGTAGATGCACTATAATGTTTTAATTGAGCAGTTAAACTGCCTAATGATTGGTTACGTGAATTGGTTGCTTGATGTGATTTATCAACAGTTAAACTCTGTCCCGGCAATACAATAGCTATATTGTTTTGTTGTTGTTGTTGTTATTATTACAAATATAAAGTATCTTTATTGATAAACTACCTTGAGATTTAAACGAAGTCGACGTTGCATTGTCAGCCACTAGTTTCTTCTTGCCGACTTTAAGTTTTTGTTTCTATTAAAACGTTAATTTTGTAGTATACCACTTGTAGATTCTGGTCTACCTTAAAGTCTTCGGCCTTTAGCTTCTTCTTGCGAGTGTTTTTAGGCATGGTGCCAGCAATTAACGACAAAAGTGGTGCTGAAAGAAGAAAAAGATAAAAAATAATGAACACACATTTTATTACTAATACACCAGCACAATCACTGAAAGTGACGTATCTTTACTTCTTTCGTCTTTTGGTTTATTCAATTTGTCATGGCAGAATCGCGTCCTTCTATTGTAGGCGAAGAGGTGCCTGCCTCTTCATTTCCCGTATTCTTAAACTCCAAGGTTATCCACGGCTTTGGTCGGGGCAGTAAAGATTTAGGCATTCCTACAGGTAGACTACAATAGACGAGAATGCGTTGGGCTATCAACACACATCCTACTGACCACTGTACTCCCTAGCTAATATGGAGGAGAAAGCCCAAGAAAGTCTGTGTAAAGACGCGAAATTAGGCGTATACTATGGCTGGGCACAAGTTGTAGGCGTGGAAGACAACACAGTCTTTCCAATGGTGATGAGTCTTGGCTGGAATCCATTCTACAAGAACGAGAAACGATCGGCCGTAAGTACAAATTACAGGCCATTGCACACTATAAACACTTATGACAATTTACTATCTATTCTTTAGGAGGTGCATTTGATTCATCAATTCTCAAATGACTTTTATGGACATCAAATACGTGTAGCTTTATTAGGATACATTCGACCAGAGAAGAATTACGATAGTTTAGGTAATATGGACATTGACTAGTCAACTGAATAACTAACTAACTCTATTCATATTATAATAGATGCTTTAATTGCAGATATCCATATGGATATTAAAGTGGCACAGAACTCGTTAAATCGTCCTAGTTACCAAAGTGTGGCACGGCATGCATTTTTTTCACCTGATCAACAATAAACAAAAAGTTACATTGTAATCTCTAATGATCATTCCTTTGTAATAATAAGATACCAATTATCACGGTCATACCCAGACTGTGCTATATGTGTATGTGGTAATGATTCTACCAGTGCATCCAATTCTCCTTCAACGAATAAATGATAATAACTACAATACCATGTAATTAATTAACTGTATTAATTAACTATTAATACCGTTAAATACTAACCGTTGGTAGACATGTGCCTCTGGTGTCTCTAAGGCAGTTGGATCTACACTAGATGATGGTGGCGATACGGTTACCGTCTCTTCTCGCTGTGATTTGGGCATTTGATTTATTTTAGTTACCCATGGCACTAATACATCTGGATGATCTGGATCAAATTTACGACGGCCCTATGTTAATTACAGTTGTTAACAAAATATTATTGTTAATAATACTGTGGAATATTTACCTTTTGTTCCATGGCCCATACAAAAATAAGCAGCTGGCCCCCTGGCCTTAGCACTCGAAGTAGCTCCTAAATATGACGAATTAATTTAACTATAACCATACTGGTAGTCATTAATAATAAACAATTACCTTAATAGCGGCTATTCTACGTTCTGGTGACGTGAAATGATGAATAACCGCAATGGATAAGGCAAAATCCTTTATAATGATAAGTTTAGGCTATTACTATCGAAATACGATGACTATCTTGTATTGTATAGCATTATATGGTATAAAGGATACAAATCGTTTACTAACATAAGGCAAACTTAGATTATCACAGCACATTACTTCATGTTGGCGTTCATGGGCTATCGATACTAGGGATTCGCAGCTATACATCAATTATAAGCTATATGGTTATAAATACAATAACAACAACGATTGATATTACCGATCAGATCCAATAGTATAGACATCAGGACGAACACCAAGATATTTCCCGTTACCACAACCAACATCGACACCAATAGCGCCTTTAGGTAACTGTTGGAGAAACTGCTCCACTACTGGCCATGGCTATTTATTACACAAATAAATACAGTTGGTTGGTTAGTTAGTTATACAATAGCTATTTAAATAAATAAATAACTAGATAACTACCTTGTAACGTGTCTGGCTGAAATGACCAGCAATAGCCTCATAGACTTGGTGGACATAGCGTTCTTCCTTCTCTTGTTCACTTAGATTCAATGTATCTGGAATGGGGTCTGGCATTGTTGTTAATAGGTTGTGTAGTAACAGTGTGCTAAAAGACAAAAAGATACTAAAACAAACGGCGAAACAGAAAATAGTATCATTTTTACTCTTTTCCTTCTTGGTCTATAGCATAGTATATACAAGTAAAAGGTTAACCAATATGTCAAAGCGTTCTACGACTACACCATTTGGGGAACGGGCCCAAATACATGAGAATTCCGTTGGTGCAACTCTACTTAATCTCATGGAGCGTAAAAAAACGAATCTATGTATTGCAGCCGACTTGACTACCAAACAAGAGCTGTTAGCACTAGCCAATGCCGTAGGACCCCATATCTGTCTATTAAAAGCAAGCCATTGAACAATACATATATATATATATTAAAATACTAATATTGTTTTATTAATATTTAGACACATATTGATATTGTACGCGACTTTGATTACGACCTTGTCGATCAATTGACGCGACTTGCTTTGCAACACGATTTTCTTATTTTTGAAGATCGTAAATTCGCCGATATTGGCAACACTGTGCGTCTACAGTATGGTGAAGGTGTCCACCGTATTGTGCAATGGGCCCATTTAATTGATGCCCATACATTACCAGGTGATGGTATTGTTCGAGGACTTAAAGAAGTCGGTGTGCCATTTGGACGTGGACTTATCCTACTTGCTCAAATGTCTAGTGCCAATTCGCTATTTACACCAGATTATACAGCAGCCAGTGTAGAAATGGCCCGTGCCCATACTGATTTTGTCGTAGGATTTGTTACAGGCAGCCGTTTGACCGATGGTGAAGATCAACGCGATTTTATCCACTTTACACCTGGTGTGTCATTATCGGCAACAGGCGATGCACTAGGCCAACAGTATCGCACACCACGTCAAGCTGTACTTGAATGTGGCACAGATGTGGTCATTGTTGGTCGTGGTATCTACGGTGCAGCTGATCCGGCTATTGAAGCCAAAAGATATCGCGATGATGCCTGGCAAGCCTATTGTGAACGGGTTGGCAATATAACTGAACTATAAAGCTTTTTCATCTATGTCTATCAATAATGATTAAAACAAAATGAATAATTAACAAACGATGATAAATATAGATTAATTAACAAGTGACTATCCACTAGTATGATTAATGACAACATTTTTAATTGAATTTATTTATTCACTCACTACTAAAATATAATAAAATAGACGCAAATGCAAATGCAGAAAACATACAAGAAGAAACTATTGACGCTTTAGTAGCGTCCACTAGGCAATGAAGTGGGAAGTGAACTAGCCAAATGAGATGGCACTGGACCAAGAAGTGAATTAGTATTCATACTTGGCCCATTTGTGCCATTGTTATGGTTAGAAGTGTGAACAAGGCGCGATGGTAATGGTGGCGATGCCGCATTAGTATATGATTGCATTGCATTGTTCATTGATGCAGCATGTCTTATTCCGTCTAATGTTGTCGTTGAATGATGAGGATGTGAATGATGCAAATGATGAGGCAGTGAAGAAGGCTGATGATAAGAAGAAACAGGCGGTTGAGAAGATTGATGTTGATACTGCTGTTGTTGTTGTTGTTGTTGAGTGTGATGTAATGGATGGTGAGCTGAAGATGAATTGTAGTCATATGAAGATGGCTGCAGTGCATGAGATGGTGGTGGTCGAAGATTAGAATGACGATATGAATGTTGAGATGGCATCGACGATCCCATTGGATTCAATAATATATTGGACGCTGTTGAAGATGCAGTTGGATGAGTATTAATGGTAGATGGATCCGATGCAAGTGGTCCACGTAACATTGAATTACTCATACCATTTGTACTAATACCCGCATCAACAAGAATGCGTCCCAGATCGGTGGCCACCGCAGTAGCAGCCGCTTTAATTGATACACTATTCACTGCTTCTAATCCATCCATTCCGTTAGCCCGTGCTACTCGGCAATCCTTGTGTGCTAGTAACAAAGTCTTTAAATTAATAATCTCTTCTCTTAAAGAGGTTGCCTGATCTTGTAGTTGGTCATTTTCACGAGATGTTAAATCAATTCGGTGTTGTAATTGATTGAGCCATGCCTTTTTGCGCTGTCGGCATTTGAGTGCAGCTATTAATGGTAATAAAATTAATAAACTTAGCTATATCCAATATCTATTGCTCTACGCTTACCAAGTCGATTACGTTCAAGGAAGCTTTGTCGCTTTTCTCGTTCATCATCGGGTAAATGATCTAGATTAACCTTTGGAATACGGCGTCGATCAATAGTTTGGCGTTTAGTAAGCGGTAGACCTTCCATTAAATGGCCATAGCTCTCCATATAGTCGGCGGCAGGTACAGATCCGCGTGGTGTCTTGGGATTTTGTGAGCGAGATCGTTTAGCAGGTGTGACAGATTTTGTATGCTGGTCTTCGTTGCTACTACGTTCACGTAGCCGTGTAGTCATAGTAATTGTGTTGTTGATGTGTTTGGCAGTAGTTTCTATTGGAGAAAATGTACTATTATCCATAGCAGATGTTGAAGGGGGCGACGACGATGACGACGGCGACGGCGACGACAAGTGCGATGGTGGCGGTGCATACATTGGACCAATACGTGGTGTATACTTTTGCGACGTGTTCTGTGCCACAGTTATATGAGCCGCCTTGGTCGACTAATTGTCATGGTGTAAGCATAGCTGTCATTAGTACGCTTGATTCAACTTACCTGTGAACCAGTAATATCCGATGATGGCGGATGGCTGCCATTCGATCCTGTGGCCACGTGCCTACCACTATCACCAGTCATATCATCGTGCATAGAGGCAGCAGTAGAAATGGCCGTCGTCGTCGTTTTAGCTTGATTATTATTACAATTGGTGAGCTGGTCCGGTGCAATGACTGCAGGCAGTGAAACCAACGGATTCAATTCATTGGAAAGTACCATAGAATCTATGGAAGTATCCATACTTACAGCTGCTTCTACAACTGCAGCAACTGCAGCTGCACGTACCTGCTCCTCTCGTTTAATTGCTACTTGTTCCTGTGCTGCAGCGGCAAAGAGTGCAGCCGTCATTGGCGACAGCGGTGGTGCGTTAGACGTGTTTGGATTAAGACCGACCGCCTTAGCGAATAGTGGATTGATAGCAGGAGCACTGAATCGGGTTGCTACACCGCCATCTACCGGTCCTGATGCATTAACAGTTGATGTGTAGCCGTGGCTTTGACTATTTGTGCTTAATACATTTGAAATTGAATCCATAATTGTTTCGTTTTTTGGATTTACAAATTCGTGATTGGCACTTGGTACAGTTGATAAAGAAGATATAATTTGCTGCCCACTGCTTGAAGATATTTCGGTTATGGGCGGTACAATTGCTAATGATGAAGTGGGCGAAGTAGGCAATGCTACACTGCTAGTACGACTTATACTGCCGTCACTACTATTGCTGATACTGCTGTGGCCTGTATTACGGTGTGTAGATGCAATCGTTTTTGCTAAAAGGGGCTGTGGCGAGTCCCTTGGTCCTTGTAGTAGGCTCGGAGATAACGGCCCGAATCTTAAAGAGTCCCAGCCAAAAACTCCTGTATTTGCCGATGAACGAGTTGTAATGATAGCCGGATTAGGCGAGTCAATAGACGCGGCAGGAGGTAGTACTGTTCGTGGTGATGGTCGCTGTCCTTTTGCCGAACGGCCAGTAGGTGAAGAGTCAATTCCAGTAGTCGATCGTGTCTTTGTACTGGATACTGGTGCATCGAGTGTATTTACGGATCGAAGAGATGATCCAGCTGTCGTTATTAAGCTGCCGTTGCATCAGTAGTGCAGTGGTAGTTGCACCGTTACGATAATCTCCAGTATTGGCTGGTGGATTAGGTGCAGATGATCGACGTTGACCTGATAAATGGCTGTTATTGCCGTAATTACTACTATTGTTGGTTTGAGTCAATGGTAATGTACCGTCTTCTTTACGTTTATTCGTCGTATCCGATAAAGCAAATGTATCTGCTCCTAAGAATGTCGGATCTGATTCAGGAGATGCAAGTTGCGAAAAAGATTGTTCAAATGGATTTGGCTCAAAATCCAACTTGTTTAAAGCGGTTAGAAAGCGAGACGGAGTTTGACCAGCCAGATCCAACGAAGCAACTTCAGTTGATGGTACAAGTAACTGCTGCGGTTGGTGCTGTTGTTTCTGTCTAGCCGGATTGGCTCTATTCGTAGCAATTGTTGCTGTAATGTCGGCAATAATAGGCTCTATAATACAATAGATTAGCTACTATAATTTATCATTAGTCGTTTATTGTTTAGCATATGCATATATCCGCAAATAGTATTAACAATAATAATGCGCATACATACATAATGAGTTTGTGCACTTGCTATTAGTATTTCCAATATCAATACGCTTAATATTACTATTGCTTGAATATTAAATAAAATGAATTGGAAAATGTTAAAGAAACAACTAGTAAATGAAAGTAGTTTCGCCTAATTTGATATACGATTTCTTGACGTCATAATGACATAAATTAAATGACGGATATGGAAAGCATTTTGGCCCTAGTAATATGTGATCCAGTATGAAAATCACTACCGATTGGATGAATGGACGGATGATTAACCGATTGGCCAGTTTGTCCTTTCTCTCTCTATGTGTGTGTCGGCCGGACCGTCAGCCGACTGGGCCGTCGTTTAATCATTGGGCCAGTATGACACGCCTCAAGAGCATGTGTTATGCAGTAACTAAACCATGCCATGCGATAAATAGAGAGACTATTGCATGGCACAACACATACATACATACATATCCACACACAAGTATACACTCACTCACTCACACATTCACACACACTCACACCGCATACACGCAAGTGCATACATACATACATACATACATACACACGTATACACACATATACATGTATATATAACTATGAGAATTTATAGAATGTTATTTGAATAACATCATATAGACGCCAAGACTACCGAGCTTTGTATACACACGCTGCATTCAGAATAATACTGGTGGTATGTGCTGGTGGATACGATAATTGGTTGTAGCGATTACCGTATCTACTAGAACAGCGTACCAGTATTACGCTAGATACAATGCGCACAGTGTAATACAAGTAATCGGTAGATACGTCATGATGACCGCATAGCGCATTCTATATAAAACAATAAAGCTTACCAGATAAATCGCGCTCCGCCATACTTGACGCTCGATTTAACACAACGACTAGATTAACGACTACAGAAATTCACCAGCACGTAGATAGTTAACCAATGCAACAAGTTGGCGTAATTGGAGACAAAGGTGAAAACAAGAGTAGTAGACTCGGAGTGAACGTGGTGTGGAAAAAGTATGAGCTCATCCATATGAGAGGATGACGGTTAAAGTGGGAAGAAAAATAGGGTGATATAAAGTGAGAACGAATGAGGAATAAACGAGCGAGCAAGCAGGCAGGCAGGCAGGCAATGTAATATAGGTGCAGTTGTTACTTGTTCGGCAGAGGGGTAATTTAATCGGAGCCACCAGGCAGTACAAACCCACGCGTATGCGTGGTCACAGCCAAGAAGACAGGATATGAGCAGTTGGAAAGAGAGAGAGAGTAGAGAACAAGATAGAGAGATAGAAAGAAAGAAAAAGAAAGAAAATATAGTATGAATTGTGTGTATATGTGTGTGTGTGTGTGTGTGTGTGAGCATGAATGTGTGTGTGTGTGTGAGAGAGTGGGTGGATGTATGTATGCAGCACCGCTATAACCATAAGCCCGATTACTAAAATAGTTTCTCCGCTAGACCAACATCCTTGGCAATATAGTAGAAATGTATTGTACAGCATGATGTGAAACTAAAACGCATAAAGCACACCGCGTATAGTTGTTTATTTTGTGCACAAACTAGTCTTGGTATAAAGTGTGGATATGCTTGCAATAGCCGCTACCATCATCAATGGTAAGCATCTACTACTACTTGACATGTATGCAGGTTGCACACTTACCTTGTACTTGTTCTACGTTGGATACATTCCAGCTAGCACACCACTACAACAGACCATTAATAAATAAAATATCTATTTATGTCATTCTATTAACTCTACCTTGTTAAACGAGACCGGTAAAGATAGATTTAAAACACGTATGGCCGTATAAGTACAGGCAAGTGCCACTATATGTGGTGGATAGTCAAGCGACAATGTCTCGGATCGCATACTATAGATAGATAGATAGATAGATAGATAGATAGATATAATACATATGCATCCAGTTTATAGCAACAGTTAAATAAAATAGCCCTGTTGAATCCAAAGAACCACATGTATAAATGCTTACCTATCATTGGCATATGACCATGCAAGTTGTAAGAGTGTACGGGCCATTGGCTGTCGTGAAGGTGGCAGTACTTCTAAACACGTAACAGTTTAGAATTCATACGTATTATTGGTATAGCTATATGGATACAATTACTTGTATGTTCAAGTAGGCGCACTACTTACTACTATCATTAGAATTGCTATCCGCATCGTCGTTATTATTACAATTGTTGTTGTAGTCATCTTCATCATCTTCGTTGTCAGATACGTTATCTGGATTCTCTATATATTTATCTGGTTGTAATAAGCGTTGTACCACTCGTGATACCCATATATGTGGTGTTGGTACATTAACATCAAATTGTAATATACGTAATACTGCTAGCTCTGCTGCAACTAATGAATCTCTCATACGTTGATATTTCTAATATAGTAAATCATATATAATATATAATGTATGTATAAATGTTATTAAATAGTAAATTACCATATAACTATACATAATACCTACGTCATCAAGATTCAAGTACGGTTGTTTGGTATTTAAAACACTATTGACAAAGCATAATTAGTTTATGTATAATATTTGATTGCTATACGCACAGATAACTAACATTAATAAGATCGCGTACTTTACGTAATGTCTCGGTTGATTTGCATGCTAAATGTAGACACGCGGCTCCCATTAACTAAATAGACCGTTTAATATTAATATTGAATTATAAACGACTAATGTAATTACATGTTCATCCAAATCAATATACTCGACCTCTTCCTTTGGCGCCTCTCTTAGAAAGCGACGACATTGATGAAGATAGATTTGTGCAGTAGCCGCCGTCATACGTGGTCTACAATTTATTATCAAATATTAATAACATTAATTAATAGTATTATCAATTAATATTAATTATTTAACTATTATAGTCACTAGCGTAAATAAAACACTTACAATTCAAGTAGATCGCTACATATTAATAGAAATTCAAATACTGGCAACGGTTCTATAGCTCTTCGCTCAGATTCCCGGTCGGCTTTGCCTGGGATTGGCAACTTTGCTGCAGACGAAACAGTGGTTGTTGGTGTAGACGAGTCGTTCATGGTCTTAGAATGAGAAGCAATCTAGCAGTGACTTGTCACCCCGTCCACGCTTTTAGCTGTTTTCTTTTCTTCATTTGTCCGTAACTCTCTGCTGTCACGTATGCCGCCACTTGAACTAGTTGCCGAACTAAAAGGTAAGCAGTAGTTACACAGCAGCAAGCAAGCAATTAACCCTACGCCTATTACTGCGTATCCATTCATTTATTCATTCATTGGTGTTTAGGCCATGCCGATCGGGTCTGGCAAGTAAGCTGGCACCCTAAACAACTTGCCTTAGTCAGCTGTAGTGGAGACAAGACAGCGCGTATATGGTCACCATCCAATAGACAGAATACAAGTGAAGGAAATAGTATTTCGGCTGACTGGCACTGTGTTCATATATTAGAGGGTGCTCATGAACGCACTATACGCAGTGTTGCCTATTCACCTTCGGGTAAGACAATTGCTACGGCCAGTTTCGATGCATCCACTGCCATTTGGGAACAGACAGGCGATGATGGAGGTAATACCAGCAATAACTGCCCAGTGGATAGTAGTTAAATGGAATAACAATATATAGAATTTGAATGTACAGCCACGCTAGAAGGTCATGAAAATGAAGTGAAAAGTGTAGCCTGGTCTTATAACGGCACTCTACTCTCCACCTGTAGTCGAGATAAAAGCGTATGGATTTGGGAAGGTAGGTCAAATAGTATAATCCATTTAGACATTATGCATAACCTGTATTAGTTGGTCAAGAGGGAGAAGACTTTGAGTGTGTCAGTGTATTGCAAGAGCATTTACAAGATGTTAAAATGGTAGCATGGCATCCTAGTGAAGAAGTAAGTATACCAAGCTACTTATTCCATCCATTAAACGACATTTGTAGCTATTAATATCCGCTAGTTATGACGACACAATTCGTGTATGGCGTGAAGATGACGATGATTGGTATTGCGCCAGTGTATTGTCAGGACATCAATCTACTGTTTGGTCGGTTGATTTCGATAAAGATGGTCGTCATATTGTATCAGGCAGTGACGATAATACAATAAAGATATGGAGACGGCAAAAGACAGCAACAGAAGAGCAACGTAAGTTGAAATATGCACAAATAGGCGTGTATATACATATACATATAATGATTTATTCTAGCATCTGTATTCCGTCGACAGAACCACGACGCACTATGGCAATGTGTTGCAACCATTAATGAACAACATAGCCGGTGTATCTATTACGTGTCATGGTCAAAAGTACATAATAGAATAGTGACAGCATCAGGCGATAATAATGTCAAAGTATTTGAAATCAACGAGGTATGAGTTATTTTACATTAATAATATCTAACTGATAAATACTTGTATTTATAGGATATGTCAACCGGAACACTATCTACACAATTAGCTTGTGTAAAAGAAAATGCACATGGTGTTACCGATGTTAATGTAGCAATATGGTGTTCATTACCAGAATATGGAAATCTACTGGCTACTGGGGGAGATGATGGCATAGTTCGTATCTGGCGTTATAATGAATAAAAGAGAGCTATCGATGGATTAGTTTACAATGCAAATATAGATACAGATATGTAATAGCATCATTTTATTAATCATTAAATAACGTCAATTATTTATTAATAATACTCTATAAATATAACTATTTAACTGGGTCAAATAGCAAAAGTGTAACAAAGATTTGATTTATTTAATTGGCATGTTTAGTAGCACTAGATATTAGAGATTATCCACTAGCGTCTATCTACCGGCTTATCTAGGTCGATAATTGCCGATACTTACGCATGGCGTCTTTTCCTTTCAACTCTATCCAACTTACTGTTTAAAACCATGACTATTCGTTCACTCGGTGTTATATCGCGTAGTAGCGTACTAAATACGCCTACTACTATTAAAACTGTTCAGCCGTCAACAAATTACTTATTATTGTCGCGTCAATTAAGGTAATAGACGACGGTCTAGCTAGCCACTTACTTATACCATTCCTCTAGAAGATGGCCTATACGTCAGTATGGTACGGCAGTAAAGACACCAACAGCACCGCGTACATTTGAACTACAGTCTAAAATGCCTCGTTTGCCCATTCCAACACTTGAGGAAACTAGCCAGCGCTATTTACGCTCACTCGTGCCTATATTGACCCCGGAGGAATATAAAAGATCCGAGGCAGCGGTACACGAATTTGTAAAGCCCAATGGCTTTGGTGAGGAATTACAGCATCGTCTACACAGCTAGATCGATCATCACCGGTAATAATCGCTACAATCATTGTAATTGCTAATATCATCTAATGCACAATCATTAGAACTCTTGGCTAGAAGATATATGGCTTAACAAAGGCTATCTTGAATGGCGTGAACCATCACTGATTAATGTTAATTGGTGGGCGCAATTCAGCGATGCGCCATCAGGCCTTTTCCATCCTATGCCACCACCGGGTGAATTTACCGCCTACCAAGCACGTCGAGCAGCCGGTCTTGTATCGAGTTTACTAGATATTAATGATCAATTAAACAAGTAGGTGACTGTCGTCATAGTATTGTATTCATAGTTATTTACTGTAACTGTATTCACCCATACCAGCGAAACATATCCAGTGGAAATGGCCCGTGATCGTCCAATGTGTATGCGCCAGTATCAGTGTCAGTTTGGAGGCATTCGTATTGCTGAGAATCCATCTGACAGAATAGTTAGTGTGTATCCAGCATTGGCTCGTCATATTATTGTACTTGTTCGTGATCAAATATTTAAAGTGCCAGTTATTGCAGATAGCGGTAAACGTGTACCAGTCCAGTTATTGGAAAAGTCAGTTACATAGTAACTATATTATAATTAAATATTTACTGAAGCTACATAGACAATTGGCTGCAGTTATTAAGCAAGTGAAGCAAGACGATGCACAACCACCAATTGGTGTGCTTACTGGTGGCAATCGTGATCGATGGGCCAATGTAAGTAAATACTTTTATTGACACACCTATATATTTGTTTATTGTTTATTTATTGAATAATTAATAGGTTCGAGAAAAGCTAGTATCGCTATCTGATACTAATAGGCGTACATTGGATGCTATTGATACATCGTTATTTGCCATATGTTTGGATGATCATCCAGCCTCGCTTAACTATGATGAGGCCCATAAAGAGCTATTCCATGCCAATAATGCCCATAATCGCTGGTTTGACAAGCCAATTCAAGTCATCGTTGCTAATAACGGGCGTGCCGGTGTTAATGGAGAGGTAGTGATAACATATACTAAAAGCGAATCAACTAATGCAACTGTATATACCAATAGCACACACCGGCCGATGCAGTAACACCGGGCACTTTCTTTGATGCTATTCTTAAAGCGTAAGTATAAATACATAGTATAATAGCTAAGTTTATTAGTAAATACTAACTTGCTGGCAGTGAACCATCTCGTGATCCTATCAACGTTGATGACACTGCTTCACTTGCGTCACCAGAACATCTTTCCTGGACAATTGACTCGTCAGTCAGTGATGCCATTGAGCAGGCAGAAAAGGAAACGGCCAAGCTAATTGGTGGCATTGACAGTGTAATACTACATTATCAAGAGTTCGGCTACGAGTATTTGAAACGCGGTAAGTATAGCTAGATTAACTAATATAATGGATCAGTATATATACATATACATAATAATAACGTTATTATTTAGTACGCACCAGTCCAGATGCTACAGTACAGATGGCATTGCAACTAGCCTTTTACCGACAACACGGCCGGCCATGTCCTACGTACGAGTCGGCGTCAACTCGTCTATTCCTTCACGGACGTACAGAGACTGTCCGTTCCTGCTCAATAGACAGTCTGGCATTTACGCAAGGATTTGACGACCCAAGCCTTTCGGTAAGTTACGCTGCTGAAATGGCAGTATATTCTAACCTACTACGACCACCACTAGGTACAAGAAAAGCGTGAGCTATTGAAAAAGGCCCTTAACGCACACGTAGAATATATGCGAGCTGCCTCTAACGGCAAAGGAGTTGACCGTCATTTGCTGGGTCTACGCTGCCAAATCCACAATGCAGAAGAACAGAAACAAGCGACGCTATTCACCGACCCGGCTTACCTGGCCTCCATGAGCTTTGAGCTATCCACTTCGAATATGTCGCCGGGCGATAGATTCTGGGGCGGCTTTGGTGCTGTGGTGAAGAACGGCTATGGCATTAACTACGCCATCGGACAACGACATCTTAAGTTTAGCATAAGTGCCTGGAACGAATGCTCTACCACCGACGAGATTGCAATGCGTCAGCAGATCTGGCGTGCCTTGAATGATATTGGCCAACTCATGGAATAAATACAGACACGGCCATTACGGCAGAACGAGTCATGTTTTATTATACTATACACTGCCGGTGGCAAATGAATATTATTGACAATGTATGCATAATAATTAGATTTACGCACTCTATACACAAACTGAACAAAAAACTTGGTGCATAGTCTGGCACAACTATATGCACTAGATTTTACCAAAAAGAAACGCTTAAAGTTACTAGTAACAAGAAGCAAAAAAGAAGCGCCCGATGTGGGGCTCGAACCCACAGCCTTGAGGTTAAAAGCCTCACGCTCTACCATTGAGCTAACCGGGCTGGTTGCTCATGTTTTGTTAGCCAAAACAAGCATATTATTCCAGATTTTTATTTTATTTAATAGCTACAGTTTTTTGGTTTTTTGTAAACGGTACATAACAGCTACGCCAATTGAAAATCAATATCTTTTTACGTATGTAAAAACCTGAAAACCTGGTATATCTGTGATGTATATTGTAGTACTTGTGCATTAGTATAATTAGTATTACAAACCATTTATATTATTAATAATTCTGATATTTAGCATTATTTTATAATAAATTATCCAACACTAATATAAAGATGTATGTATATGTGTGAACCAGCAGGTTACTACTTTTAAATGCATTAAAAGCTATTCTAGTGGAGTTTTTTTAGGTTGGTTATAGTGTTATTGCTATATAGACTGTGCCATGACTAGCACTATTCTAACAATGTCATTTCAAGTGTATTTCATTCCTTTTTTAGATCGACAGCAAATCACTTGAATATGAGCGCGAAATCTCGGTCCACTTTGTTTGTAGGCAAGTATCTAAGCTTTTTGCGTACACATACGCTTATACATCTCATTGATGATACTATGGCACTTATAGGCGGTTTTGATGATCAAGTAACGCGAGAAATACTGTACAGAGCATTCTTGCCGTTTGGTGAGATCGCTGACGTCGAGATTCCGACAGATCCCAGGCAGAGTAAGTATTGGCATATTTGGCACTAATAGAATTCAATTCTAACCGCGATTGGCATCTGGCTATATACGTGCATAGGCGAGGGACATCGTGGCTTTGGTTTTGTTGAGTTTGTTGAATCGGCCGATGCGCAAGCAGCTCTAGACAATATGCATATGTCTGAACTGTACGGGCGCACGATTAAAGTAACAATGGCTAAGCCCATGCGTCATCGCGAGTTTCGCGACCGGCCTAGTAAGTTTTATTGGATAGGCGATGTTAATTAATGCTAATGACGCTTTATTAGTTTGGGAGGACGAGGAATGGCTACAATGGCATGCAGAATCAAAGCAGGCGGCAAATGAAGCAGAAGGAACGGCAGATTCGTCGGCTGTTAAGGAACAGCCTCTGCAGCCGGTTAAAATATCTACGCCTGCGCAAGAAGTATAATAAAGTAATGGCCGCAGTAAGCGTATCCACGTGTAGTATGTTAATTATTAAGCAATGATAAATACTATATTTTTATTTATTGTACTTGTATATTAACGTATTTGATATTTAAGAATTTGTGCAAATTATTGTGTATGTTATGTAGTTTGTGCATTTTAAATTACTTAAGCATGAATGGATGAGTTAATATTGCACTGTGTATAGAAAACGAGGCTAAAGCGTATTCGGTACTTGTAGATGTTTTGACGCAGCTGATTGAATATCTATTATTACCATACTAGACTGTAGTTTGAATGATAATTGGTACCACATACGACTAGCTTGTGACAAGTAAGTAGCTATAGAGATAGCATGGCAGCTGTAGTGAATAATACGAGTAGCATTATGGAGCTTTGTGTTAATTATAGTAGGCATGGTTGATATCTACTTTGACTCACCCAAGCAGTAAATCTTTTTACGCAATCAATTGTAATAATTTCAATAGTTGACGAGTTGATTAAATTGATTTGTGTTTAAATGAACATTTATAATAAACATTAATGTAATATAATAACATTATTATTTCCATAAAATAAAATTGATTGAATGTAACAGAACATTGTATTAGTAATAATATTAAACATTTAAATAAATAATGTAACACACTATTTGAGTTTTTTGAAACATTTAAGGCCGATCATTATTAGTGTTGACTATGCGTAGAAAGATTGATCGAATGTTAATAAAACCATATAATTGCAATTCCATATCGTTCCGCAGTTGTTGTTATTGTTGCTACGTACAGTGTGGTTTCTTGCGTCTAAATGGTCTTTTCTATTCTCCAATCTTCTACTGTCACATCAACATCATGATTAAATCATAATATTTTATTATAAGCAGCATAAAATACTATAACATTTATTAACACTAATATCGGACATTGAAAATAGTGCTGATTAATTAAGGCTCCAATTAATTCAATCGGAGTCAATGTGGCACTACAACAAATAGCACTTGTCAGTAGTAAAAACTGATTGACGGTTTGGTATTCGAGTTACGGATATCTTTGTCCTAGTTTGAAGCTAGGGGGTCAAAGTACAGTAGCACCTTAGGCATAATAGGCTACTAATTAGACAAATGTTCGAGTATATTTGGTGAATAAAAATAGCAATTACAAAATAATATAAAGACAATATTTTAGATCCAGTGTTCATTGTTCTGCTAAACAAGCAGGTGGTGAATGGGATTCTAGGCTATATTTGTATTCATTTGTATTGCTTGTTTATTAGTACCAATGGGTGTTGGTTGTTATATAGGTGATTTGCATTGCAATGGTGTTCAAACAAAGCGAATTTACTGGTTTGAATAGAACTTTTCTTTGTTCCTAAAACATACATTGGTGGTAGGATGTTAATTAAAACCATGTTATTTAGTAAAAAAACAAAGCTGGTCAGGTCATCGATCCAATACACTGATGATATGTTTAGTACAGTATCAATAAGCTTAATTGATAAATGTAACTAATAGACAAATTATTTGTGATTAATATGTGAAACTGGTTAAAAACATGCATATTCGATTTGATTCATCAATCTTTAATGAGCAGTTTATTTATAATATATCTATATCTATCATTATTACATTATTTTGATTTATCTGATAATAATATAATATAACAAAATATCTAATATTGGTTATAAATACTGATACTGTACTAAGATTAGAGATACTTTATTGAAAATAAAGCGTAATATGAGGCGCAAAACTTAGCATTGGCCTAACTATTCGCCTATGAGATGCTTGGCAAGATAACACGATAAATACAACAGTTATCGTAACGCTACACGTGGTACGCCATTGACTTGTATATATGTCTCGTCAAACAGATGTTTCAAATGAACATCTAGATGCCAGGTCGCTTGAGTAATAAGGAGCTGCCAATAAGCAGCTATCTAGATGCACTACATCTTGTGGAAAACATGACAGAAACAGGCAATATCACGTATCAAATCGATTTATAAAGCCAAATAGTCAGTTATAGTAAATACAACTTCTTCAATAGTAGCTATTATTATTTATCGTCCGTTTTTGCAATAAAATAATTTAGTAATGATATATTAAATTATCTAAATTAACAATAACAAGTAATCAACCGTTAGCATTTACTACTCTACAATCAATGAGCCTGATTAAAAATACAAGTATAAACATTTATTAATAGAGAGTACACGTATCAATATTCAACGCTAGATAAAGCCTTTTCATAGAAATACAGCTTGATTGCTAATTATAGCAACTGACTATTGTTGCACTTATACATTCTAATTGTAATAGCTGTCTTTCAAGTATTGCCTTGTGCACTTGGCAGTAGTTTTTTGTCGCATTGGCCCCGTCCTTTTTTTCGTCTATAAACACTGCTGATTTTCTCTTTATTCTAGCGATATTATTGTTATTGTTATTCTTATTGTCGTGCAAAGCCGCGGCTCGCGTTTCCCCGTCTTTTATTCTTATCCAGGCTAGATTAGCGGAGTCAAATAACTATAACAGCAGACGCATTACTTCTATTCGCGCTGTTGTTATTCCTTGTTTCTGCTTATTATTACTTATCTTTTGCGCCATATCAATTTTCTGGTTCGATATTCGGTCTATACTGCCACTTTGGTAAGTTGTGTAGGAATGGTATTTTTAATAAGCCGTAGACCGACTCTTGAATGTGTGTTGGTGTTAAAATATACGACACTTTGTTGCGTATTTGCGCTAAGCTGGCATGCCTCAGCGTGTGCGTGCGTGTTTTTGTGTTTTTGTGTGCGTGTGTGTATCTACACGCGGCCTTACCCAACTTGGCCCCCTCCTACATGGTAGGAAGCGTGAGCTTGCGACAAGCAAGGCAAGTAGGAACGTCACATCGCGTGGGTTGCAGTACCGTATAAGCATCCTGTGCCGTTGCTTAAACTGTTGACTGCTGCGGTAATATGATGCGTCTACAGCCGGTTTAGCGGTTTAAATTATCCATATACAGAAGTCATTTGTTTGATATGATCTTTTCGCTTGAATATTTACAAATTATCTGGATTAACCGTTCCATTTGATAGAACAATATATACTGGTTATTTCAACATCTACCATCTTGCACCAAACAGTGTTTCTGGATTAGCATCAACTCTCTTACCATTACCGCGGATTGCCCCACGATCTACCTATTCATGCAACAGGTTGTCCATTGGGCCGTAGTTAATTTTTTCCCGTGCTTTACTGCGGCTGTTACTGCTACTATTACTACTATTTTGCCACGATTATACCTTGATTTATCGTGGTGATTAGCCATAGTATTGCTTACCATACGCCCTGTCAATCGCGTGGCTCCCACGTGAATAGCCCGCCAATACCATATTGTTTTGTACTGCTTACCGCTGCTGCCATCATCAGCATCACCACTTGCCTTGGAACCGGTCGGGCCTCGTGCTAATGCATCACATGCCTTTAATCTATTCATTCACAGCCACACGTTTACATTTATTATTTTGGTCAGCAGCCAGATTGAATTTCACGTCTTTATTTCTCGCCAAGGTAACACACCGTACGTGTTGACCATCTCTTTCATCTTCTCTGCTCTCCTTTACGTTTTGTAGACTCGATAGCCATTATCGCCACCACTAGCACTATTATAACAACATCCTTTACCTTTAGAAGTCACTACGACACTTATTATTTGTTTGTTTCCTTATATTCACATTTACTTTATTCAGCTTCATATAGACCGTCGACATTAGTCGCCTCTTTGCTAGTGTCCTACTGATACACATTGCAACTTTTGCTTTTTCTTTTTATTATAACTCTTTAAATTTCTTTATTACATTAGAATAGTTTCTTAGCGCTGTGCGCTGCATACCGCTTTGGATAGAATAGAGCTGGGCACTGTGCAGTATGGGTGCCAAACAATCCAAATCACGCTATCCGAAAGATTATAGCCACTTAGCCACTCGAAGATATGACCGATCTTCGCAGCTTTCCGTTTTATTGACAACGCCTCAAGGATCTGCCACTCAGCCACTGCAATTATCACTGGCCGACAATGTCCAGTTGCCGCCAGAAGACGATAATAAAGCGAAGAAAGAGTCACGGGCCAATAGTTCATTACATAAGTTTCGTCGATTTGGCTGGTGTATGTGGGATATCCACGATGTCCCAAAGCAACGGCAATCTGGTAAAACACGCCACTGGAGAAGAACCGCACCACCTGGATTTCAACGAGGCTGGGAATTTATGTTAGGTGTAAGCATTACTAATAACCAATCCCAGGCCGAACGTGATTGCTATCTTCGTATTACCAACTGGGTAGCAGATGTTATAGAGGCAGGTGCAGTGGGTAGTTCAGCCGGTAGTGTAGGCGTTGAAGATTTTGATGTTCTACCTGAGAATTCGTTAGAACAAGTAGACACTGATTATAATAATGCCGATTATAACACTAATGAAGATAAACAATATTATCTAAATGGTGGACAAGGCTTTGATGCATCTGAATGGCCCATAGCTACTGATGAGAAAGTATTAGCACGTCTTAGTATGTCAAAAGAAGCTATGGTGCCATTGGATTGTGCCATTTCTGTACCATCCTCACCATCCTCACCATCACCATCATCATTAGTACCAGCACCAGTAATAACAGCTACAGAAAACTTTGCATTAGAACAACCAGTATTAGAATTATCGTCATCGTCATTCAACGTATCCAACTTACCATCACCAGAATTACCATTATTGTCTTCATTGACGCCGCAATCAAATGAACCATCATTAGAGCTTGATACGTCAGCAACAGTTATACCTGCTACTAATGATGCTGAAGATAAGCTTACAAATAAAGCTCGTGCCAATTATATGCGAGATTTAGATGAACGTCCAGTGACTTGGGTAGGTCCATTGCCGCCAGCACGCCATATACGACGATCTATTAGTGGTACATCAGGTTTGGATAAGCATAGGCTGTGCAAGTCATGGGCACCGCCTTCCGATCGTATACGCGACCAGCAACAGCTGGCTACCAGTTTGATTGCGTGGCAGTTCACATCGGCTATTGCAGCATCAAATGGATCGCAGGTGCCATCTACGTCGCAAACAACGTCCTTTACTTATGCACACGACAGAAACTTATCATCACCTACAACTTTTGATTCATTTAATACGCGCGATCTAACGTTATACAACGACTCATTAATTGTTAATGAAAATAACTCAGCCACATTAAATATGAACCATACTGATGCCATCTATGGACGTCGTAGAGCAGCCAGTATGAGTGTTGCCACTGGTATACGCTCACAGGAATTTGCAGCTTATAGTATGTCAGGCTTATCTTATTCATTACACCATCTCTACCAGCACCATTATCCCGACGGACGAATGTCACTATTATTACCAGAAGACAAATTAACTGACACCAATGCAGCAACAGGTCCTTCTGTTGTATCTCCTTCTACACCGACTAGCGTGATATCAAATCCTTACGAATCTGGACACTATTTATTGACATCAACACGATCACCGACGATAATGAATAACAAACGAGTATCGTTAAATTCGTCAAATCATCGTTATTCAACTATCACCGTGACGGAAGAAGAAGAAGAAGAGCAAACTAAAGAGGAAGCAGAAGCAGTCGAGCAGGTCGATGGACATGGCCATCTATTGGAACAGCCTATCTTCGATGCATCTATCTTTGGTCGAACATCTGATACTATTAATCGGGTAGAGACCGATAATAATGATGCATCAAATGAGGTCAATGCCTTACAAGCAGCTGAGATGTCAGTACCAGCACTTGAACTAACCGTCAATTCTCGTTGGGGCTATGACTGGTCAGATATCGAAGATGAAGACTGCAACTTAGTACAAAGGCCGCGGTCACTGACAGGGCTTGGACCGCCACTGCGCAACTCTTTTGGGCGTAAACGAATCTATTCGCTCAATGAAGGATTGGTAAGCTTTCCCAACAAAATTATACCTCGAGATTAAGAATGAAAAGATGTTGATTTTACAATACTTCTGATACATTAGCCCATGCGTTTTAATAAAAGAAATTATATTACAATAATAATAAATAGTATAGTATTAATACAACAGTAATGAATATTAGATGGCTTTAATTTATTATTTGTATACAATGTAACATTTTTTCTCTTAATTTATTACATAGAATTAAAAAAATAAAAGACCAAATAGTTACACTTAATAGCATTCGCGCAATTAAGGTACACATTTGTTCTATTGAATATGAGAATGTGTGGTAAGTTATATTGGCCATCAAATTTATTATATGATAATTCTATTAGCATGATTGTTCTGTGTAAATATATCTATTGCAAATATTGTCACATCGTTACATTTGCACAACATTGCAATATTGATACTTGCATTGTCTTATTCTCTAGCTTTTTACAATTCCATGCCGATCTATTTGGCGCTGACTAGCCCAATAATCAATAATCATAAATGACCAGTCCAATAATGTTTTAATAAAGCAAAAGTTTGTGCACACTCGTATTCATTGTTTATCTGTATGGCTCAATAAACAAAATAAATCAAGTTTATTGGTAATAAAGCTAGAGACAAACGGTTACTAGTTATGAATAGTATGTAGCTACTACAAATAAGTAATATAGAATAGAATGCGTATACTGTGGAAAGTATATGAGTAGTAGTGCTAAGATTACAATGCATAAAACATTATCATTGGCGTACAATATCCATGGACATTGTATGATACATCATTTGTATTTACAATAAATATAACCATTGCAGAAATGTAATTTATCATTTTGACAGCTGTGTTTTAACAGAATATGCTATTTTCATTTATAATACCTTGAAATGACGATAAACATTAATTTACAAATTCAGACGTAAAACCATTGCGTCCATGTTATAAAGTATTCTAATAGCAATAATTTACTTAATTAAACATTATTAAGATTGTGCATAACTTACGTATAATAAAGCAAACTGCATGATATTTTGCACAAGCATGCACATGACATACAGACAACTATTAGCGAAGTATACCGTAGTTGTGTTGCGGTATAGACCAATGGTTGCGATAATACGCTAATAAATGTGCAAAAATGGCCGTTTTTTTACCATTTATGGCTTGTGTAAACAAAATACAGCAAAATGATTGCTGGATTCGAGTTGTCCATGCTTAGTTATACACATTGGTATGTTTTATAGAACAATGATTTTTGCAAAAATGTTAGTCAAAAATGCAATTTACGTAATATTTGCTAACAAAAGCAATTAAAGTTATACGATTTTAAAGATTTTAATATTAAAAATGAAATTGGCATAAAGTAAATTTAAAGCATTCACAACGCCAAAACAAGCATAATGGCAATTTAATATGCAGAAATATTGCTGTAAAGTGGCAATTTATGCTACTGATATACATATAACTTAGATTTTTGTTAGCAAATATTACGTAAATTGCATTTTTGACTAACATTTTTGCAAAAATCATTGTTTATAAAACATACCAATGTGTATAACTAAGCATGGACAACTCGAATCCAGCAATCATTTTGCTGTATTTTGTTTACACAAGCCATAAATGGTAAAAAAACGGCCATTTTTGCACATTTATTAGCGTATTATCGCAACCATTGGTCTATACCGCAACACAACTACGGTATACTTCGCTAATAGTTGTCTGCATGTCATGTGCATGCTTGTGCAAAATATCATGCAGTTTGCTTTATTATACGTAAAGTTGTGCACAATCTTAATAATGCTTAATTAAGTAAATTATTGCTATTAGAATACTTTATAACATGGACGCAATGGTTTTACGTCTGAATTTGTAAATAATGTTTATCGTCATTTCAAGGTATTATAAATGAAAATAACGTATTCTGTTAAAACACAGCTATTAGAATATAGCTATTACGTTTTACAATGATCGCATTATTGTTATTCCAACACTGTATGTATGTTATTATGGCAGCGTAACTAATAAATATACTATGTGATTGGGTAACACGTTATATGTGAATAGGTGCAATATTAATACGCTAAACATTAACACTAAATACTAGTAATAAACATCTATAAATCATATAATCAACAGATATTTGTTAATTGTTAATAAATAATTATCAACATAAGCCAGCAGCTCTGTGTTAAAAACAAACAAAACAATACAAAGCTCTTGCTTTATTACTAGCCATATTTACTAAAAATAATAATAACTTTACTCAATATTAGTAAAGATTCTCAGTTTCTAGTTCCATTTGTAACTGCTTAGTGTCATGCAGCTTATTCACTTTACGATGGTTAAACTGTGGTAGTTAATAAACAATAATAGCTAAATTTATTATCAAAACGATATCAACTAAGCAACATGCTGTATTCTGAGTGTTAACATAAGTGTTAGTAAGTATCAAAGACTAATGCTGTAGTATAACATCAAGATAAGGCGTGCTCAGTCGTCTAGCCCACAGCTTCTAAAATCAGAATTGTAACAGCATTTAGCATTATTGCCGCATTTTCACTCTCTTTATCCGACAATGTTATGATTAGCGCTATTAACATAATTATTGTCGGCGCAGACGTTATTTGCGGTGGTATAGGCATTCACATCCGAGTTGGCAATGTGATCAGCCTCATTTTGATGACTATTGAACGCGCTAGTGACTGCATTCGCGTTAAGTGCATTGTTATTTGCATTGAAGTTGTTGTTGTTTGATGCAAACCATGGGGAGTAGCCGCAATTGCCATAGCCATAGTTACCATAGCCACCGTAGCAGCCATTGTAGCAATATGGACTCCATGGCGCATACGAGCCGGGATAGCCACCGATGCCGAATGATCTACGCTCAAACAAAGCCATTGGCTGGGCATCCACATGCTCATGAATCAGCATAATAATAGCAACAACAGCAGCAGTTGAAATAGCCGAACGAAAAGTAAGCATCTTGTAATTGGATAGTTGATTGATATCAATTGAATGTGTAGGTCAGTATCTATTGCGAATGTAACAGTTCTATAATGTAGCGAGTGGAGTCAAAGTAGGTAATCAAGCTTGAATGATTGTTGTGATGATGAACTAACTAGTCGATAGCAATATTTGTTGCACATTATATACTAGTGGATTAAATAGTGACATGATGATGTCAACCATGATAAATACTAGCTGTCATTAAGATTAAGAACTGACGCTGTTAATTATTGCATACTAAACAATGACATGGTGGTACTGAATTGTTTTGTACCATTAATAGATATGCGTAGACACTGACACTTTATTTCAGACGACTAAAAGCAATAGCCAAACGTAGTGAGGCATTTGTATGAATCAAGTCAAACAACAAAATGACCGCATATTTAAATGATAATCAGTCACATAGTTGTGCCGATGTCTGCTATTGGTACGATATTAGATATAAATAAAGCCTACAGCAAAAACTGATATTTGTATTATTTGGAAATTAGCCAAAATAAATAAAGAATAAGCCATATACTATTTCAGTAATATGTGTTGGATTAATACTCATTAGTAAATATTATTATCATAAGATAAATATTGATTTAGTGTACCATATACACCTATTCAAAAAATATATAATTTATTATAAATGCATAAATGCTTTTATAGGTACTAGAGTACAAGGACCAAGTATAAATACATCAATTATAAGAGCGCCGATACTATTACAGTATAATGGTAGCCAACTGATTGCCATTGTTGCATCAGTGTGTATTGTACACGAGATAAGTTGTGATAACAAATAAGCAAGTACGCACAGACAAAGGCACACGCATAAATGCGGCATTAACTACAAGCAGTAAGCATAATGGCTAGCCACTAGTTATATATATATATATTAATGAATTGAACCGCTATATCTATGACGATATGTACGATGATAGTGAATAAACAATCAAGTTACACTGGAGCATTGATTATCTCCATGTCACTCAGTAAATAATACATAATATACACAGTTATAGTAGAAAGCAGACAGGAGTTGGTATAGACGATGGATAATATTGCTAAAATGATAGTAAGTTATTTAATGCATCACTTATCCTGAATTGCAGACGTAAAAGCATGACCCGAATGCATAATGCATAATACAAATTTTAGACTGTAAACCAGTTATTTCTAATCAAGTTATTGTAATATGAGTCATCTACGCAACAATACAGCCTAGTTGGTATGCCGTGAGCTGCTGCTGTACGCTCAACTTCAAGCATATCTGGCTGAGTCATTCTGATGGACATATCACAATGTCCTTACACCGAGTTGCATGTTATTTAGTCAGTTTAATTTACTTTGAGGCCAAGCAATAACGACATCAACAGCCAAACATGATCTTCTATTGTCAAAATGCATATAATTAACAGGAAATAAATAATACAGGCAATTTATACTCAACAACACAAACTGAATTAACATTTAGTAGCACTGTACTAGAAATAATCTGTTTATCCTTGTAGCCATGCCACAATGTCAAATCAAACGCATGTATGAACCAATCAGTATATTTCCATGGCTTAAAAGGTAGCAGATGGTTTATGCACGACAGCATATATACGTGGGGAGGTAAAGGCTCGATGCAGCAATGTTATTGCTGTATTGATGCTATTTACTGCTTAGGATGAATGTAAATATGGGAATTGAGGATGTTAGTGAAAGCGACAGCAAATGCACAACAATGCATCATCGCTGTTTCTTTAGAACCAATATGTTTAATCAACGCTAAATAATCGAATGTTGTAACATTACAATATGAATTGATAGGTGCATTTCTACCAAATGAAAACCTGATAATGGCAGCGCCGCTTCATTTGTGTAATTTCCAGAAGGCTGAAGCAAAGGCTTGGTTGCGTTATAGCGTATCATCGATATGCCGATATACGCATGATTCAAGCCAGCACATGGATATGCTTTATGAATGCACACTGCACATCAATGATATAATCCATACAACACATTATACTGGTGTCTTTAATAGTCAGACTTAAATAGCACACAAATATACGCACCTAGCTAGTAGTATCATTATTACAATTTATTTTTTACTAAATACTTACTATCATCTACTTATCCTAAACACGCTCTATTGTCTATCCTACTTGATTTTTTAACAAATCAATATTACCATGAAGCTTTCTATTGCCAGCATCTGCGCCGTCCTCGTGGCTTTTGTGGCCAATATGGCTATGGTAAATGCTAAGCCAGTTCTAATTCGCCGTGGTACGTTGCAATTGCAATAATTAGTCATTTGATTAATTAAATACTGTTCGTATTATCGGATTGGTGTTATTAGGTCGTAAGTAATCCCATATATCGATTAGTCATGTATTACTTACACACCATTCCTTCTATGTGCTTAATAACCGCAATGTTAACAGCTCGTAAGTGGCATTGTATATTAAATAGCTATATACTAACCATGTAACACCCAATGTGCGCACATTTGATAACTCGTATTGATAGAATGTAAGTAGCATGATATATTGATCAACTGTATACTAATTATATACCACCCGCCGTGTGTATTCAACAACTTGCATTACTAGTCAGTAGGTGGCATTGTATACTAACTAGTCATATACTAACTAAATGACATTCACTGTGTGGTTTGAATGATTTGTATTAATAGAAGGTAAGCTGTGTTGTACATAAAAAGCTATATACTAATTATATACCATTCACCGTGCGCGCTTAATAATTTGTATTATTAGCTAGTAAGCGCTATTGTACGTTTGCCAACTATGTGCTAACCATATAAAATTTACCGTGTGTGTTTAATAATTTGCATTACTAGCTAGTAAGCGTTATTGTATGTTTGTTAACTATGTGCTGACCATATGACATTCGCCGTGTGCGTTTAATAACATAAACCAATAGTTGGTAAGTGATATTGTATTTAATAAGCCATATGCTAAACGTATATCATTCACTATGTGTGTCTAATAACTCTTATTTATAGGCTGTAGGTAGCTATGTATACCAAGTAGCTATGTACTAATCATACACCATGGACTGCGTATGTAATAACTTGTGCTAATAGAAGGTAAGTAGAAGCACGTACTACCAACTTAATACCAACTTTATGATATACGCTGTATTTATTTATAATCACAAAATAACCAATAATTTCAAACCATAGACATTGGTAGTTTAATTGAACTGTTGGTTCAACATACTTTAGGTATATATTCGGCAAAAAAGGCCACTTGACAGCTGCTATTTAGCCCGTTTATACATCAAGTTGCAACCAATGCCCCGGTTTACCTGCCTTTTAGTCGATGGCATCATTATATTACCAACAAACTTAAAATTAGTCGTGTCTACGCAACTATGCAAGATTATAGTAATAAACTAGCAGTTCCATTTTAACTAGCTTCAATCGTGTCGTTATAATTATACTTATGTTTCATTTGTATCCAAAACTTGGCAAACATTAGCCAAATATACATATTAACAAAGGATTATGCAACTATTCTGTGCTAATGACTAGCCTGGCCGATGAATCAACCAAGCAATTAATGTCGAAGCATATGTTGGTGATGGATATCAGTTGTTGTCATCAGCTTTATTAACTTTGCTGATCTTGATATCGTTTTACGATGAATTTAAAAAATAATAATGTGCAGCAAAAAAAACAATTTAAGTAAAAGAGGAAAGCATAAAAGACAATATGAAAAACCGAAAATATGAAATGTAAATGTAGAAAAGTGATGAGCTATTATTAATGCTATGCGGTCTTTTAATAACCAACCTGATTTAAACTGTATAGCTTTATCAGATGATTACTTATGGTATATGTAGACTGATAATCATAAATAGCAGCAGTAACACTAACAGTGTTGTTTGTTTACTTAAACATGAGCTTTAACGCTTTATCTTCTTAGCGTAGTATTGTAATGCTTCTTGCCATTATGTTGAACTTGATTGCCACATCTTTACGTTGGCTGATTTAGAAAATAGTGATTTAGTTGATTATCTTGATTGTATTATGGCTATTGCATTACCCTTAAACATTATGGTATAATTTGGTGTTTAATGGCTATATTTAATAATATTTACGCAATTGAACATGGCACTAAGTGGTGAATGACATAATGAGTCAATTTATTATTATTTATTACCGTAAATTTATTATCCAGTATGCATACATATTTTATTTATCTGTATCATTCCCATTCTATCTCACACTATCATATATTATTTATGATATACTAGACATATTTTATTTATTATATACTATAACGCACTTTGTTCACTTTACGCATTGCATCATAAACATTATAACTTTACCATTGTTATTCATACTATTTCAATTGTATATTTATTCTATTCTAAAGCACTTATTTTTAAATAAATTTGTTTCAACATTATTAATTGTAAACCTTAACTCATTCGCTCATTGCATTGTCATGCGCTATAGCTTTTCCATCAGTATTTACGTGCTTCTAACTACTTACCCATAGTTTTTATACTAGTGTACGCCTTATTGATCATACGGCACCAATAATATGAAAACATATTTGGAATAACAGGCTATAGCCAAAAAGCTTTATTATTGATTAGTCAGCTCAGCCTAAAATAGAATAAATTCATTATTATCGATGTTACACCATAATATAATTGTTATCTTTATTTTGCGAGTGTATACAGAATAAAGTCATCTACCATAAACTACTTATTTTCTGGATCATAAAAGTAATATTACTCAGTGAAAACTATTACATTTTAATACGAGTGTTGCGAAGGAATTGGCCAGTGTGAGTTACGCGATTAGGCCGATATTATTTTGGCTTAAGCCACCATACGATGCGACTATTGTAAAGTTCAAAAATGGCCGTCGTACGTGCAAATCAAATCGACCCCTAAACGCCATGCAGCGGGTAAACAACTCCGTCAACAGACCGTTCGCTATCCATAATGTTTCTTGATTTCTTACTCGGTAAATGCACAATGTAGAGCCACATAATTTATTAAAACACCCACAGCTGCATAACAGGTAATATGGAAGGTAAGCACTTTCACGTGGTAGACTTCAGCAAAGTCACATGGACTAGGCAGTCTGAGAGAATAACCAAAAGAACAACTACTTACCTGCATAAATACAACGCTAACAAAGCATCCAGGTATTGCATAGTCAGCATTAGGCAATTCCAAAGCTATGCCAAGCATTTTACTTCAAATACACACGCCATAAAATCAGTTTGGTTACAATATAATTAATTGCTGCCGAGCCGTCGATAGTTCGATTGAATCAACTGAATGGAGGCAAATAAAGCAGTCATGCAACAGCTAAGTGCAAGCAACTTTGAGTTGCAACGCTTTTAATTCCTGGATTAGGCAAACTAAATATCTTATTGGATTGTTATGAAACAACCGTACATATCAGCCATCGATACATTCATCATTACTAAATTCCTGATTTCTACTATCTAGAGAGAAACAGAAACAAATTGTGCAACTTGGCCATGGGCGTCGCCTTTAACGTGGCAACTTATGCAGGCTAATTGGTGTATTGTCAGGAATGTGCTAACAATGCAGTGGTGCACGTGATGTTATCCAGCATTGCGCTTAGTCGGTTTCAGTAAAGCCATGAGTGGGTCGCCATAGGCCCTATTTGATACCTTTGAGCCCCTGGCAACTACCTGTAACACTATAGAAAAATTGCAAGTCTCATAAGAAACCACCATAAAGAACTATGCAGCATAATAGCGTGATTGTATGATTTATGACTGATACTTATACAGCAATGTCTAATATTTCCTTCCAATCGGCCAGTGTAACTTTTAATCATGAAGGATGGGTTGATGGTACGGTCAGGTAAATAAAAGCATTGTCGATTCGCTACTACCCCAACTATTTCATCCGTTAATCTACAACACCCCGGCAGCACACATAGCTTGCATTGTTCTTTATACTTCATTAATTTCTAATTTGTTAAATTCATTCATTTTTGTATCGACAAATATATACCCTTTTTCATTAGTATATAATTCACTCTTTCTTCGCATTTGTTTACAGCATCATTAAGGAAATTTTCAACTAAATTATGTCGGATTGGACTTCGGAGACTATAGTACTTAATACTACGGGTAATACCAACGTAGATTGAAATATTTATTGCAATAACTAAAACCGATAAATAGAGCATTTTGCGGATGATTTGACCGAAACTGACATGTCCAATCTCGAGGTTCCCGATATTTATGTTTCTTTAAAGGCAACGGATAATAGCGAAGATTTGGCTGCCATCCCGAATATCAACAACAACTAATTCATTTAATAATATTACACGCGGTATTGTGTCTTTTGAGAAGACATTAATAATTACAAAGCTAGCTTTTGGTTACTATCGGCTGAACCAACAACTAATAATCATTTTAATTTACTCGATATTTCTGCTATACGCCATAGTACAACATCTTTAACAACTTTACAATTGTATTTTTTGATAAAATGCATAACTAAGTGAACACTACAAGAGTTTGCTATGGCCAGTAGCTAAACTATTTGAGCCATTTTATATTCTACGCTTTTTACTGATTTCGATGATATTATACTTATGTTTCGCTTGATAAAGCTATACTGATTTAATGATTTAAACTATAGTTGCGCTTCAATGTATTAATTTCAATGGCAACATCTGAATTATTGTTTATTTTATTACATATTGCTATATTATCATTCTAATATTGCACTATCATACGTATAATCAAATTAATAGCCTTTATAGTCTATGTACCAGTTTAATTATTCAAAGCCAAGACTTTGAAGAAATGCGTTAGAGCAACGCAATACCTGTTGGAAATTGTTCTCAAAACCATCTTCGTCACCGTCATATGGATCTTTAATAATACGCTCTCCATTAGGATCATAATCACCAAAAAGCCTAACTGTATAAAGTATTAGAAAGACTATTTAACAGTTGTCTCAGCTTACTAATAGCCTGTGAGTCTTGAGGTTTTAACTTCATCAAATTACTTAAATTGGATTCATCCATACAAAGAATGTATTCAAACTGGCCAAAATCTTCCTGTAATACTTGGCGAGCTATGTGATTGATTGGCACATTATGGCGCTGGCAACAACCAGCCGATCGATGATCCGCTGTCTTTCCCATCTAGATTAAATGTCAGATACCTTTATTATTCCATCTCTATAACTACCACTTGCATGTACTCCCGAAGTGCCAGCACTATCAATAATAAACTGATCGATCAATCCTCGTTTATTGACCGCGTGTACAAACACCGCTTTAGCCATTGGGCTTCGGCAGATGTTGCCTATAAATTCAATAAACAATTCTTTATTATAAAGCTTCTACTCCCCCTTTAGTCGATTTACCTACCAAGACATACAAATAGAACAGAAGGCATATTGTTTGAAACAGCTGAATAAAATAGACCAAAAAATAAAAGTGTTTGGCAGAGAATACGTCAGCTAAAAAAGAATCTCTTTTTATACACATACTCACATCACAACGTTCTTGTCTTCGCTTACATTCACCCAGTCCAAAACGCGATTCAAATTGAGTCAATAGTGGCATGCACTATTAAACATAGCTGTTGGCCTACCTTCTATTTACCAACAAAGTACGACATTTTACAAGAAGGTCGGATAGAGTATGGCACGAGGTGGTCATCGTGGTGGTCGGGGCGGTTTTGGTGGCGACAATTCGGTTCAACGTGGCCGTGGTGGTAGAGGACGTGGCGGCGGAGGACGAGGAATGCCAATACAGCAAGAAAAATCGACGTTAGATAGACCAGAGCTACAGCATGGACAATTACCAGCCAATAAGCCAGATACATCAGCGGCCATTAAATCCAACGAGTTCTCGCAAAGCAACTCTTCCAAACGAGCACCAGTAGCAAGACCCGATACAGGCGTGGCTAGTGGGGTCAATGCAGCAATAAAGCCACTAAACGAGACGAAAAAGAAGAAGAATGCAAAGAAAGCAAAAAAGAAGGCGTTGGCAGAAGCTACAAGTGCACCAGCGCCTAAAGTAAGCAAAAAAACATACAAAGGAAAGAACAAGGCTACGCCAGAAGAAGAGGCAGCGCAGCGTCGACGCGAAGAAAAGCGCGAAAGAGAGCGTGAACGGCGTCGCCAACGTGCGGCACGTCGTGCTAAAGAACGACAAGAAACAGAAGCAGCAGAAATGGCACGACGAACTAAAGTGGTAGTTCGACGGTTACCACCCACACTACCTGAATCTGTATTTTACGAGGCAGCAGGCAATTGGCTATTAGATGATAAGATAGAATGGAAAATGTATTGTCCTGGCAAGGTGGCTAGCAGGTAAGTATTAAAGGAATATGATTAAATGGGCTAGCTTTCTAACGATATATTGAATTCTGTCAGCCGGGCCCAAGAAAACCGATATTCGCGAGCGTATATTCGTTTTCATACAATAGAACAAATGGTGGCTTTTCATCGAGGATTTGATGGACATTTATTTATTGATTCTAAAGGTAATATATCATTTGCATCATTTATCGGTAGCTAATTTTTCATCAATGTTATTAGGCGAGGAAAGCTTTGCTGTTGTAGAGTATGCTCCATATCAGAAAATACCCAAAGAACGTAGCAAGGTAGATCATCACCAAGGTACAATTAATAAAGGTAAATAATACATGTGTTATATCACTAATCGTTAATGTATTTGCAATAGATCCTGATTATATGGCATTTCTCAAAAGATTAGAGGAGATTAAAGAAAATGGTAATGTAGAAAGTATTATGGACACACAACCAGAGGAAGAAGAGAAATGTAAGTTAATTATCTAATAACCAAATACATTTAATAATAATTAAATGGTGCCACTGTAGCTTTATTGCCCACAGAAGGTAAAGATACACCACTACTCGAACATCTGCGTGAACAGAAAGCACTTATGGAAGCACGCAAACGAGAACGACGGGCACGGATTTCTAGTGCAAAGGCGGCATCTAGAGCTGAGAAAGCGGCGCGCGCAAAACAGCAAGCAAGTGCAAAAAAAGCTGCTTCTGGTAAAGCTCGACCTGAATCCGGTTCACGTCCTCCTAAGCCAGTCAAAATAGTTAAACGACCACCTGCTACCGCCGCAGCAGCGCCCAAAATTTTACTGAAACGGCCCACTGCAACCAGCGAAGATATTACAAACGATCATAAAGATGAAGGTGCACCTAAAGTAGCAAAAGAGGGAACATCACGTTCGATAAGTCTGGCTTTAAATGCTGCGCTACAAGGTGGTAGCCGAAGTAAAGGCAGCGGTAAGAAGAAAGCTAATTCGCCTGAACAAAAATAATAACAACAACAATACTGGCGATTACTTTTTACTTTATTCTATACTATGCGCTATGTTTGTTTTGTATTTAATTAAATAATTAATATAAAAGACATTGTTCATTTTTTTTGCAATTATGGCCTATTGTTAATAAATAATAATAAATTGACTCATTATGTCATTCACCACTTAGTGCCATGTTCAATTGCGTAAATATTATTAAATATAGCCATTAAACACCAAATATACCATAATGTTTAAGGGTAATGCAATAGCCATAATACAATCAAGATAATCAACTAAATCACTATTTTCTAAATCAGCCAACGTAAAGATGTGGCAATCAAGTTCAACATAATGGCAAGAAGCATTACAATACTACGCTAAGAAGATAAAGCGTTAAAGCTCATGTTTAAGTAAACAAACAACACTGTTAGTGTTACTGCTGCTATTTATGATTATCAGTCTACATATACCATAAGTAATCATCTGATAAAGCTATACAGTTTAAATCAGGTTGGTTATTAAAAGACCGCATAGCATTAATAATAGCTCATCACTTTTCTACATTTACATTTCATATTTTCGGTTTTTCATATTGTCTTTTATGCTTTCCTCTTTTACTTAAATTGTTTTTTTTGCTGCACATTATTATTTTTTAAATTCATCGTAAAACGATATTAAGATCAGCAAAGTTAATAAAGCTGATGACAACAACTGATATCCATCACCAACATATGCTTCGACATTAATTGCTTGGTTGATTCATCGGCCAGGCTAGTCATTAGCACAGAATAGTTGCATAATCCTTTGTTAATATGTATATTTGGCTAATGTTTGCCAAGTTTTGGATACAAATGAAACATAAGTATAATTATAACGACACGATTGAAGCTAGTTAAAATGGAACTGCTAGTTTATTACTATAATCTTGCATAGTTGCGTAGACACGACTAATTTTAAGTTTGTTGGTAATATAATGATGCCATCGACTAAAAGGCAGGTAAACCGGGGCATTGGTTGCAACTTGATGTATAAACGGGCTAAATAGCAGCTGTCAAGTGGCCTTTTTTGCCGAATATATACCTAAAGTATGTTGAACCAACAGTTCAATTAAACTACCAATGTCTATGGTTTGAAATTATTGGTTATTTTGTGATTATAAATAAATACAGCGTATATCATAAAGTTGGTATTAAGTTGGTAGTACGTGCTTCTACTTACCTTCTATTAGCACAAGTTATTACATACGCAGTCCATGGTGTATGATTAGTACATAGCTACTTGGTATACATAGCTACCTACAGCCTATAAATAAGAGTTATTAGACACACATAGTGAATGATATACGTTTAGCATATGGCTTATTAAATACAATATCACTTACCAACTATTGGTTTATGTTATTAAACGCACACGGCGAATGTCATATGGTCAGCACATAGTTAACAAACATACAATAACGCTTACTAGCTAGTAATGCAAATTATTAAACACACACGGTAAATTTTATATGGTTAGCACATAGTTGGCAAACGTACAATAGCGCTTACTAGCTAATAATACAAATTATTAAGCGCGCACGGTGAATGGTATATAATTAGTATATAGTTTTTTATGTACAACACAGCTTACCTTCTATTAATACAAATCATTCAAACCACACAGTGAATGTCATTTAGTTAGTATATGACTAGTTAGTATACAATGCCACCTACTGACTAGTAATGCAAGTTGTTGAATACACACGGCGGGTGGTATATAATTAGTATACAGTTGATCAATATATCATGCTACTTACATTCTACCAATACGAGTTATCAAATGTGCGCACATTGGGTGTTACATGGTTAGTATATAGCTATTTAATATACAATGCCACTTACGAGCTGTTAACATTGCGGTTATTAAGCACATAGAAGGAATGGTGTGTAAGTAATACATGACTAATCGATATATGGGATTACTTACGACCTAATAACACCAATCCGATAATACGAACAGTATTTAATTAATCAAATGACTAATTATTGCAATTGCAACGTACCACGGCGAATTAGAACTGGCTTAGCATTTACCATAGCCATATTGGCCACAAAAGCCACGAGGACGGCGCAGATGCTGGCAATAGAAAGCTTCATGGTAATATTGATTTGTTAAAAAATCAAGTAGGATAGACAATAGAGCGTGTTTAGGATAAGTAGATGATAGTAAGTATTTAGTAAAAAATAAATTGTAATAATGATACTACTAGCTAGGTGCGTATATTTGTGTGCTATTTAAGTCTGACTATTAAAGACACCAGTATAATGTGTTGTATGGATTATATCATTGATGTGCAGTGTGCATTCATAAAGCATATCCATGTGCTGGCTTGAATCATGCGTATATCGGCATATCGATGATACGCTATAACGCAACCAAGCCTTTGCTTCAGCCTTCTGGAAATTACACAAATGAAGCGGCGCTGCCATTATCAGGTTTTCATTTGGTAGAAATGCACCTATCAATTCATATTGTAATGTTACAACATTCGATTATTTAGCGTTGATTAAACATATTGGTTCTAAAGAAACAGCGATGATGCATTGTTGTGCATTTGCTGTCGCTTTCACTAACATCCTCAATTCCCATATTTACATTCATCCTAAGCAGTAAATAGCATCAATACAGCAATAACATTGCTGCATCGAGCCTTTACCTCCCCACGTATATATGCTGTCGTGCATAAACCATCTGCTACCTTTTAAGCCATGGAAATATACTGATTGGTTCATACATGCGTTTGATTTGACATTGTGGCATGGCTACAAGGATAAACAGATTATTTCTAGTACAGTGCTACTAAATGTTAATTCAGTTTGTGTTGTTGAGTATAAATTGCCTGTATTATTTATTTCCTGTTAATTATATGCATTTTGACAATAGAAGATCATGTTTGGCTGTTGATGTCGTTATTGCTTGGCCTCAAAGTAAATTAAACTGACTAAATAACATGCAACTCGGTGTAAGGACATTGTGATATGTCCATCAGAATGACTCAGCCAGATATGCTTGAAGTTGAGCGTACAGCAGCAGCTCACGGCATACCAACTAGGCTGTATTGTTGCGTAGATGACTCATATTACAATAACTTGATTAGAAATAACTGGTTTACAGTCTAAAATTTGTATTATGCATTATGCATTCGGGTCATGCTTTTACGTCTGCAATTCAGGATAAGTGATGCATTAAATAACTTACTATCATTTTAGCAATATTATCCATCGTCTATACCAACTCCTGTCTGCTTTCTACTATAACTGTGTATATTATGTATTATTTACTGAGTGACATGGAGATAATCAATGCTCCAGTGTAACTTGATTGTTTATTCACTATCATCGTACATATCGTCATAGATATAGCGGTTCAATTCATTAATATATATATATATAACTAGTGGCTAGCCATTATGCTTACTGCTTGTAGTTAATGCCGCATTTATGCGTGTGCCTTTGTCTGTGCGTACTTGCTTATTTGTTATCACAACTTATCTCGTGTACAATACACACTGATGCAACAATGGCAATCAGTTGGCTACCATTATACTGTAATAGTATCGGCGCTCTTATAATTGATGTATTTATACTTGGTCCTTGTACTCTAGTACCTATAAAAGCATTTTATAATAAATTATATATTTTTTGAATAGGTGTATATGGTACACTAAATCAATATTTATCTTATGATAATAATATTTACTAATGAGTATTAATCCAACACATATTACTGAAATAGTATATGGCTTATTCTTTATTTATTTTGGCTAATTTCCAAATAATACAAATATCAGTTTTTGCTGTAGGCTTTATTTATATCTAATATCGTACCAATAGCAGACATCGGCACAACTATGTGACTGATTATCATTTAAATATGCGGTCATTTTGTTGTTTGACTTGATTCATACAAATGCCTCACTACGTTTGGCTATTGCTTTTAGTCGTCTGAAATAAAGTGTCAGTGTCTACGCATATCTATTAATGGTACAAAACAATTCAGTACCACCATGTCATTGTTTAGTATGCAATAATTAACAGCGTCAGTTCTTAATCTTAATGACAGCTAGTATTTATCATGGTTGACATCATCATGTCACTATTTAATCCACTAGTATATAATGTGCAACAAATATTGCTATCGACTAGTTAGTTCATCATCACAACAATCATTCAAGCTTGATTACCTACTTTGACTCCACTCGCTACATTATAGAACTGTTACATTCGCAATAGATACTGACCTACACATTCAATTGATATCAATCAACTATCCAATTACAAGATGCTTACTTTTCGTTCGGCTATTTCAACTGCTGCTGTTGTTGCTATTATTATGCTGATTCATGAGCATGTGGATGCCCAGCCAATGGCTTTGTTTGAGCGTAGATCATTCGGCATCGGTGGCTATCCCGGCTCGTATGCGCCATGGAGTCCATATTGCTACAATGGCTGCTACGGTGGCTATGGTAACTATGGCTATGGCAATTGCGGCTACTCCCCATGGTTTGCATCAAACAACAACAACTTCAATGCAAATAACAATGCACTTAACGCGAATGCAGTCACTAGCGCGTTCAATAGTCATCAAAATGAGGCTGATCACATTGCCAACTCGGATGTGAATGCCTATACCACCGCAAATAACGTCTGCGCCGACAATAATTATGTTAATAGCGCTAATCATAACATTGTCGGATAAAGAGAGTGAAAATGCGGCAATAATGCTAAATGCTGTTACAATTCTGATTTTAGAAGCTGTGGGCTAGACGACTGAGCACGCCTTATCTTGATGTTATACTACAGCATTAGTCTTTGATACTTACTAACACTTATGTTAACACTCAGAATACAGCATGTTGCTTAGTTGATATCGTTTTGATAATAAATTTAGCTATTATTGTTTATTAACTACCACAGTTTAACCATCGTAAAGTGAATAAGCTGCATGACACTAAGCAGTTACAAATGGAACTAGAAACTGAGAATCTTTACTAATATTGAGTAAAGTTATTATTATTTTTAGTAAATATGGCTAGTAATAAAGCAAGAGCTTTGTATTGTTTTGTTTTTAACACAGAGCTGCTGGCTTATGTTGATAATTATTTATTAACAATTAACAAATATCTGTTGATTATATGATTTATAGATGTTTATTACTAGTATTTAGTGTTAATGTTTAGCGTATTAATATTGCACCTATTCACATATAACGTGTTACCCAATCACATAGTATATTTATTAGTTACGCTGCCATAATAACATACATACAGTGTTGGAATAACAATAATGCGATCATTGTAAAACGTAATAGCTATATTCTAATAGCTGTGTTTTAACAGAATACGTTATTTTCATTTATAATACCTTGAAATGACGATAAACATTATTTACAAATTCAGACGTAAAACCATTGCGTCCATGTTATAAAGTATTCTAATAGCAATAATTTACTTAATTAAGCATTATTAAGATTGTGCATAACTTTACGTATAATAAAGCAAACTGCATGATATTTTGCACAAGCATGCACATGACATGCAGACAACTATTAGCGAAGTATACCGTAGTTGTGTTGCGGTATAGACCAATGGTTGCGATAATACGCTAATAAATGTGCAAAAATGGCCGTTTTTTTACCATTTATGGCTTGTGTAAACAAAATACAGCAAAATGATTGCTGGATTCGAGTTGTCCATGCTTAGTTATACACATTGGTATGTTTTATAAACAATGATTTTTGCAAAAATGTTAGTCAAAAATGCAATTTACGTAATATTTGCTAACAAAAATCTAAGTTATATGTATATCAGTAGCATAAATTGCCACTTTACAGCAATATTTCTGCATATTAAATTGCCATTATGCTTGTTTTGGCGTTGTGAATGCTTTAAATTTACTTTATGCCAATTTCATTTTTAATATTAAAATCTTTAAAATCGTATAACTTTAATTGCTTTTGTTAGCAAATATTACGTAAATTGCATTTTTGACTAACATTTTTGCAAAAATCATTGTTCTATAAAACATACCAATGTGTATAACTAAGCATGGACAACTCGAATCCAGCAATCATTTTGCTGTATTTTGTTTACACAAGCCATAAATGGTAAAAAAACGGCCATTTTTGCACATTTATTAGCGTATTATCGCAACCATTGGTCTATACCGCAACACAACTACGGTATACTTCGCTAATAGTTGTCTGTATGTCATGTGCATGCTTGTGCAAAATATCATGCAGTTTGCTTTATTATACGTAAAGTTATGCACAATCTTAATAATGTTTAATTAAGTAAATTATTGCTATTAGAATACTTTATAACATGGACGCAATGGTTTTACGTCTGAATTTGTAAATTAATGTTTATCGTCATTTCAAGGTATTATAAATGAAAATAGCATATTCTGTTAAAACACAGCTGTCAAAAATGATAAATTACATTTCTGCAATGGTTATATTTATTGTAAATAACAAATGATGTATCATACAATGTCCATGGATATTGTACGCCAATGATAATGTTTTATGCATTGTAATCTTAGCACTACTACTCATATACTTTCCACAGTATACGCATTCTATTCTATATTACTTATTTGTAGTAGCTACATACTATTCATAACTAGTAACCGTTTGTCTCTAGCTTTATTACCAATAAACTTGATTTATTTTGTTTATTGAGCCATACAGATAAACAATGAATACGAGTGTGCACAAACTTTTGCTTTATTAAAACATCTATTGGACTGGTCATTTATGATTATTGATTATTGGGCTAGTCAGCGCCAAATAGATCGGCATGGAATTGTAAAAAGCTAGAGAATAAGACAATGCAAGTATCAATATTGCAATGTTGTGCAAATGTAACGATGTGACAATATTTGCAATAGATATATTTACACAGAACAATCATGCTAACAGAATTATCATATAATAAATTTGATGGCCAATATAACTTACCACACATTCTCATATTCAATAGAACAAATGTGTACTCAATTGCGCGAATGCCGCTACATTTTGTCATTTGACCACTAAATAATAATATTTTTAATGTTTTAATAAAATAAACTGTTTAATAATGTCAAATGACAAATAAACAATCGTCAAATTGTTACATAGCAGTACTCTTACAACATCTACTGGCCAAATACAATTATTTTATAATAAAAATCTTTTAGTAGCATGCAAATAGTACTGCCATTACTTTGTTAATGAAATAAATAAACATAGACACTAGCATAAATATAGTTGTAAAGGTAAATAGGTCATATACAACCTTGTATTGTTTATTCGCTTTCTTTGGCTTCTGCTCCTTCAGCGGTCGGAATAGCCTCCGAATCGCTTGCAGGCTTTTCATCGCGCAAAGCAACCTTAATGCTAAGTTCACGGTCTTCAGCCACCAATACGGTCTGGCTGTTGATGAGACGCTGCTGCTCTTCTTCCGTCTCAAACTCAACAAAACCAAATCCTTTGCTGCGGGCAACGTTGCCATTGCGGGCGGTAGGGTGACGACGAACTACACTGGCCGACTTGACCTTGTAGTCCTTGAAAAGTGCAGTCAAGCCTTCATTGTCCATGGAAAATGGCAAGTTGGCCACAAATACGGTGGTCTTGGATGGTTCGCCCAACTGACGAGGCTTGCGAGCTGGACGTGGCTTGCGCTTCTTGCCAGCAGCTCCTTTGTCGGAATTGGCCTCCGTATCGCTCTTGGAAGAACCAGCGGCAGCAGGAGAACCGGCAGCACCGGTAGGAGCACCACGACGAGGGCGTACCTTGCTACGACGAGTCTTGCCGTCCTTCTTTTGCTCGCGTGCGGCAGCGTTGGCTTCTGCATGCGTAATAATTTCGCCGTCTTCCGAATCGGCGTTAGCTTCTTTGCCAGTTTTGCTGACAGACTTGGTGCGTCTCTTACGTGGCTTGCGGGCCTTTGGCTCGCCAGACTGCGGCTTGGCAATCTCCACGTTAATTTCGCGACCGTCCAGTTCTTTCTTGCTCAACTGGGCTACGGCAGCGCTGCATTGATCAAGATTCTCAAATGCAACAAAGCCATAGCCGAGCGAGCGCGTGCCGCGAGTAATGACCTTGGCTTGGACGCTATTTGGGCAATAATACGTTAGTCAATAATGCATACGCTCAATACCTTGTGATGTCGATCATAACAGCATTTAGCCATGCTATCTTGGTTTTTATTATACTTACACTGTGCCAGCGGGTGCAAAGAACTCGCGCAACTGGTCTTCAGTTGTTGTAAAAGCAATATTGCCAACAAACACCTTATGTGGATACTCGTCGACTATCGACGCCGAAGAAGCAGCGGCGGCTTCAGCGGAGGCTGGGGCCTCGCCCTTTGACTGCTGTTCAGTGGACATGGTAAAATAACTTTAAACGAGGAGTAAAGTGTAGAAATGCCTACAGATGGAGTATATGCAGTCGACTATAGACTGTAAACAATAGGAACAACACGAGTGTGGCGTGTTTGTTCTTTGTGTAGAGGAGTGCGCGATGGAGTGCAGGATGGGATAGACAGTATCGAAAAGCACTAGGCTATGGGTGTTATTGATAGTGGTGCAATGAAGCGCAAGATTGAGACGGTGGCCGGGCACACACACGCGTTGCGGTCGTCGTCGTCGTCGTCGAGGGGCTGGACGCGGCTCGCTTAGAGGGACAAACGGAAACTAGGCCAAAAAGTGGCTGGCTATAAAGTAGAGGGAAGATGATGAATTGGAAAGAAACACTGAATACATCAAACGAGCGGACATGGCGAGATATATGCTCTTTTGCGCTGTTCTCTCACTGAACCCATGCATTATTGCCACCCATACAATTACACACACACAATAAATATAGATGCCACATCGCCTCATTTCACGTCCATTTCTGCCAATGGCCTGTGTGAGTGCTCGTTGACCGCGAATTATGGTTGGTTCCTAATTAGGACACGTTTGAATAAAAAGAGAAGGAAAAGAAGGAGAAAAAGAAGGAGGAAGGATGCTGCCACAAGCAAGTATAGTACTAATCGACACTACCATGGCTGTACATAAGTGTTCTATATACATTACACAGATACATTAACAAATACTGCTACTGTATATGTTCGGACACAAATACATATAATTGCTCGTATGGTTCTTGTAGACGTTTAACAGATGGCGGAGATATGGGCAATGCATACACCAACTACCAATCAATGAATGCCAACTGCTTGTAGTATCGCGTGATTGGTTAGTAGCATTGGACAAGTGGCATGCTCAATAAGCTGTATAGATTTAGAATTGATAGTTTTAGTAAACTATAAGTTTACTACCCATCGCATTCTATTTTATTTTCATTTCTATGACATTAGCTGTTTTTCTTTTTATTCTCTCTTTATGCTTTGGTATCAACTAGTTACATGAAAACGATAGACGCTGCGCTAGAATGTAAGTATTAATAGAGTGTGGCATATGCTATGATGTATGGTTGTATTATTGTATCCCGTATGATGGAAATACCAATTCACTTGTCGGATTTGGCGTCTGAAGTGGCAGGGATGGTCAATGGAGCCTGGCATGCCAGGAGAACCCACCGTTGCACCCTGTCGAAAGATTACGAATATTCGTTGCCGAACGAGTCTGAGGGATACTATAATATAACATATATTTACTGTAGTGTTGGATATGAACTATATTTATTTATAAATACTAACGATAATTACTATTGGATTAGGGGGACTATTGTACTTTGAGCTTCTAGCTTCAAACTGGGACAAAAAGATCAATAACTCCAATAAACCGTCGATCAGTTTTTAATACTAAGGTGATTTGTTGAAGCGGTGCTATGTCAACTCCACTTGAATTAGTTGAAGATGAATTAGTCCACACAATTTTTAATATTTGATATTAGTGTTAATGAATGTTGTAGTATTCCATGTTACTTAAAATATAATAAATAAATGCTAATCCATATTATTGTTGCTGCAAAGTATTTAAAGCATTATAATTTGATTATTTAATGTCACCTACCATTCAGTTCCATATTCAATAGATTGAATGTGCAGTTCAGTTACACGAATGTTAACAAAAAAGTTATTTATTCAAATTACAATAAATAGCTCATAAATTGTTTAATGTAAAAAATAGTTATTTTTATTTAATTAATAAATAATGTAATATGTACAATCCATAAATTAAATGACATTGTACATACAAATACTATGAATAAATTAAAATAGAAATGAAAAATTGTTCAAGTGGTGGAATAAAAGAAAGAATAAAAATCAATAGCATAAAAGCAAATATAATTATAGGATATGTCATCAGTAAAACAATGAGTGTAATAAGAATGACAAACAATAAAGACAAATATATTCATAGAACAATGCCACTGGTAAAATAAGAAGAATGGATATCAATACATAGACAAATGCCATTATTATAAAACATGATATTATAATTAACAACTAAACTTTTAAGCATTAAATTTAGTATATAAGCAACAGTGTTTATTGAATGTTAAATAAAATACTTGTAAGCACATCTATTCTAAACTACGCCTTGTATATACAATTAAATAATGACCCATCAAGAGAGCAAGAAAGAGTTAACAAAAAATAGTATAAATAATTATACCTAACACACCACTTGAGTAAAATAAATGTTTAAAATAGTAGTTACTAATACAATGTTTTATTACATTTAATTATAGTTTATGGAAATGGTAATGCTATTACATTTATTGATATTTATTGTGAATGATTATTTAAACACAAATTAATCAAATCAACTCGTCAACTATTGAAATTATTACAATTGATTGCGTAAATCATTTGCTGCTCCTGGGAGATTAGAGTAAATCTTTCAAAACATATGTCATGGGTAAAGATCGCGCGATAGACGGTGGTGAACGTAGCCGCTCGCATCGTTCCTCAGAACATTCAGACGTTAAACGTAAGAGAAAGAAGCGATCTACTAAAGACCGTAAAAAAGAAAGAAAGCATAAGCGTAGTCATGAGTCTAAGCGTCGCCATCGCTCAGCAGATACGTCTTCGTCGTCGTCTTCGTCTTCAGAAGGCGAGACCAATATAGACTCATTTTCACGCGCCGACATTGACGATGACCTTTGGGTAGAAAAGACACCTATAGTAGATGTACCAGCTACAACAAGCAGTCTATCAACAACAACAACAACTACTACTACTACTACTACTACTACTACAACCGTCCTGCATGGATGTTAGAAGTACCAGAAGAACTTGAAGGATTTGGTGCTATTAAACGTGAACTAACGCCACCTCCACCTCCACCTATTGACGAGGTATTAATAAATTACAACACTTGTTAATGTTACTAATACAATGGTATTAATAGATTAAAGTAAGCGATCGTGAACTTAATACACTTCTTGTTGCGGGCACAGCTCTTGATGCTTATCCAGAACCAGGTAAGTACCTGTATATTAATACAATGTAATGATTACAAAATACAAAATATGTGTATTTATACTATATTCTATTTATTGTGGTTAAATAGAACAAAAAGCCATGGTGTATGGCGATGATGGATCAAGTTGGCGTATGCTTAAATTGAAACGAACATTAGAACTAGCTGATGAAGAGAAGCGTCCATTAAAAGAGGTAGCTATAGAACGCTACGGAGTAAGTTGAACAATCATCCATCAATAATTATAATCCAATTATTAACTAAATAAATGAATCTAGTCAACGGAGGATTTTGAACAAGCCATGTCTGAACGTAAATGGTTAGATCAACGAACAGGATCAAGTAGAATGAATTATGGCAGTAATATTAAGGGTACACGCACAGCAGCCACCAGTGCTTTCCGTCGACCCAAACATCATTATGGAGATGATGATAGTGAAGATGATGATAAAGATAGTATGACAGATAGCTTTGGTAGACAACGACGGCCAGGTGAATCAACAACACGTCGATCACCTTCACCGCCGCCACAATATAAACCATCAGTTAGGCCATCAGTAGCACCAATGGCCCATACTACACATATAGCGACAGTAGCCACACCGCTAGTTCAATGTATGTCTCAAAATGAATTGAATCGACTACAGGCCCGTGTATTACGCGCACGCATGCTTGGTACACCAGATGCTGATGCATTAGAGGCACAGTATAAGATGGAAAGCGAGAAGGCCAAATCAGCCGGCGATCAACACGTTATTGTATTGACAGAAGCAGAATTACGCGGTCGTCGTGGTATTGCCGATAAAGTAGTAGAATCAAGTAAAACTAATAAACGACCAAAGGTAAGTATTAGTCATAATTAATAGTGTATCGATTTAACGTTTATTAGATTGAGACCCACGATCAACAAGGAATGCGCATCAAGTATGGACACGCGGGCGAAGATGCTACTGTTGAAGAATTAGTACGTGAAGAACGTACAGGCACCACCAATGACTATCATAAAAGTATGGTGAAAGGCATAGCGCGCGATAGTCGATTCCAGGTAATTAGTAATATTAACTGTTATCTATAGTGCTAATATATAATCTATAGGATGATCTAGATTATATGGATGAACAAGCAGATAAACTGGCAGCCCGTGTATCATCGGCACAGTCAACTACACAACAAGTACGACGTGATGCCATTGGTAATTATCAACGAGCACAGAAGGCTATGGAACAGTGTCATTACTGTTTCCGTGATGGTCGACCACCCACAGCACCGCTTATTTCACTAGGTCATCGGGCCTATTTGGCACTGCCCCCTACAGAACCATTAGTGCCTGGGCACTGTCTTATTGTGCCGGTACAGCATCAATTATCGATGCTTGAGTGTGAAGATGATGTATGGACCGAAGTACGTAACTTTATGAAATGTCTACTCCATATGTTTCATGCGGAGGGACGTGGCTGTATCTTTATGGAGACGGTGATGAATCTAGACTGGCATCGTCACACCGTTATTGAATGTCTACCTATGCCAGAAGCACAAGTTCAAGATGCCCCTGCCTATTTCAAAGTAATATCAATGCTATTAATGTATATATGCGTAATTAATATTTGTTGTTAATAATAGGAAGCTATTTTAGCATCAGATGAAGAATGGACACAACATCGTAAATTGTATGATACACGCAAGAATGGTTTCCGTCATACCATGACCCCTCGTCTGCCCTATTTCCACGTCTGGTTCACGCTTGATGGTGGTATGGTCATGTTATTGAGGATAAAGAACGATTTCCACCCTATTTTGGTCGAGTAAGTTATAAAAAATATGAATTCGTGCCTTTATTTACTTATTCTGTACTATAGGAAATAATTGGCGGTATACTTGATCTATTACCACAGACATGGCGTAAACCACGACGAATAACCTCCACTAACATAATTAATATGAATGTCGCTAATTTCAAAAAGAATTGGGCTACTTATGACTGGACAGCACAATTAGAGACATAATTGATAATGAGAAAACTAGAATATAAGGAGTTAATGAACATGTTTTATACTAATAACTCGAATAATAAACCGTCGATCAGTTTTTAATACTGAGAGGTGATTTGTTGAAGCGGTGCTATGTTAATTCCGTTTGAATTAGTTGAAGAATCAGTTTGCACAATTTCAATATCAAAATAGATATTAAATAGTATTTCATGTTACAATAAAATATAATAAATAAATAAAGATTAATTTATATTACTGTTACTTTAAAGTATTTAAAGCATTATAATTGGATATTAATGTCATTTACTATTCATCATTATATTCAATCTATTGAATATTATTAAATAAAGTCATTTTAATCACAAATCATACTAAATAGCTAATGAATCTAATTAAATTGTATAATAATGTTAAATGGTGCACAATATTTTATATGATGGTGCAGTTTATTTAATTTAATTAACAAGCACTAAAAGTTAAAATGAAATGGAACATAGCATATATATATATATATTAGTGCAATAATACTAATACAATCAAATAGAACAATTAACTAAATAATTATTGATATCATTGCTAAAATAGCTAACATGGTTGTAATTGTAGTGAGTGTAACTCATTATAATATGTTAATGTTCAATATTTTCTTACACATGATCAACAACAACAACGATCAACCTTAAATGTCCCAAATAGATCGAATAGTATGTTACATTGTTTATTTAAATGTTTAATATTATTATTAATATAATGGCCTATTACATTTAATTATATTCTATGGAAACGATACTAATATTATATTAGATTAATGTTTATTGTAAATGATTATTTAAACACAATTCAATTTAATCAAATTATTACGATCGATTGCGTAAAAAGATTGCTGCCTGGTGGATTAAAATAGATATTTACCAAAAATAAATTAAATTCAAATATCAATAAAATAAAACATTTTTCTTCTTTTTTATTTCTAATCGCTTTAGTTATCGTGTGTGCGTACACGCTTGTGTTTGCGTGTCTGTACTGATTGGCGTCGTGCATTTCTATTTACTTCTTCTTCTTCTTGTTCATCATGTCGGAAGAGCGTTCTAGTAAGCGTTCTAAAGTGGATTCCGCTGATAATCCTTACTTAGCCCATCTAAAAGAGAAAAAACGAAGCAAGAAAGATGATCCAATAGCTACAGATAGCGTACAGTTCGTGCCCGGTGCTACAACGGCCGAACAAGGTGAAGCAGCCGAGGACGGTCTATGCAATCCATTTACCGATCGGCCATATACTGACAATTATCGAGCTATTTTAAAGAAGCGGCGTGAATTACCTGTTACTAAATTACGACAGAAATTCCTTGATCTTATTCATGAAAGTCAAGCTGTTGTACTAGTAGGTGAGACCGGTTCAGGAAAGACCACTCAGTAAGTAGATAGATAGATAGATAGATAGATATGAATGCGTTATTAATAATATACTATATATGATATAGAATTCCACAGTATCTCGTCTATGATATACAGCCCAAAACACAAGGCATGATGATTGCCTGTACACAGCCACGTCGTGTTGCTGCCATGTCAGTAGCCAAACGTGTATCGGAAGAAATGGATGTTGTATTAGGTGAAGAAGTTGGTTACGCTATTCGTTTCGAGGATTGTACAAGCCCCAATACATTCTTAAAGTAAGATCATATATCAATAGTGCTGCTAGGTTTATAATATTAACTTTGTATGAACAGATATATGACGGATGGTATGTTGTTACGTGAGGCAATGAGTGATCCATTACTTAGTCGGTATTCGGCGGTTATTCTGGATGAGGCACATGACCGTACATTACAAACGGATATTCTAATGGGTCTACTTAAAGAAGTAAATATCAATGCTAATTAATCAACTAATATCAATTAATTAATTAATAATATGATGTGTAGATTATGCCAAAACGACCTGATTTAAAGGTTGTTGTCATGAGTGCCACACTTGATGCGGGTAAATTCCAAAAGTATTTTAATGACTCACCTTTATTAGTAAGTTATTCAATACTATATATTGATTATACTATGTATTGATCATATGTGTTGTTTAATAGTCGGTACCAGGTCGTACATTCCCGGTAGAAATCTATTACACGCCTGAACCGGAACGTGATTACTTAGAAGCAGCCATTCGCACAGTAGTACAAATACATATGTGTGAACCGGAAGGCGATGTACTTTTATTCCTTACCGGTGAAGAAGAGATTGAAGATGCATGTCGTAAGATCCGTTTAGAAGTTGACCAAGCACGTAATGGTCAGGCTGCTGGTCCAATTAAAGTTGTACCACTCTATTCATCTCTACCTCCTGCTGCACAACAGCGTATCTTTGAGCCAGCACCGGCTGGAAAGGATGGGCAACCAGGTCGTAAGATTGTCGTGTCCACCAACATTGCCGAAACGTCATTAACCATCGACGGTATTGTCTATGTTATTGATCCGGGCTTTTCTAAGCAAAAGGTCTATAATCCACGCGTACGAGTAGAGTCATTGCTTGTAAGCCCAATTAGTAAAGCAGCGGCACAACAACGTGCAGGTCGAGCAGGTCGTACCCGTCCTGGCAAAGCTTTCCGTCTATACACCGAAAAGTCGTTCACCAAAGAACTACAAGAACAAACGTATCCAGAAATTCTACGTAGTAATTTAGGCAATGTTGTATTGCAGTTAAAGAAACTGGGCATTACTAATCTGGTTCGATTTGATTTTATGGATCCACCCGCACCTGAAACTATGATGCGGGCACTTGAACTACTTAATTATTTGGGTGCACTTGACGATGAAGGTGAATTAACACCACTTGGGGAAACAATGTCTGAATTTCCACTGGATCCAGAAATGGCTAAAATGCTAATTGCCAGTGCTCGATTTGGTTGTTCTAATGAAATACTATCCATTGTAGCCATGTTATCAGGTAAGTTAATTAACTATTTAGTATTCTAGTGTTTATTAATTCTATTTGTTTGTTTGTTTAGTACCTAACGTTTTCCTTCGGCCTAATGAGTCACGCCGTCAAGCTGATGAAGCCAAAAAAGCATTTGCTCATCCAGATGGTGACCATCTTTGTTTACTCAATGTTTACCATGCTTATAAGAATAACGATGAAAATACTGAATGGTGCTGGAACAACTTTTTACAATTCCGTTCATTGAAATCGGCCGATAATGTTCGACAGCAATTATCGCGTACCATGGAACGATTTGATATCGATCTGGTTAGCAAGCCATTTACCGACAAGGATTACTATACCAATATTCGACGTGCCCTGCTTAATGGCTATTTCATGCAAGTGGCCCACGTTGAACGCTCTGGCCACTACTTGACGGTTAAAGACAATCAAATTGTTAACTTGCATCCATCGACCTGTCTCGATCATAAGCCAGACTGGGTCGTTTACAACGAATTTGTACTTACGACACGTAATTACATTCGTACAGTGACAGAAGTAAAACCTGAATGGTAAGCTATTTATACGTAACACAATCACTTTAATAGAATAAGGACTAATTAATGTCATTGACACGCTTTATTATCATCTCTAGGCTATTGGAACTAGCGCCACAGTATTATGACTTGGCCAACTTCCCCAACTGTGAAGCAAAACGCGTACTTGAACAATTACTACGTAAGAAATCAAGTCATCGTAGTGGTAGTAAGAGGGACGGGAAGGATAGACGCTGATAGATGCGATGCATTATATAAATCAAAGCGCAAATTTACAATAAACACGCTATGATTGTATGTCAATTGAACAAATGAATGTATTTTAGTCAATAATATTAGTATAAAGCATAGCTGTTGTGTTAAATAGCTAAATAGTTTGTTTTAATTGCTTTCTTGCTCGTTTGTAAGTTGTTGTTGTTGTTGTTGATTCGCTTTCCATTCCTCGATACCTTCAACACCAATCTTGCCATCGATACTGACTCCGTCAAGTACCCGTTTTAACTCATCAAGACGTTCTTTACCTTGTACGTCATCAATACTATTTGATGAATCGCGGTAGTGGGATAGTAGATCGGTTAGTGTACGGGCATATGGCTTCTCTGGATTATTAAAGAATCCATCAATTTTTGCTTCCAAGTTGGCTTCTGTAACAAAATCGGCCGATCGATGAAACAGTTCAACTAGTGCGTCAGAACGTTGTCGTGATAATTCAGAACTACGGGCCAAGTAATTCGCGCGTCTCTCCTCCGACGTATCAATATCAATACGCTTTGGTTGACGTAGTGGCATACCAGAAATAGGTGAGAAAATACCTTGTGGCTCAGCAAACAACTTTTCGGGTGAGAAAGCATCGTTGCTTTTATCGTTGCTCATAGTAGTAGTGGTAGTAGCATGATTACGGCCATGCTTTCTATGGATTGCCGCGTGTTTTCTTTTGGCTGCTTGAACGCGTGCCAATTCGCGTTCTTGTCGTTCTAGACTTGCTTGCTTGCGATCAATCTCGGCAGTGAGTACATCACGCGCATATTGATGGCGTAATCCAGTCATGGCAGCACGCTGTTGAGCTGCTTCACCTTTACTGCGCTTTTGCTTCGAAGGTGTTGGTAGATCGGCGAGTTGACGATCGGGTTTAGGAGGTTCTGGCGCCCGACTACTCTTAGGTGGTGGATTAAATCCAGGTACGTAGCCATATCGGCCGTGTTTGTAATCTGGCTTTGACGTGTCATTAGAGCTAGCCGTTGTTGATTCGGAACGATATTGGCCCGCAAGCAAATAACGGCCCTCAATAGGAACGGTAGGTATACACCGTGACCAGTGACGGGTCGTAACACGAATCATGACAATTTCAAAGAAGAAAGAAAGAAGAAAATAGTAAAATATTTAAATCAAAACTAAAAGAATAGTATCAATAAAATGTTAATAACTAATTAATTAATTAATTAATTAAACGGTTACATGTACGGTTATTTAATTATCTATTATAGTTGCAATGCTTAATAGTGCTTTAATAGACTAAAAGAAAAAGACACAGTTATGAATAGCATTCTTGCTATAGTAAAGCTAGTTGGATTAATCGCATATTGTATATATGTTATATATGTATATATACATTGCATGCCCAATCTTATTTAGTCTATTGCTTGACGCGAGTGGCCAATAAGCCTTGTTCAACACGACGACCGTATTCAGCATCAGCACGCTTAAAGTGAGCAAGCATACGATCTTGAATCGACACCTTAGCGCCACCAAGCGCACCAACAATGTTAGAAATAAGTCGGCTCTTTTGGTCGGGTGTTTGTAAGCGGTAGAGTTGACCGGCTTGAACAAAGTCATCGTCTACTAGATCAACAACATGTCGGCCAGTAAAGCCGTTCAACTTCTCTGCCGCATGCATATCAGAGGCAACAGCAGTTTGTTGCGGTCCACTGAAGCTATTAGGCTCATAGTTGGGTGCGACACCGCCATTGCCATTAACACTCATAAGACCATCACGTTGATGGTTGGCTACACGAGTAGCATATGGTGTATTAATAGGGATTTGGTGATAATTGACACCCAAACGATGACGATGCGTATCTGGATAGCTGAACAAGCGACCTTGAAGCATTTTATCGTGTGATACATCCATGCCAGGCACTAGATGGGATGGCGAAAAGGCGGCTTGTTCAACTTCAGCAAAGTAGTTTTCTGGATTACGATTCAATACAAATTTGCCGATTTGTTGGAGTGGATAATCGCTATGAGGCCACACCTTAGTGACATCAAATGGATTCCAGCGGTAATGAGCTGCATCTTCTGGCTCCATTACTTGGACGTGGACAGTCCACGATGGATAGTCGCCTCGTTCAATGGCCTGGAAGAGGTCTTGTGTGGCGTAGTCGGGATTGTTACCAGCCAATTTACCAGCTTCTTCAGCTGTAAAGTTCTTAATACCTTGATCGGTCTTGAAATGCCACTTGACGTATTTGAACTTGCCCTCAGCATCAACCATCTTAAGCGTATGGCTAGAAAAGCCATCCATATGACGGTATCCCTATAAACAACAACGGCCATTAGTCAGTAACCTGAATATGGCCATCAGTATTGATAACCTACATCCGGAGTACCACGGTCAGAGAAAAGAATAGTAACTTGATGAATAGACTCTGGTACTAGACTAAGGAAATCCCAGAACATATTTGGATCGGGTAAATTAGTTTGTGGATTACGCTTTTGAGTGTGAATAAAATCTATTAATATTAATAAATGTTAATTGATGTTAATTGTTATTTACTAATCAGTGTAATCTACCTGGAAACTTGGATGGATCACGAATAAAGAACACAGGCGTGTTATTACCGACCATATCCCAGTTGCCTATAATTAATGCACATCCATTAGTATTGGCAATTTAGTTAACCATCAAATCACCGCACTATATTGTGCAATACTTACCTTCTTCGGTATAGAATTTAAGAGCAAAGCCGCGTGGATCACGAGCTGTATCGGCTGAACCTTTCTCGCCACCTACCGTCGAGAAACGAGCAAAGACAGGTGTACGCTTGCCAACACGGTCAAGGAATTTGGCGCGGCAAATATTGGAAAAGTCGTTTGTTACTTCAAAATAACCATGGGCACCGGCGCCCTTGGCGTGGACTACACGTTCTGGAATACGCTCACGGTCAAAGTGGGCCAGCTTATCAATCAAGTGGAAGTCTTGAATAAGAACTGGACCATCGGCACCAGCGGTCATAGACGTCTGGTTATTGTCGACGGGATTGCCGTTACTAGTAGTAAGCGTGGAGCTCATGGTTTCAATAAAGAGGGCCGATAGACGTGGGGCGTAAGTGTTTAATCAGCAATATGGCTGTACAAGTAAGTAAGTGGTAACAATAACCAAAGTAAGTAGAAGAAGAAGAATGAGTGAGTGAGCAGTGGAGGGATACGTAGGCACGATAAAAGGCGCCTTAGTATAGCTGTATCTGTGTTAGTGTCGGTGTCGGTGAGTGTGTGAAAATAAACATAGAGCAAACTAGCTTTACTGTAACTACAATTACTACAAGTTATTACTGTGTGTGTGTGTTAGCAACAAGCACTACACCTGTGGAACTTATACAGCCGAGTTCCAATCATATTACGTCTTTCTCTCGTGCTATAGGCGATACATCCAAATACGGATCCGGGTTTACCGCGATATGTTTGCTAATGTCTCAACTACTCCGTCGATGTTATGCCACTCGGTTAGTGAGAAGCCGATCTGTATCCGATTTGTTTCGTTTATTATTATCACGTGTCTAGAACCATTTAGCGTAAATGAACTCATTAATCCATAAAAAATAATGTTTTTTAATATCTTAACATATTGAACTGTATTTTAATTGGTTTTAATTGGTATTGCTATAAATTGAATTTATTAAAGTAAATTGGCATCAATATATCTTTAAATCAATGCTGCTTACTTAATTATTCAAATACTTGGCTTATTATTTAAATGATGGTAATTAATGTAAACTAAGCATAAACTTGAAGGTACATAATACAAGAAGTAAATATTCACGTAGGACTAAAATAAAACGTGTAATGATCTGGAATATGCAATATTAAGCTATGAATATGAAATCGTACTACAACTATTGGTTATTATTGATCAATTTAAAGTATTAAAATAATAAATTACTATACTTATTATAGAACTATAAACTGTGATCTATCAATATATTAATCGTCATCGTCACTGTGACCTCTTTAACTGTTGGTTACCAGTTTATTATTGGCACAATACGTACAATAGCTTCAATTATTTAGTATAATACTGTATTGTGCCACTCTTTCCTCCACAACAATAGCTCAGCTCATTTCCATTTGTCTACGTCGCTTTTTGTTTCCATAACAGTATAACGTTGTATTGGTGTGTTTGTCGCTAATATGGAAGATCACGAAAAAACACCTTTACTACCGAGTTATAATGACTCTCCTGCTACAGTAATTCCTATGCCATCAAATGAACACTTGCTCGACGATGACGACGACGACGACCAAGCCTCGGTACAATCGGTGGTGCCGATTCACCAGCCAAAGCCTATTTATCCAGCAGCAACGCCAATCAGTGCAGACCATAGTCGCAATTCGCCATCGCATCCTTCATTAGTAGGCGGCCACAATCCAGGTATTTTAGGAGGTGCTGGAGCAATAGCAACTCCTCCACCGCGTAACAATACGCCACGGCTACTGCGTCAACGAGATCGATTCCGCTCGAATAGACCGTCAGCTCGCAATGTATTCTCCTGTCTAGGCGTTACACTACTTATATTTTTCCTCTATCTTACAGTGACATCACTGATGCATCCACCGCCTATGGGACCAGGCCGCAAGTCTGGTATTGATGTTGGTGTACGTCATATATTCGATGAAACATTAAATTCGCGGTAAGCTATGGCTAGTTATATAATAGAAATTGCGTTAATTGGTTATAATAATAGACGTGTATGGGATCGATTGGCCGAAATGACTGATTTATATGGGCCACGTATTATTGGCTCAGAAGCATTGGAAAAGGTAAGTAAATATTTAATAATTTACAATGCTAATATGATATGTAGAGTATTGATTGGATGGTGACAATGATGGAAAGTGATAATTTAACTACAATGACAGAAGAAGTTGAGGTGATTTAATTAAATGGATTGATATTATAGTGTACTCTATTAATATTAATATTGACAATATATAGGTTGATTATTGGCAACGAAATGAAGAGTCAGCTGTACTTATTTTGCCCACTCGTCCACCTAAAAAACTGGCTATGCTTGGTCTAGGTGGATCAGTTGGCACAGGACCTGAGGGTATTGAAGCAGAAGTGGTTGTTGTAGATGATATTGCTCAATTGGCAACGATGGGCAACGATACGATATCTGGTAAAATTGTTCTTTTTGATACAGTTTGGAAGAACTATCAAACAACGGTGCCTTCACAATCTCGCGGTGCTTTAGAAGCAGAGAATTATGGTAAATAGTAAAGTAAATAATAGTTTAATTAAATAGTTTTAACACTATTATATTGTTAGGTGCAAAGGCTGTACTTGTACGATCGGTTACTCCATATTCACTTGGAACGCCACATACAGGTCAGATGTCCCCATCGAGGTAATTAAACACGCCAAAACCTGATATCTAGTTAACGCTATATAATCTAGTATTCCAGCTGCAGCTATTACAACAGAAGATGCAGACTATATACGGCGAGTTTACAATCGCTATTTAACCGCCCAAAATGACACCTCGCCATTCAAGGATGATTTTGTTGCACCTCGTGTTAAACTAATGATGGGAGCAACACTTGAGCCAAATGGACGCAAGACACGTAATATTATTGCAGAGGTAAAAGGACGAATTCATCCAGAAGAAGTGGTTATTATTAGTGGCCATATTGATTCGTAAGTAATAGAATAGACGTACAATGACTTTTGCTAACACATTAATAGCTGGGATGTGGGATCTGGTGCGGTCGATGATGGTGCTGGCTTTTTTATTGCTTGGGAAGCATTGCGTGCTATATCCACCTATGCTATGGCACCACGTCGAACAAGTAAGTATAATGCACTAGATCTATAGCATTAGAAGCTTATTACTCTATAGTACGTGTTGTTGGCTGGACGGGCGAAGAGACGAAGCAATGGGGAGCCCATGCTTATATGAATAGCCATAAAAAGGAAATACCCAATCACGTATTTGCTCTTGAATCGGATACTGGCGTGTTTACACCATGGGGTATTATAGCAACAGGTACCGACCATTCAATGGCTATTCTTCACGAAGTCGGTGAACGGTTCCTCAGTGGCGTGGGAGGCGGCAATGTTAGTAGAACAGGTATGTAGCTATCTAATAGATTACGGCCATGCTAATGATCATAATTAGATGTAGGGGAAAGTGATCTGGGTCCATTAGCCAAAGCTGGTGTTCCTTGTGCCGGTTTCTTTAGTATAGATCCTATTACACGTAATGCGCCCACTACAGCTGGTGTGGAAACCTATTTCCGCTACCATCATTCGTAAGTTGCATTGTCCATTAAACGATCGCCTATTCATTATGCAATGATGATAGAGAAGCCGATGTCGTTTCGGTATTAAAACCGGAAGAATTGGCTGAAGGGGCAGCAAGTATAGGCACATGGGCCTATGTAGTGGCCGAGATGGAGGACCGTTTGGACCGTAACGAATCTGATGAGGTGCAGGAATTATAACAATTTGATTTGCGAAAAGCAATTAAGTTTGTTGTAGTATGAAGAATATATAAAATATATTGTTGTCATTATTATAACATATGAAGTTGAAAATAAATAGCTAGCAATTAACGTTAAACGCAGTATAAATTAAACAATTTATATATTATATTTAGTTGGGCAAGTTTGTTTGTATTACTGTAGTAAAAAAGCTAAATTGATTGATTGTAAAAGATTCTGCTGCACTTGTACAATTTAGCGAGTACGAATGTTTACGCTATTTGCACAAGCGCTCACCTTTATCGGTCAATCGAATAAACAACCCGGATGCAGTGTTGAATCTAAATTGATTATAAATAAAACTTATTGTGATCCGGATAGACTCACTTTTCTATTTGATCAGCGCCTAGCATGTCCCAAACTAGATATTGGTTTTGAATCAGTGTAGCGCGTCGTAGCTGCTTTCCGACTACTTGCTATTAAACGTGCATTAGTAATTATGAATAAAATTAGAATAAGCAATCAATAGCCTACATCCATAGGTGCTTGTCGATAACGACGACGACGTAGCCATTGTGCCAACTCACGTCGACCATTGCGTAATTGTACGGCAAATCGGCCAATATTCGGTATTGATAGACCGTAGGTATCTGAGCCCATAGTAACAAGAAATCCTGATGCTACAAGCAAACTTAACTGCTCATCAGCATTTTTTAAGTAACGACGTAGCGTTTGTTCGTTCAACAAACATTCAAATAGTGCACCACTCGTAGCAGCTTTACCTAAACTTTCTATTAATCGTTGCTATTGTTAGTAAACAATAATTTGTTTTGTTTCGTTAACATTTACCTAATGCCTCGCGACAATCGGCACTAGTACTTGGGCGTGAACAAGCTTTTTGAATTAATTGATTAAAATCGGTTGACCGCATTATAGCTTGTTCCTCTTCCTCAGCACCCACACTTAAACCAACAAAGTGGCCACTTTTAAAAAGGCGATCCTATAATACATTTGATGAATATGATGGTCAGCATTGCAGTACTTACAATTGTGCGATCGATATTAGTGGCATCCAGCGCTGCTATGCCATTATTGTCTTCGTCTGTTACTACATATAGTTGGTGTCGAGTAAATAATCGAGGTAGAGTTGTATCGACATTGCTTTTCTTTAAAATTTCTTTAGGATGTATACGACTATTAATAGTTGATTAATGAATTTGGTCAATTCTCCTTCAATAGCATTGTTGTTTGATTGCTTTAATAATGATCGATCAGCATGATTATCTTGGTGATGATGAGTATTATTTTCTTCAAAATCATTTCCGATATTGTCTAATGCTTTAAATCGCTTTGATGGAATAGCTACGGGTTCGGTTGTGATGCTATCATTTTTACTTGTTCCAGAATCTAGTATACTGGGACTTATTGAACGCTTGCTCATTGTATATCACTAAAAGATGACGGATAGACAGTAATTAAAATAATAAAAAATGAAAGGGGAGAAGATACCAGCTGATGAATAATGTGGCAATGCTGTAGTAATATGTATGACAATTAGTCATCACCATTCTATAAACAATAACGTTTACATCACATTATGGCTAATACCATCAACAATCCTATTTTTACTGCATCTATACTTAGCCTTTGTGATTAGCAGTTGTAATATATTCATGATTTTTATGATAGATAATATACAACAATTTAACACCACTATACACCAGATTTCTAATCAATATTTATTACATTATAACCAAATATTATTTAGCAAAAAGTAGAATGAGAAGCGAGTTGATAAAGTACAATTCTAGCAGTAAGTTGGCATGATTTATCTAAGCTACAGCAATGACAAACACAAAATACTGTTTGGTGGATACACTGTAAACATAATTTATATAAAAATACAGCCATTATAAAGAATATCATGTGGCCACAACTTACATCCATTAAAATATATTATAGAATTTTATGTAAGCAAATACTGCGTTGTCCACTGAAGCTGGAGTATACATTATTGGCGTATACGATAATAACATCAATTGTTAATTACTGTTGGTAATTCTGGTGTCTATATAAGTATATAATTATGTGATTGTACCATATAATCTTAATAAAATAACTAGTGTTACGTAATAATAACAACATAAACTAGCTAGCTTTTAAGAATACCGCGTTCCCAAGAGAAAATAGGATGAGAGATGGTGCGTGTGCTTTACGAGTATTTAAACAATTACATTAGACACATAGAATAACGAATTCAAATCGCTATACGTAGCAGCTGCTTTTATTGATATTCAGAAGCTCAAAAATGCTGCGCGTATATACAATAAGATAAAAAAAAGAATTGCTTTATTATAATTTATATGGCTGTTGAGCAGTGCAATATGTAACTACGCTGTTTAAACCAATGTTTAGCTTTTTAGTAAAGTTGAAAGAATAGTAAGAAAGATGGTGTTTGTTAAATAACAATAGAAAAGAAGTAAATAAGCATTATATTATTAATTGGCCACGTGCTAATATATTCGTTATTTAGACTGATGGCTATATTATGATGATAATTGTCTTAGTAATGTTTGCAATTACCACATTCCTGTGGCGTAAAATAATGGATAAAAAGATATAATATTAGTCACAATTATAACAATAACTTTACGTATAATCAAGCAAACTGCATGATATTTTGCACAAGCATGCACATGACATACAGACAACTATTAGCGAAGTATACCGTAGTTGTGTTGCGGTATAGACCAATGGTTGCGATAATACGCTAATAAATGTGCAAAAATGGCCGTTTTTTGCCATTTATGGCTTGTGTAAACAAAATACAGCAAAATGATTGCTGGATTCGAGTTGTCCATGCTTAGTTATACACATTGGTATGTTTTATAGAACAATGATTTTTGCAAAAATGTTGGCCAAAAATGCAATTTACGTAATATTTGCTAACAAAAACCTAAGTTATATGTATATCAGTAGCATAAATTGCCACTTTACAGCAATATTTCTGCATATTAAATTGCCATTATGCTTGTTTTGGCGTTGTGAATGCTTTAATTTACTTTATGCCAATTTGATTTTTAATATTAAAATCTTTAAAATCGTATAACTTTAATTGCTTTTGTTAGCAAATATTACGTAAATTGCATTTTTGGCCAACATTTTTGCAAAAATCATTGTTCTATAAAACATACCAATGTGTATAACTAAGCATGGACAACTCGAATCCAGCAATCATTTTGCTGTATTTTGTTTACACAAGCCATAAATGGTAAAAAAACGGCCATTTTTGCACATTTATTAGCGTATTATCGCAACCATTGGTCTATACCGCAACACAACTACGGTATACTTCGCTAATAGTTGTCTGTATGTCATGTGCATGCTTGTGCAAAATATCATGCAGTTTGCTTGATTATACGTAAAGTTATTGTTATAATTGTGACTAATATTATATCTTTTTATCCATTATTTTACGCCACAGGAATGTGGTAATTGCAAACATTACTAAGACAATTATCATCATAATATAGCCATCAGTCTAAATAACGAATATATTAGCACGTGGCCAATTAATAATATAATGCTTATTTACTTCTTTTCTATTGTTATTTAACAAACACCATCTTTCTTACTATTCTTTCAACTTTACTAAAAAGCTAAACATTGGTTTAAACAGCGTAGTTACATATTGCACTGCTCAACAGCCATATAAATTATAATAAAGCAATTCTTTTTTTTATCTTATTGTATATACGCGCAGCATTTTTGAGCTTCTGAATATCAATAAAAGCAGCTGCTACGTATAGCGATTTGAATTCGTTATTCTATGTGTCTAATGTAATTGTTTAAATACTCGTAAAGCACACGCACCATCTCTCATCCTATTTTCTCTTGGAAACGCGGTATTCTTATACAAAAACAGTCACACCATGTGGCTGGTGCAAAAATTTAACGATGCAAAATGGAGGTAACGGGGTTTGAACCCGTGGCCTCTCGCATGCAAAGCGAGCGCGCTACCACTGCGCTATACCCCCATGGGAAAGCACCTGCTTGCAATTTTACAATTTTTTAAATATATATTCCTATTTTTATTTTTATTTTATTTACTTTTTATGTTGACTTTTTAAACAGTTAGTTTTACTATATAATTCACTAGTATTTACCCCCAAAATACTAGTTTTTTTTATGTATATTATGTTGTTATTTCAATTTAATGCTAGTAATATATTGTATAAATATAAACATAATTTATTTTTAGTTATTTGACACAGCAGTTTATAACATACATTTTTAATTATTCATAATACAATTTGACTAATAATTTAAAAATAGTAATTTAATTAAAAAGCTTCATCGATTTTGCATATAATTATAATTATATACTATTCAGAAATATTAAAATTACTTGTATACAAATCTAATGATAATTGATACTAGTTTGCTACTTAATCTTGCCACTGTTTACAGATAATTTGAATAAACAAGTGTATATAATAACAATTGTATAGAAACTAGAAACAAATACGATTTAGCAATGCGGTAGTATTAGTTTGCAATCGTATTATACATATAGGTATATTTGATCAATCATATCGATGCTAATGTTAATAAAATAGTATTTAGCTAATTGTTACTTTATTAGTATAGCCATTCTTTAAATGTTAGCAACAAATAAATCAATCAATTAAATGGAGTTGCTAAAACCATATTAGTTTATCCTGCATGAGTTGGTCGAATCAAATGACGAAAGTGAAGTAACAGTGCGATCTAAAACAGCACGAATGCGGGGAGGGGGAGGCCAATTTGTTTCGTTTTTATTCTCGTATCCTTTCAAATGTCACTTTTTGAATCCGCAGCAGCAGCTTTACTTGCTCGCGCGCACAGAGATAGCGATGCGCTGCTTTCTCTGTCATGTGCATCTACACGGCAAAGAATCGTCCTGCTGAGGGATTCTTTACCTCCTGAAGAGCTATGGCAGTGGCAACAAGAAGATTCCGCGACAGCAAACTGTGATGATACGCAGGCGCTTATTGAGCACTTATTCACACAGTCTTCAGTAAACGTATCGAAAGTACTTTCGCCAGCAACATTCCGAATAATCGATGGCGCCACACGAAGAGCACGTTTACGTTTTGCGGTAAAAAAGGTTGGCCAAATTAACAGCTCTCTTGCTGGCTTATCATATGAGTATTATATTATAATGGAGCGTGAGCCAGACGGTATATGGCGCTACTTTAATACTATTATTGAAAAGCATAGTACAACTATCAACGGAAACGACGGTAGTGCAACTAAATCAATAAAATCTGATTTATGGTTCGACTCTATTGGTATGGCAGAAGATGCAGCAAGACACGGAGGAAAGCCTGTAGGTACGGATGCTTTAACTACGGAAATAGCATTTGACAAACAAAATAACTATGTTGCCTATGGACAACCGAGCATGTATGAAAACAACGAAAATGACGACGAGGATGACGACGACAATTATTGGGCAATGTACGATAGCAGCACGCCGGCCAAAGCATCGCTACCATCTCGTGCCAATGTAGCTACTGAGGATGATTATTGGTCACGCTATGATGCTATTGACTCGCAAACACCTCCACCACGCAAAGATGGTGCTAAAGCAGCTCAAAGTAATGCGGCCAAACATGTTGTTCCTGATAATTCATCGCGTCAGCTATCAAGTATTGGTGACCCACGAGACGTACTACTACAGAATCTTCGTGTTTTACGACACATGGCTGAACGGATGGGCATTAACAAGAATGAATTCATTGAAATGGCACGACAAGCTTAAAGGCATGCTTAGCATAAATGACAAGTAACTTATAACTGTGATAAAATATAATTAACAATAAAATAAATATTAAATAACAGCAATTTATTGGTATAAAGTATTTCTATAGCTATTCAACAGATTGATGACATGAATTACTATCGTTACTTTTTATTATTTTGTTTAGTACCGATAGTAATTAAATTATTTATAATTTTAACTGCAAAATACCATTAAACAGTTTATTTTATTAAACTTATTAAAAATATTATTATTTGGTGGTCAAATAACTATATTTAATATTCACACAATTGGACTACATATTTGTTCTATTGAATATGCGAATGGGCGGTAAGTTATATTGGCCATCAAATTTACTATATGATAATTCTATTAGCATGATTGTTTTGTGTAAATATATCTATTGCAAATATTGTCACATCGTTACATTTGCACAACATTGCAATATTGATACTTGCATTGTCTTATTCTCTAGCTTTCTACAGTTCCATGCCGATCTATTTGGCGCTGAATAGCCCAATAATCAATAATCATAAATGACCAGTCCAATAAATATAACCATTGCAGAAATGTAATAGCTATATTTCTAACAGCTGTGTTTTAACAGAATACGCTATTTTCATTTATAATACCTTGAAATGACGATAAACATTAATTTACAAATTCAGACGTAAAACCATTGCGTCCATGTTATAAAGTATTCTAATAGCAATAATTTACTTAATTAAACATTATTAAGGTTGTGCATAACTTACGTATAATGAAGCAAACTGCATGATATTTTGCACAAGCATGCACATGACATATAGATAGCTATTAGCAAAGTATACCGTAGTTGTGTTGTGGTATAGACCAATGGTTGCGATAATACGCTAATAAATGTGCAAAAATGGCCGTTTTTTGCCATTTATGGCTTGTGTAAACAAAATACAGCAAAATGATTGCTGGATTCGAGTTGTCCATGCTTAGTTATACACATTGGTATGTTTTATAGAACAATGATTTTTGCAAAAATGTTAGTCAAAAATGCAATTTACGTAATATTTGCTAACAAAAGCAATTAAAGTTATACGATTTTAAAGATTTTAATATTAAAAATCAAATTGGCATAAAGTAAATTTAAAGCATTCACAACGCCAAAACAAGCATAATGGCAATTTAATATGCAGAAATATTGCTGTAAAGTGGCAATTTATGCTACTGATATACATATAACTTAGGTTTTTGTTAGCAAATATTACGTAAATTGCATTTTTGACTAACATTTTTGCAAAAATCATTGTTCTATAAAACATACCAATGTGTATAACTAAGCATGGACAACTCGAATCCAGCAATCATTTTGCTGTATTTTGTTTACACAAGCCATAAATGGCAAAAAACGGCCATTTTTGCACATTTATTAGCGTATTATCGCAACCATTGGTCTATACCACAACACAACTACGGTATACTTTGCTAATAGCTATCTATATGTCATGTGCATGCTTGTGCAAAATATCATGCAGTTTGCTTCATTATACGTAAGTTATGCACAACCTTAATAATGTTTAATTAAGTAAATTATTGCTATTAGAATACTTTATAACATGGACGCAATGGTTTTACGTCTGAATTTGTAAATTAATGTTTATCGTCATTTCAAGGTATTATAAATGAAAATAGCGTATTCTGTTAAAACACAGCTGTTAGAAATATAGCTATTACATTTCTGCAATGGTTATATTTATTGGACTGGTCATTTATGATTATTGATTATTGGGCTATTCAGCGCCAAATAGATCGGCATGGAACTGTAGAAAGCTAGAGAATAAGACAATGCAAGTATCAATATTGCAATGTTGTGCAAATGTAACGATGTGACAATATTTGCAATAGATATATTTACACAGAACAATCATGCTAATAGAATTATCATATAGTAAATTTGATGGCCAATATAACTTACCACCCATTCGCATATTCAATAGAACAAATATGTAGTCCAATTGTGTGAATATTAAATATAGTTATTTGACCACCAAATAATAATATATTTTAATAAGTTTTAATAAAATAAAGATAATTAAATAAGCTAATAATCTTATTATTTAAATGAATAATATAAATGTATTTATGTTGAGTGTAACTAGCTATTATATGGTAACAATGTAATAAGATGCACGTGACTAAATCAAATGGTACAACTGCTAACTGCTATATTGTTATTTATATTGTAATAAAGTTATTTATTTAAAAGTATGCCATGGGGAAGCTATATAATTGAATTTATATACTATTAAATGTAAAATCAATTGTAACATATAGACATCGTCAACCAAGAGTTAAATAATTCGAGTACTAGCTTGATACACCACTGGGCTAAACGGCACTAGTCCAGTTGCTATTAACTTCCACTAGATATGCATTTAAATTATATTATATTGGCAACCTTAATTACAGCTTCAATTCTAATTAACTTGGCTTTAATAGGAGTATTAGGAAAATAAATAAATAATCTTTTAGTTAATTTTACAGGTTCGTGACAAATTAGTTTGATTTGGCGTTCATCACGAATGTAATGGCTACAAAAGTTATGAATAATGTGCAGACAGTAGTAAATGTAAGCTTCAGTGTAATGTCGATTTGTTCAAATAAACAAGTATAATAAAAATAGTTGTTCAGTGTAAATTGAGTATTAAATAGTATTTGGCAGAAAGTAGAATGTAAAAATTCTACCATTAATTCATTGTCGCTGTCATTTGCATGCTATTTGGATCAATAATTATAAAGAGGCATTGAGTGAGGTATAATTTATAAATATATCGCTTGAATGTAATGTGCACCAATAAAAATACATCCACATGGTAGACTGGAGTGTATAGTATAATATACGCACACGCACATTTAATGTTGTTATGAGTAATAACAGCTAGAATATTTGATAAAATAAACCGAATATGCGTTTGTTATTGCATAATAATAGTCTGGAGCATACATATTATTAATCCTAATTCAAACGTCTTAGCAACTAATGACGCGATCATGCTTAGCAATAACTTTTTTGCCATCAGAAGATACAAAAGCTTCATACTCATGCATTGGAAGAGATACGAGAAACTTCCATGCAGGCTCAATAGATATATCCTCAACATGATAATATGTTTTTTCGCCAAATGCACGTTTAGTGCGGTCAGGATTAGTAAAACTTTCTGTTTGCATATCCTCAATGGACTGTTCTCGTCTGTCACCTTCTACAAGTTGAATATCAGCTGGATCTTGGCCAAGATGACCGGCAAGTGTTTTAAAGGCATCACGGATGGATACATATCGTGGCGATGCCAGACTGGTGGCAATGTCTCCGTGGAAAAATCTATCCTCATATGTACATACATGATTGTTTCTGTCAACGTGTACCCGAATGCTAGTATTCTCAATAGGTGTCCCATTTAGCACCTGTTTTAAATCTACATGGGTTACATCCATTCCACTTGACTTGTAATGGCTTAGTACAATGTAGTCATCCTGTTTAACGCCAAGTATTTCATGCGTAAAAGCCAAAGCTACATCCAATGGACTTCCGGCCGATGCAAATCGCGCACCATCTCTTTGAAGCGTCTCCGAGGTGACGGCAGTTTCGTATTTAACCATTTTGTAAACTTGAATGAGAGTAGAAATGAAAATAAAAAAATGACGTATAAAGCCGACGAATTGATCTAATAGGAGCAGAGTGAATAAGGCCTAAATTTAATTTGTGCTGGCCTTATTGAAGTATTGTTTAATCAGCAACAGCCACCTGTTTTTTCTATTGGCTTAAGCAGGTAAAATGATGACATCATTACTCATTTTAGCAGCTTTTAGTAGGATGCCAAAGGGCATTTGAATACAGGATAATTCTGAATCCATTACTCTTTGTTTACAGTAAAGTGACAATCAAGCAAAACACAATGATAGACTATCTGATAAATCTGGAATTAATTTAATAGTTTACATTTCTGGTTTAAATAGCGACGTTTAATAAATACTAAAACAGCGCTGACCTTATAACAACACGGCTTGATGACTATTAATCAATTATAGTTTGTATTTGTCAAGTCTGCCATCATCTAGTAATAACTAACTAATAACTTTGGATAGTCTGTATATAGTATATAAACTACAGTTCGGCATGGGTATAGAAAATGATGCTATAATAGCTTGTATGTAGATGGCACCTCTACTTTAATTGAGGCCTTATTGCGAATATACCAATGCTAATGCCTTTTCATTGTAGTGATAGCATGCTATTACCAAATAAAATGCACTAATTTGATCCTTTAATTGTAAGATATCCACACAAATTGCTCGCATAAACAGTTTCCTATTGATATACCTAGTGCACTGATGATATTCACTGGTGTGGATAGCGGGCTTCAAACCCGTTGGCGATTTGTTTCGCAGCGGTTCGATTCCGCCTTCGGTGCGTAGCATGTCCTCATGCGCACGCTGCAAGTGTAGTAAGTTGTTAGTGTTTTGAACGATATATCCGACTATTGGATCCCTATTACAGACACAGTTCATGTCTGTTTTTTAAACACCCCTTAGCTCATGCCCAGTTTAAAAACGCTAATGCATCGCATGCTGCGATTTAAGCCATTAGCAGAAATAGCGTAATATGTTTTGGATAATAAAATGATATTTTATTAAATAAACGCGTATGTTTTATACTGTTTAATTAAAATATGAAGCCAGTATTTATTCGATGACGGATATAATTTGCCACACATTTATCTGTCGGTCAGCATTGGTTAGTTGGCTGATGATTATATCCGAATTACATTTGGTCAGTAAATGGTAAAATAATAGTCCGATACGTGTGAATATCTTCATACTTAAACCGTGCACAGACAACATTGTATTCTCATGGAGCAATGAAATAGCAAAGCGATTGTGCTGGAGAGAATTGCCATCAACTATCGTAGTATTCAATTACTAGTATTTCTATAATCATGCTTTTTTACAACTTGTCTCATGAACTGCTTGTATTGATATTTTTGCAATTGGATATTAAGTCATTATTTGCATTTGCAAAAACTAGCAGCAGTTTATTTTATAGTATAATAGAGGACGATATTTTATGGAAGTGCATCTACAAGCAAACTTTTTTCTTTAATCGCTGCGAGCAAGAGTTTTATACAAAGTTAAAATCTTTTCTGGATGCATCAAATACAAGTGGTCGAATAGCAATACATTTGCTACTTTATAGACGGCGCATGGAGGTTGAAAATAACTGGTATAGCTGGCGATTTACAACAATAGATCAACAATGTCAATATACAAAAGATATAGACAGCTGTATTAGTCGGCTAACAATGTGTATTGCTTTACAGCAACAACAACAACAACATCCTGTCTTATTAGATGACTATGCATCACCCGTAGATATTTCAAAACTAAACACACTATCAAATAAGCGGCTAAACTCATTTATAAAAACAATAGATAATAGCAAAAAAGAGTCTTTTAGAATCGAGAAGCTGCATTCTACAGCAGTATTTGTTTTTAGTAAAATGATAATTCAACAAAAAACTGGAATAAGCTTGAAGCTTCTTACATGGAAAAGCGACTGCTGCACTTTTATTAGTGCAATTAATTTAGACAAATCATTTCAGCTATTAGATGTGTTTGATAATTGGATACTGGTCGGAGAAACTAAGCCTGGTGATGCTTTAGTTATTTACAAAATATGCAACCTAATTACTGGAACAACTACTAGCAGCTTTATTTTTGATAGAAACGCCACCTGCCATTTACAAGCAGCTACACAGTGCAGTGTTTGTATTTATACTGTCACACCACTTGCAAATGGCCAATCTGCAAACTGGGAATTGTGGCGAGTTGGCAGAGATAGTCACAAGGAATGTATAAACCATGGATCTATTGCTTTGCCATCCACAGGTGGATATCGATTAGTTTTGACACGAAGGATTGACAATCAAAGCGTGCTATTACAATTTTGGTCTGGTGGAATTATCGGCGAAGACTGTTATATGACTTTTCACACTCTGGGTAAACAATCTATTTCTTGGGGTAGATTGCTGGATGGTAGCATTATAATAGCAATTTTATGCAAGAAGGGCGTTGTTTTTGTAGATGGAGCTGGCGACGCCTGTATTGTAGTAAATATTGTTGATGGCGCGACATTGCGAAGCTTAAAATTTTCAAAAAAGTGCTATATAAAACTTAGAATTGGCGCTATCGTTCAAGTATACCAGTACGATGAACGACGGGCCATTTATACAATAGATTTATCTTCAGGAGCTCAAAGACAATCAATTTGCACTGAAAATCCGATTGATTTTATTCAGCGTGCGTTAATATGAAATGTAATTGGACGATTTGGAGAAATGCTCAAGTAGTAATGAGCAGAAGCGCTCTGCCTCTTGGACAAAAATAGCATGACCGCATACTCTAAAAACTTCCAAACGTGCTTTCAAATACTTTGCAAGAAATTCCGAATTGGAGGCAGCAATGATGGCATCTTGGTCGCCAGTGCATACCAATACTGGGAAACGGGCGTGTAAGATCCGCTGAAGACCTTCGTTGCAAAGATAATGGTGTTCTACAGCCCAAAGTTGTCTTTCGTAGCCTTCGGGTGTCTGTGGTTTACTGCTTGACAAAGCGTTACGGAAAAGCTGTGATTAAACGTTGTTAGTAGTGTTGCTGTGTATTGCTAAGTAATATACTGTACATTGGTTATAAAGTCGCGATTGGTTTGCCTGGGATTGTACTTGTTTGGTGCATCCAGCCAAACCTTGGGATATTCTATTTGAAGCATTTTAGCCTCTTGTTCAGGATTCATTGGTTCTAGCTTTCGTGGAAGTGCTCCCGGAACCTAATGATATTGTATTGAAAATAAAATAAAAATTAGTTACCCATGCATTAGAAATAGTATATAGCATACTTACTGGAGTTGGCTGCCACTTGGCCGTAGTGCTCACTAGGCATAGTGATTTAATGTAGCTGGGATAGTCGCTAGCCAGCTGCATTGCAATCATGCCGCCCATGCTGACCCGATAACATGCACGTTTGATTTCCATCCTAAATGATTCAAAAGTTGTATGGTGTCTTCAGACATATCTTTAACGCTATAAGAGTATATAACAGCAGCATAATTATTTAATGTTTTACAAGCTGTTTAAAATAATCTTACACGTAGTTGCCTTGGGGTACATCTAATATTACTTGGTTAGTATGCTATTAGTTCTATAATTTTATCATAGATGTTTACCAGAATGGCCTACACCGCGATTATCGATCGTTAACACCTGGTATCCTCGTTGCGCCAAGAATTGTGCCTCTATATTCCATGCTTCACGAGAGTTGTTTAAGCCTGCACGTCTGGTTAGCACTGTTCGTTGTATGACATTGAGTGGCTAAGTGTTCGTACCAGAAAGAAACACAACATGTTGTGCTCCCGTGCCATGCAACTCGTATGCTATTTGAACCAGTCTTTTGGTACAACGGTCCATGACCTTGAATACTCCTTGTACTGGCATGATGCTGCGTAAATCAAATGAAAGATATGAATTGTGTTATGAATAAGCTCGAACAATGCACCGATAATGGTGTCTATTTATTAATCCGTCGTTTCGGCAAGGAGTCAACAAGACAAGGCCTTGCTAGATAGTTAAACCGGTATTTCACAAAGCAAATTATTGAAGCAGCAACGGTTTAATATTTTACCTATAAAAAGATAATTCTATTTTACGAAACAAATAGTTGCATGTTAATCAAAGGATACATTCACAAACATTCAATGTGACTAATAGGTCATCATTGACAATGAAAATCTATTATTCTGCAATGGACTGCCATTGCATTTGGGGAAATATGACGTCGGTGTTTATTTTAGCAACGTCCAAAATGGTCAATATTTTAATTAGCCCTTTGGCTAAATTGTATTTTGACTTTTCTATTTTAAGTCCTCAAAGCAAAGTTTGTTCCAATTGAAGTCATGCTGTTATGCACAACATAATTATATTGCTTTCTAATAAAACGTTGTTAATAAATTGATTTAAACAAACAATGTAACATACCATTTGATTTCTTTGAAACATTTGAGGCCAATTATTATTGTTGTTGGCCATGTGTAGAAAGATTGATCGAATATTAATAAAAGCCATATGATTACAATTTTATATCATTCCGCATTTGTTATTATTGCATCTATGTACAACATGAATTATTGCATCTAAATGATTTCTTTTATTTTCTAATCTTCTACTATTGCATCTTAAGCATATTTGTGATGTAAGATCTGTATTAATATAATTAGTATAAAGTTGTTTATTAAACAGCTACCTTTCCTATAGCCAATCTGACTAAATAAATGGCATTTTGAACAATTAAATTTATAATGACAATGTATATATTAAAGCAATAATAAAGATAACTAATTAGTTACATTATTGTATCAATAATTACACATGGATTAATTAATGTTGGATGTAATATTATACATGTTACAGCAATGAGTGAATGTTTAATGGTATTTAAAAGTGTTGAAAAAGGGGTGAAATAGGTAAATAAAAAATGAAGTCAAAGTACAATAGCTCCCTTTAAGTAAATAAAAGCATTTAATAAAGCTTGGCCAAACAAAAGTTGAGTTGCTAGCAAGTTATAGATAAATAATACTTTATACAATATCTCAAATTCTATTTGTTTCATCATGGTACGCCCGGTGACGATTCTTGAGATTGAGCTGACCTTTCTGCTTCCTGGCTTATTCGTCTATTCATTGACGTTTGCAATTCATGTGCGTAATTCCATCCATTCTCTGTTTCTCTTGTATGATTTTTACAAAAAACAAAGAGCAACAAGATCGTTTTATCTATCACAGGAGCAGGCATCCAATCTGCGTAATCAGCTAGCGTTACATGGATGCCCACTATCCAACAATTTGAAAAAAAGAGCTGGCGTGCTTTACGATGAATGTGGATCAAAAATCCAAGACCGAACACGACGATTTCCATTGGCAGTATTTGCAAGACGCAACATAAATCGTACTTTTCCTTACATCTTTGTTATCGCGCTGGTTCAAGCGTTAGGTGGCGCTTGTCTAGCGTTGGTGGCCATAATATACCTTATGTTTTTACCAACAAACTGTATCTTACGTGCCGTTCTTACTGGACTGTTTTTTGAAATCAATTCTATAGGACTAGATCTGATTTTAGCAACTAAAGCGTATCTGGTTAACCAGAAATATCTATATCAAGGCTCTTCCACCACACCACCACGTTGGTGTAAGTGGATAGGGGTATGCATGCCGATTCAGGTGTATAGTATTACCCGATGGATTCTCTCAATTGGAGTTTTATTGTTATTGACCAAGCACGGTGTTACAATTGCCACGTTTTCACTTTTTAACGAATACAATCTGATATATGACGGTGGCTGTGCTGCTGTATTTTACCCACCACCGTTTATAGTTGCCATTGTTTTAGATGCTTCAGTTTCCTTATTTTTTGGAATAGTGTTCTTGTTTGCTTTAGCCGCACATATAAGGCGTATTAAGCAGAATGTCGAAGCAACAGGCGTGCTTTCCATCTACCACGGATTACTTCAAAATGACTTGCTTCAACTGACTGTATCTGCCGTAGGCTCAGTTACGGTCATTCTCATTTATTCACTAGTCAACGTCACCGGTAATCTAGCATTATTTTACCCAATCGTATTGTCTCGTAAGTAGCATAAAGACTGTACTAGCTATTATAGCAGACATTTTTTAACATTAAACACAGATGCTGTTGCTGGTTTTTTTACAATAGAGTCGCTTAAAAGCGGTGTAAGAACACGGCGCCATCTTACTCGACGACGCGGTAATGCGGATTTTGTCACGCTTCACCTGTAATATTAAAACAAATATCATTTAATAATATGCGAATAACATAAATATGCAGTTAAATGTCGAAAAGACTACGAATTTAGTCATTTGCACGCCTATGAACTAACAGTGATGCTATCTATTAGAGTAGCCAAACGGTCTATGCGACTCATAGTAAAGCAGTATAATTTTTTTATCAGATTACTGTTGCATGCTCTTAATGAGCAATTGATTAATATTGATAAAGTTAGCCCAGCAGTACAATACAATAAAATATCACAGACCTACAGCTGCTAAATAACCATCAATATTTGCTAAATTTAACCTAATTAAGCAATCCATTTTGATCACTGCAGCTAAGGCATTACCGCCTTTGGAAAGATGCCACGCCTTTTGCGTGGATTTGAATAAAGACCTGGGTCCTAAAATAAAATGCTTATTCAATCTATACCTTTTCTTTTTATGTATTCACCTGGCTATTTCGCCTTCTCAATAATTCACAAGTAGTAGTGCCCTGACTGCCGCCATGCTAAGCTATTTAACGATAATATCGTTACACACTGTATGTAGTGTTATATTTAATTCGATAATATACTATAAACCGTCCGAAGCCATTCGATTACATGTCGGTGCTGTTGGCGGGTCTGACTGCGGTCCTGAGTGCTATGTTCCTGTTATTATCGGCTTGTTAGCCTTAATCTCTATCAGTACTGTTGCAAAACATTATCTCCGAAAGTACCGCGAGTCTAAAGCACAGCCTACTGTTGCATCGGCCAACGAGATGGGTCAGCAGCAGCAGCCTGTTGTTAATAGCTCGCCTAATACAACAGTACAGAATAATGCAGTATTTGTCCAGCCCGCTGGAGCTATGGGATTACAGCAGCAACAACCCGTGTATTACCAGGTCGTCAGTAATGTGAATCAACACCAGTATCAATCTCATGTAACTCAGCCCATACCGCAACAATCTACTGCGATGATGTACGCAGCCGCTACTACAGTCGGTGGACCTAGCTATCCAGCGGCAAGTTATCCAGCATCCAATCCTCAAATGCAGCCTGTAGTACATACCTCCAGTCCTATTGTTTCCCCTATGCTATACCCTACTGTAAGAGATAGCACTGATCATGCATCACATCAAGCAGCCTATAGCAATTCCGCTGCACCAATTGTAAATAGTATCTCGGTACATGATGCTGGTAAAGAGCCTCAACCAGGCGTGTCAGCTCCCGTTCCACCACCTCCAGAGTTTACTTCAGCTAATTACTCTGAAATACCTCTCTCGACGGCCACGCCACAATAGCGATTGATCATTTGATCAACTATTTAATCTGTAGCGTGGCAAAAATACCGTATTATTTAAACAATTTAATTAATTAGTGCCATTAAAGCCATATTGGTTGATATCAGTCAGCCAATCCTTCCTACACGCTTATTCATTTCCACAATTATAATCATTGAATTATTCATATTCCTGTGCTAGTTTTTGCTTACATGTAAATAGCTATTTAGCTGAATAGTTCCTACTAAATAATAAATAATATTACATTTTCAATATAGTAAGGATGGTTTTATTTAGCGCTTATCAATAAAATTGTAATTATTTTAAGATGAAAGAGTGCAATTTATTATTTCAAATAAACAGTGCCATTTAATAGTATTTTTAGCAATCATCATAACATAACACACAATAGGACCAATTTTTATAATTTCTCTTTATTTTACTATTTTTTCGCTTCATTTACGTGATTGTTCAGTATGGCGTCGATCGTTCGTCATTTAACACAAGTGAATGCCACGTTTCCTTCTTTGAATCGTACAGGTAAATCATGTCGGTAAGCTAGCACAGCATTGCAACGCATGCCTACAAAGCATTATTCTAAATCTATTGCAAATAGCGTGTTTTTGACACGGATTATGACAGACGAAGCACGAAGCGAGAATCCAAAGTGTAAATTCCAAGTAAACGTAGTCGATGATTTGAAGCAACTACCCAAACTCCAGGTCGTTTTCCGTAAGTACTATATAGTTAGTATAGTAAAATTAACGCCAAGAATTTATTATCATTGGTTATTAGGCGATGGTAAAGAATTTAATTTAATTACAAACACTTTAAAACCATCCGATATCCAAGATATAATAGGCAAACATGCGCGCAAACTACAAGAAAAAGCAGACGCCATGAATGGTTAAATTAGCGCTATAGCAACAATAGCAACAATGACGATTTATAAAGCACTAGGCGTATAATTTCATTAACCAAATAAACAACAATTATACAATTTATTCATAATCACATATAATGTATTAGTATACAATGAAAGTAAAGCTATGCATCTTCTAATGGCTCTTTTGCAATTCGAAGTGTTTCGGCCACCTCTCGCGCATCTCCTTCGATTACTTTACAAAAATGAGAAACCATACCAAGTTCCTAATAAAGCAAATATAGCAAGGATATACAACCAATTAGGCCGATTTGCGTATGCTACAATCTACTAGCCTACCTTAATGGCGCCATTAAGTTTACTTGATAGACTTAACCATTGCTTTGTTAATTCAATAGTACGTGCTGTTTGGCGGTCAAGCTGACTGGCTTGTTGTCGTAATTCTCGCTCATTAGCAAATAATTTGCCAACACTATTGGAATGAACTGTTAGTATGCTTATTCTACAGTTGATAATAAACTTACCCAGCGTTTAAAGTCTCGGCTAGAGCATCTGTATAGTCGCCCAGTGCTGTTGCCGTTTCCTTTCGTCGCTTTTCTACAACAAACTATAAGTAAAAAGTATGAAACGCCATCTATTATCACTACCGTTGTCTCTGCGCAGCTGAGTCTGACGCGCAGCATGTTCCTTGATAAGTTTTGCCGACATGACAAACAAAGATGAGCGTAATACTGAACAAAGTAAGTAAAAGTAGCAAGTTGAGTCGTATTAATTCAGAATGTACAATTATATTTTGTATCATTATTAATAAAATTATTTTATTTAAATAATAATGATCATTGGGCTTTAAACTAATTAATTGTTTAAACTGATATACTAACAAATGATAAATATGTTTATCGGCATTAAAAGCCAGCTATGTGTCGTATATTTCATAGATTATCATTACGATTATATTGTTATTATTGAGATTACGCTATTAGTAGCGATAATACCACCAAAGTAGCAGGCCCACCGTGGCTGCAATAAGTATAAAAGAAATACCCGACATAATACGGTTAAGTAGCCGCCAGCGACGATGCAGCATTGCTCGATGTCGAAGTGCTTCACCGGTGCCTTGTCCAGCAGGTACACTCTCTTCCGGCTCTTTCCCCTCTTCGGAAACGGCCGCTGTCTCACCAGGAATACTAAGTAGAGCACCAATCCACCAAAGTGGACACAGAATAAATCCAAAAGCGAATAGTAAAGCACCTGCCGGCATTTCTCTAGCAAATCGTCGCCGCAAATAATATTCTTCCTCCAAATCATCCGCATTGTAATCAGGCAATGGCAAATGAAGATACGGCGACGTATGAATAGCATCCTGAACCGAATGGGCATATATTTTGCCCGTAATATCGGTCATTTGCGTCATACTATCTCGATAGTGTGAAGCAATACTGGGTGGAGCCCGGTGTTGATAATGATGTGCAGATGACATATCTTGAAATGACATAGGCATGCCTACTGACCCTCTATTGCTTCCACTATGGACTGACGAGGCAAATGATGAAGTTGACGATGCACGTGTATTGCGAGGCCGTTCAAACGTTTCAGGGGCCGCCATAGATGAAGGTGAGCCTGGTGTGGGCGAAAATGACCGTGTTATAGATGCACTGGACAGCCGATTACTTGCTTCGGCAGCCCGATTCATCACTGACTTTTTCAATAATGCCGAACCACCGCTATTGTTGCCACCACCACCACTTTGATTAAACGATACTTGTCGTTGTAGTCGCCGTACTGCCTCACTAGTAACAGCAATGTCTGCAATAGAGTCTGTTTCTGATTCTGAATGCCCAGATGAGCCTGATCGATCAGCCGCATCGTTGCTATTAGTATTTACAGCCTGATGATTGGCTGAATAGCTATTTAGCTCCTCTTGATCCATTGCTGCCGTCCCTTCTATATTATCGTCTCTCTCCTGATACTGCTGCTGTGTTGGATCTGGCTGATTGCTAGATGGCCAGGACTGTCGCATAAATTCAAGGGTCATTTCCAGCTCCATCGAGCCAGGCATATAGTGCTCACTATGTGTCCCATGAGAGGCTACGCTTTCAGCCTGGCTTGGTTTACGGCGACGAGGAACAACTGCCGTGGTAGTGGCTCCATCCGCTACTACCCCATCTGACTCCATGGCATTCACAGCCTTTACTTCTATTGCTTCGTTATTACAAATTTCCTCTTTAGTATCGGTGGTCGGTGATGTCCAATGGCTGTCGTCGTTAGTGTGTCCGTTGGGTGACATAAACTGCCACCGTTTTCAATTATCAACTCACAATAAAGCTTGCTCAATTTAATTGTATTTGAGCAGTGCCAAAGCAGTTGAATGCCAAATATTTGCTATCATGGAATAACAGTAATAGCAGCACTAATATTAATACTAAGTTGATTTAGGTTACAAACAACGAGACAAACAAATGGTACGTTCTATTTCCCGTCTATTCCAGTAAAAGATGGCTGACTTGATGAGCGTAAGTAGCTGCTACACACGTGTAGAGATGTTTCTTCTATTGGCGGCCCGTAACGATGGCTAGATGGAAATGAGAATAAAAGCAGTAGCTACTGTCACCTTGGCAATAGGAATAGGCGAGTGGCAATAAGGTAATAATAGTTATATAGATGGTATATAGATGTATAGTAAATACAAGTAATAAGATTGCCAGGTGTAAAATATAGCTGGAAGTGTTAACTAATAGTGGCAGGAGTAATAGTAGTGTAAAAAAAGAATTGATAAAATCCCATGGACTGGTGTAATAAATAGTGTATTAGAACACAGTCTAATACTTGAATGTAGCATCTGAAGTGCTTGTCTAAATATAACTGTTAATATTCATGTGTACAATAGACAATGATTTGTGTTGTAATAATTAGCAATTGTTTAGTGTTAGTAAATGTTGTATTTGTTTAAATCGACAGCTAATTATTTGCACTGGCTATAGAAGCATTGATATCATTTCTATATAGTGTAAATGAACCGCTGCTATAACTAATCTAGTCAATAACAGACTATATGTTACTGCGTATTTGTATTGCTTGAGTCTATATATTACTCTATAACAAACAATATATTGTAATATTTGCTAATTGAGCTGTATTCATGTTTATAACTATATTATTTACTGAATATATATTATGCAAGCTATACTATACTATAGCCAATAGTGTTGATTAATTATTTGGTATTTGCATATTATTTGCCATTAACTTACCAAAAGTAATAACACTAAATTATTGTGTTTATTAATGTTAATTGTCGCTATAATGTCATTTAAATTCAAATAGTAAATAGTCATTAAATCATTTATACATTATTAAAGCACCTATATTTAATTAATTATTATAATAATGACTTGATAAAATAGAATAGTAAACATTTATTTATTTAATTATGCTATTATTTACAATGCTGTATATTTTAACAAACAATCAGTAATGTCAGACAATTATTAAACGACTATTATATCATTTGTATTAGTTTAGTAGCTATATCTATAAAATATTAATTAAATAATTAAATACATATTAATAGCATTATTATAGATATAATTACAATGTATACATGTATGACAAAATAACTGATAAATACAAACAGTTTATTGTTGTAAAGACCAACACACGTGACTTTTGCAATACCTAAAGTTATTCTAAAGTATACTAATGCTGTCGGCAGCGGTCTCTTGTTTTAAGATGAAGTGAAAAGTAATTCGGTGTACTTGGGAATGGGCCAGATCTTATCGGATACGCGATGTTCAAGGAAATCGGCACTGGCACGGACCGCGGCCATCAATGGGAGAATGCGTTCACAAGCAGCGTGGCTTTGAGCAGCTGCCTCTTCAATCGCCGCCACCTCCTTCGATACTTCATCAAGCTCGGCCGTATCCTTTTGCAGCTTAGCGATGAATGGTGCCAATTCGTCAAGAATAACACGCTCTGGCATAAGTTCGCTACCAATAGTGGTAAGAGCGGCACAGGTTTCGGCCAATGTCTTGCGGTATTCGAAGGCCGCTGGCAATACCATCGTGTTGATCATCGATAGCAAAGTACCTACTTCAATAAGCACGTCTTTGGCGTAGCGTTCGTGGAGAATGTGGTAACGTGAATGAAGTTCAGATTCGTTAAATACCTTCTGTTTAAGCAGCATATCACGATTGACATCAGCCAATAGCTGTTCAATGGCTACTGGTGCATTGCGAAGGTTTAGCAGGCCACGCTTTTCAGCCTCAACGACCCATGATTCGGAGTAGTTGTCGCCTTCGAAGCATACTGCTCGGCTGCTAGCAATAAACTTCTTGATAACGGCCAATTTGTCAGCATCAGTTGGGTAGGGGCGGTCACCCATCTGTTCGCGCAACGCAGCAGATACTTCAGCAAGCGATGAAGCAACAGCTGTGTTAAGTAGCGTTACTGGGAAGGATGGCGACTGTTTGGAACCAACAGCACGGAATTCAAACTTATTGCCAGTAAAGGCGAACGGTGAAGTACGATTACGATCGGTAAGATCACGGGCAATGTTAGGCAGTGTTGATACCTTCACATCGAGTACACGGCCACCAAGCTTGATGGTTTGAATCTCTGGACGTGAAAAGTTCTTTACTGGACGTGACTCTTCAATGCTGCGCAATACTTCGGTTAAATGCTCACCCAAAAAGGCAGAAATAATACCGGGTGGTGCTTCATTAGCACCAAGACGGTGGTCATTGCTGGCCGATGAAATACCAGCACGCAATAGACCACCATGGACGTGGACGGCGTGAAGGATGGCCACCAAGAAGAGTAAGAAGCGGTAGTTGGTCTCTGGCTTCTCTGTTGGGTCGAGCAAGTTCTCGCCACGATCGGTAGACATGGACCAGTTACAATGCTTGCCACTGCCGTTAATACCGGCAAATGGCTTTTCGTGGAACAAAGCCTTTAGCTTGTGGCGATGGGCAACCTTGTGGATGGCATCCATCGTAAGCAAGTTGTGGTCGACGGCCAAAACAGCCTCTTCGAAGATGGGTGCAACTTCAAACTGAGCTGGGGCCACTTCATTGTGGCGTGTCTTGAGTGGTACACCAAGCTTGTAAAGCTCAAGTTCAACCTCACTGATGGCCGATAGCACACGCGATGGAATCTTACCAAAGTAATGGTCTTCAAGCTGTTGATGACGTGGCGGCAAGTTGCCAATCAATGAACGGCCACAGATCTTTAGATCAGGTCGAAGTGCATACAATGCACGATCTACCAAAAAAATTCCTGCTCAGTACCTAGTGTAGTAAACACTTGGTTTACAATGCATGGGTGGCCGGGTGGAGCTGGGTCCAAAAGGTTCAATAGAGTGCATGCATTACGCGATAGAGCTTCACTGGAACGTAATAGCACAGTCTTCTCGTCAAGTGCGTCACCGTTGTAGGAAATGAACACAGATGGAATGTAAAGCACAGCAGTACCGTTGACTTGCGGCTGAATGAACATTGGGCTGGTCGTGTCCCAAATGGTGTAACCACGCGCCTCAAAGGTAGTGCGCATACCGCCAGAAGGAAAGCTAGAAGCATCCGGCTCTGACTGCAGCAATTCTGAGCCGTGGAACGTATCAATAGCGTGTACGCCTTCACCCAAGAATGACGTATTCTTCAATGCCAAAAAGGCATCGTGCTTTTCAGCAGTAGTATCGGTTTGCGGCTGGAACCAGTGAGAGAAGTGGGTAGCACCACGGTCCATGGCCCAAATACGAACGGCGTGGGCTACGGCATCGCTAGTGGCTTTGTCGAGTGTTTGACGCCCACGCATTTGTCTTAAAAATGACGCAAATACCGATTTGGGCAGCGCGTTGGCCATATCCTTTAATGTAAATACATTACGGCCGTATAATTCCGATGGATAATATGGCTTGCCATCGGGGCGTTGTGGGAACGCGCGGATAGTATGGTCGCGCGATACCGAGGCAATAATGGCATTTTTACGTTGATCCGCCATGATGGAGTGATAATCGATGATAGGAAGGGAAATTGGCGATAATAAACAGAAAAAGCGCGTCAGCTAACAAGGCGAATAGAGGAATGGCTAGTAGTAGTAGTAATGAAGATGAGTATGTTCTTGCGTTCTGTGTCGTCTCGTAGTCTGCTTCTTAAATAGTCGAATTGACCGCGTGGACAAGGCAGAACCTAACCGGTGACGTATGCACTTGACCAAAAAGAGATGGGCCAATGTAGCAGATTGATAGCAGAATCAACCAACAAGTTTGTAACTGTGTGTGTGTGTGTGTGTGTGTGGATGAATAGTATTGGTGACACTATGTGAGTGAGTGAGTGGGTAAATGAATGAATAAATGAGTGGTGGTCACAATAGATATACGTGTTGGGGTAATTAATGATGGGCGGTAAGACGATGTATATTTATATGTTATTAAAGTGATACTGATCAGCTACATAATGTGAATTAAAAAAGGGAAATGGCCGTTGTGCTGACCGTGGGATAAAGGCGAGTGCACTCATCATACACTCAGTCTATTGAACTTCTAAGGTCAGCTTGTTTCGTTGCCGACTTATCGCCCAATCAAGCACCATTCCGCGTTCACCCTATCCTTTCATTGGCATGTGTAGAGAAATGGTTATTTGCTCACACTTCAGATATCCATCAGTCTAGATGGATAAAGGAATAAACAGTATTGCCTTGATCTTTTGTCACTATCCTTATTCATGAGTTGAGTCATTAATAGTCGCTGTTATTATTAGTATCATCTTTACTATCTTTACTATCTTTACTATCGCTGCTATCATTATAAAATAGTAATCTTTATTTATTAATAAATGTACAAATAATTGGCTTGATTAGACGCGTTACCAAGAGACGGATTAGCTGTAGAATCTAAGAGAGAGAAAGGTATGGTAAGCACACTTGTGTAGCAACTGCCTAATTGGCAATAATGAGGTAGTACTTACTTTTTGTTAATAAGAAAGACCAATAAATTAACATTGACTTTACAGGCACCATCAAATAAGGCTAATACAGGCACATTATTAAATTGGGCCTGTAATAAATCTTCTAATCGTAATGTCATTTCACCACCCGGCAATTTGACACCGAGCATGGAGGCCACTACTGTAAATATGCCTGGCTCGTCCGATGAAATGGTTAGTGTGATGCGATCATAGTGTTTAGGACTGTGTTCATCAATGGAGATAAGCACGCCTTTTTGATAAAGTTTATCGGCCGAGTACACGTATGAGCCGAATTTTGGTACTCGTCCTGTACGTTCCAGATCTTTAAGATGAAAATATTGTCGAGTGAACGGGAAGGCACGTGCTTTCTTTGACTTGTGTGTAAATTGAGCCATACAAGCATTAATGTAGTCAAGGTAGGATTGCTTTTGTTCTTCTAAATAGCGGGCCTTTTCTTGTAAATGGACCTGTGTATCGCGTATTTTACGCAATTCTTCGCCGCGTTGTACACGTCGTCGGTGTTTATTGCGGATATCGGTGGCAATAGCATTGACCATATCTTGATAGTCATTGTCACGTGTTACTTTGCCGAGTGCTTCTAATTTCTCCAAGTTTTGACGAGCCAATTGTTTTAATGCTGCAAAACTAACACTGATAAATACATGAATTAATAAATAGAATATTGGTATTATAGATTACTATAGTATAGCTATTATATTTATTGACTTACCCTGTAATGTTCATAAGACTGTTACGGTTGGTGCTAGGTCGTGACATGGCCGCCTTACGAGAGCTTCCTTTAATCGAAGTTGCATGTACTGTTGTTCTTCCCATTGAGTTACAGGTCGATCAATAATATCAAGTAGTGTACGCCCTGATTGGATACGGATAATATAGAGCAAATAGCGTTTTGTTTCAAAGAACAAGTGCTTAATCTCAGATTCACCATCTAAAAATAGCATTTCATAATAAGTAATCGATTGCCAAGCCATGATGTCATAGTAGTAGTACTTACCTGAAATGTTCATAACACGAGGTGTTAGTTCAAGCGCAATTTCATTGCCATGTCCGGCATCTTCATGAGCCGGTGGATGTCCGAGTTCTTGTAGAATTTCTCTTAAAGGATCATGAACATCCGGTGCCTGATAGTATAGAATAGATATCCATTAGTATAATCATTATATTACAAATTTAGTCAAGTATAGCCATCTGGCTATCTAATGGTGTATTTATTGCAATTATGCCCATTACTACTTACCAAAGTATCTAAATGCGTTTCAAGCATTTCATGGATCGAGTACAATTCATCTTCTGAAATAAATATGGTAGGCTTTGTTGTATTGGTAAGATCCTGGAACTCATCCATAGAGAAATGAGCCTCAGGATCCTGTACTTGTGTAACTATACAGTTCATAGTCAATTAATCTGCCATTTGTAATATGAATAATACTTACCAGCCAGTGAATATTGCGCAAACTTCTCTGATGTAAAGGCAACATAATTGTTTAATGGCTGTAAGAAAATATTGTCATCGGCAAACATCTTGCCCATTGATACTTGATTAAGCATTTTAGCAATCTAGTTAATTAAAAATCGCGTTAACAATGGGTCACCTTTAAATAACCTGCTACTTACTTCGGCGAGATTCTTTCGCTGTAAAGGTGATATCATCATTTCAATAACATCAAATGATTCAGGTGCACTAGCAATTATTGCTATTATATAAGCATCATTGTACATTATAAATCATTTAACTTACATAATAGCTGGATTAATATAACGATAATAGACCAAATGGCCGACAATCTTCATAATGGCCGTTTCACGTTCGTTAGGGAATTTGCGCTAATTATATTTATGATTATTAAATTGTCATTTATAGTTATTTATATTTATGCCTACCATGAGTGCTTCTTTTAATTCACGGGCAATTAATCGAATACCAAATGGCATAGTATTTAATGAAGAATGAATACGATTAATAAACCGTTCTGTATGATCTCGTAATTGTTGTAAATCTAGCGTATTTATATTGATACAACATTAGTATGTTACTCTATTGGTCAACTATCAATCACCTACGTCGAATAAGCGTTGATCGAGTTTCTGGATCGGTTAAAGCATCTTCGCGCTGTACATCATAAGGACGTTCACTGCGTACACCAGTACGAGACTCTTCTTCTCGAATCAAACTACGATAAATCTACAATATGAATGTTAGTATTAACTACAATCTAACTAACTATTTATTACTTACCACTAATGGATCAGACTCTAAATCCAATTCTGGATTTTCAACTACTTCACGAATTAATGGCTGCAATAAGTCGCGAAGATATTTGCGTTCTTTGCACCACTACAATACAAAAGGTCAGTTTATCTAATATCAGCCATATGATTAATAATTACCGATTATAATGAATGGCCAGTTTGATAAATACAGGATTACCACGAAGGAATTCAGATACTTCACTAATACTATCAATTTCAATATTGATGGCCGTCTAAATAACAAACATATAAGTATATACATTACACATAATTATAATGTCACTATTTAATTACCTGGAATAGCTTTAATAGCAAATATTCTTCTCGTTGATTTTGGGCAAACCCAATAAACTTAGCACAACTGTTTCAATAAACTTCTTGGCCCATTCATTGGTACCGCGTTGATTCATAATAAATAGCAGTTGGCCTAGGTAGTTGGGCCGGGTCTGCAATAAATAGAATAGCTCTTGGTAGCTGCTTAGTCGTTGTCGGCTTGACTTGTCCAAGCTGCCAAGCATTCGACTGGCCAATTGTGCATCATTTTCAATCTTGTAATGACGTTTGCTAGCCTTGATAACTTCTTCCAATGAAATACGGTTACGGACAAGCAATGCAATCTTGACATCAAGATCATTAAGAATCAATTCAGTTTGGTGATTTTCTCGAATCTTTTTCACAGCTTGTTGACGTAAACGCTCCAATTCTACACCATAAATCATAAATAACGTGTTGTATGGAATATAATAGCCATTACTTACCAAGTTCATCTTCAAAGTCTTGTTCACTATCATCCAGTAAATGAACAAAGTTCTTCATGGTGTGGATAGGTGGATTTTCACCAAAAGCTATTATAGAATTAGTATTAAATAATATCTCGTAAACAGTCGAATGACTTACTTAGATTTCGATAAGCCCGGTTGGCCAATTTAGCCCGGAACAGGCTTTGAATCTTTACAACCTTATCAACATGGCATATATAGTGTTCTTCTTGTTCTCGTTGTGCTTTGCGTACTAATGCACCACGCACCAAAGATTGTATCTGTTATGACAATTAGCTATATGTGCATGCATTGTCTATCTATATTTCACCACTGTCTACCTTAATTGCTGCCTCTTCTTCCTCTTCACGCTGCTGTCTCATTTTTTCAAGACGCTGACGTGCCAAAAGACCACGTGCCTGTGCTTGTACGCGCACAACCAAATCATCATGTTGGTGCAAATCTTCTTTTCGAGCAGTCATTAATTTGCGTGCCTTCTGACCTCTAGTCAATGCTTGTAATTGAACAACCATATTCTCTTGGCGACGCCATGCTGCTTTACGTGCCTCTTCTTGTTGACGCGCCTTCTGGCCTTTGGCCAATGCTTGTAGTTGAACAACCATATCTTCTTGACGACGCCATGCTGCTTTACGTGCCTCTTCCTTTTGACGAGCCAAATAGCCACGTGCCAATGCTTGCAAGCGTTCAACATCAAACGATTGTTGCTTCAATGTCTCCAATTGACTCGTATGTTGTTGTCGTGCCAAATAACCACGTGCTAATGACTGTAGATTGACAAACTGCATTTCTTGTTGTTTTATCTCATTTTTGCGATGCAATTCCTTTTGACGCGTTAAATATCCGCGAGATAGGGCTTGTAGGTTGATTAGGTCGCCCATACGACCCTTCCAATTCAATTCCCATTCTAATATATGTCAGTAGTCAATTGGTCAGATTAGTTACTATTTACCTTCTTCCTCAGATAATTCCGGCTCTGGTTCTGGTTCTTTTAATTCTCGCGACAATTGACTACCAATATTACTGAATGCTGGCATAGCAATTTTAGACAATGCCAACTCTTTCTGCGTGGCCAATAGCTCAGCATCTATCAATCATTCAAATTGATATATTAGTCGACTATTATAGCCACGTATTAATCACTTACCCGTAAATTCAAGTTTACCAACTAAATTCTTAATATTAGGAGCACGATTTCTACGGGCTAATAAATGACTAATAAGTATATCCATAGTATTAATTATTTAATTATATTACTATTTAATTGTAGATTAATTACCTAAGAGCGTGTATACAATAAATAACCTTGGGGATGTTTTTTTTATCGTACAAGTCAGTCAATTCAAAAATAAACGACTAAAATAATATTAATACATTCATTAGTATACCAATTATAGTATATATCTATACATCATTATTACCTCTGGCAATCCAATTTGTCTAATACCACGAAAAACATGATTTGCATTATCTGAATGACGAAATTGTAATTTAGCAGCCTATTAATGATCAGTTATTAACGATTAGTCTTAATTATTACTCAATCACATATTTCTACATTTGTATTTACAAAACACTTTTTACTCACCTCAAAAATCTTTGGCACACAGTCTGGTTCAAAATGACGAATCAACTTGGCCAAAATCACACCATTTCGTAACTGTTCATCAAATGTGACAATGGGCGGCAATTCTTCATGAATACACGATTCAATCCATCTATTAATCATATTGTAATTCGTATTTAACATACAACTAATTTATTCTATTTAATACTTACTCTTTGGCTTCACCAATATGACATAAATACTCATATGCTTGAAGACTTTTGCGTTCAAAGTCCATCCATGCACTTGGTCGGAGTAGTTGTGACTCACGTCGTCCACGATAGTCATGCTTTTGTAGCTTGATTCTACCATGCATGCCTGTACAGTCCCGTATCAGTAAACCCGTTCACGCTACAACCACAAAGGCCATTTTTACTTACCAGTTACATCCTCGGCATCTTCAATAGTAAAGTTAAGGTCTTTGGGCAATTCAGGCTTCATAGTCGACTGATGGCCAGTTAATTTAGCTGTAGTCCCAAAATATACCAAGAAAGTAGCAATAAAGCAGTAGAGACTCCCGGGTGGGTTGATGACAAAAGACTAGGCAATACCAGTAGTGACTGGGCACTACCGACTAACTACCTAATTAGCTAGTTAACCAGTTAGTTAGAAGGACAAAGCAAAAGAAGAAAAGGGAGAGGGCCAGTAAAGATAACAAGTGTAGCAAACCAACAGCAACAATAACAGTAGCCGCAATAGCAAAAGGCTTTTAGACCAATAGAGCTGTATGTTAAAGTAGCCAAGCCTCACAACAAAAGACGACTTTAATCAACAGTGACAGCGAGGATAGAAAAAGATAATAAAAAGGAAAGCTGTCTTCAAGACGGTAAATACACAGAAAGAGTAGGCACACAAATAAACAGAGAAAGGAAAGCGATATCAATGGAGAAATAATTAGGACACAGAGTAATTCCCGCAACCGGCAACTGAATAAACTGATAAATACCGACACTGCGTGTAGAATCCTCGTTGAACAATATGGAAAGAGAAAGAAAGAACACGGTTAGTAAACTGAACGTATACGAGTGAGGCAAGTATGTTTGTGTTGCAGTGGCATCATCGTCATTATCAGTGCTCCAATGGCCATATTGTTGACGTGGCCATCATGTTAAACATGCTGCATGGTCAGCTGCCTCAATCAAACATTATTCCGTTATGACGATTTATTATAGACCATTCTCGGTCATCCAGTCACTATTAATATATGATGACCATTCCTATTGTTTACTGCATGGCATTTTCTTCTCTCTCTCTCTTACTTTCTTACATCACGTGACGGGAAAATAAAAGCTATTTTTAAACATTATTCATTCATTCAGTGCATCGTCTATTTCACTGTGTGGCGCGTAGATCATTTTAAATACCACCAGCTTTTATTTCTTTTTGGTTTTCCACGTTTACGGTATACAATCAACGACCAGGCAGCATGTGGTGCCGATCGTTGCGTGGTATAACTGCTATACGCGCTGGATCGTATATACAGCGCACTGTCCAACCAGCACGTTTATTTAGCGATCATACACGAACTGACGTGCCGGAATCAGATCTTGAATCATCGCAAACGACCGCCAATCTCACCACCACTGAAATACTAACGAAAACGCTTAAAAGTCTTGATACAAGAATAGAAGCAAAAAGGCGTGATCTAAATGCTTCTTCTAACTACCCATCAACGACCCTTAATAGCAATATAAATGCCAATAATCCATATGGTGTTAGTGATTATCGAGGTCGTGATCCATTAGGTGCATCGGCCACATCAGCATCATCAGGCTCTGATTTTGTTCTACATATGCTACATGTCAATGCTACACCTAATAATACGATTATTACGCTGACCGATAATAATGGTCAAGTATTGATTAATTGTAGTGGAGGTACGGCCGGTTTCCGCAAGGCACAGCGCAGTGGACCTGAAGCAGCCTACCAAGCAACACAGCAACTCGTAAATAAAGTATCAGAACGCGGTATTAAAATTGCCGGCCTTCATTTGAAATTGAATGGCTTTGGACCAGGCCGTGAAGCTGTTTACCGAGCACTCCGTGTGGTATCTGACTGGGAACTAGTGCGTATATCAGATGCAACACCTATACCATTCAATGGTTGTCGTCCTCGTAAAAAGCGTCGTCTATAAGCACTTTTCGTTAAATACAATTTGTTAAACATTTACCCAAATAATACAAATTAAAGAAAAAATGTTTATTAATATTAAATCAATTTATTAACATCAACTATTTAGTTATAATCATTTATATTTATTATATACTATGACACGTAGAATAGTAGCCATAACAACATAAAATTCATCTACTAATATTTATAATCATCGTCGACTAACATTACGTGTAACACCTAATGGATCACCGTCATCATCGTCATTGTCGTCATTCTTGTTATCTAGTATTGATTCAGTAACATTTAGTGTTGTAGTAAGTGGAGCCACTAATTCAGTATGATTGATAGGTGATGTAGGCAATGAATTCGTTCTATCTTCTCGCTTTCTACTCGTTGTACTACTACTACTACCAACTCGGAATGGACTATGACTATGACTAGCACTATTATTAGTACTACTAATACTCGTGTTCCGACTTGATGTATGGCTTTTAGTAATGATCCGGGCGTTGTGGTGGTTGGTGGTGGCGATTTAGTTGATCTATTAGCTGATGTAGTTAGAATATCTGCGGCAAATGGATCTCTTATATAGGCCAGTTCTTCTGGTGACTGATTAGATACAGGTTGGGCTGACCATCCCATAGTAGATAATTTATCGGTAATTAACGCTTCATCTCCATTATCTACTGAATATGGATGATAGTCGCTATTACTATGGCCATTAGATGTAGTGGGTGCGGCATCAGTATCAATGTGTAATGGACTAGTGACACCTCTTATTGATATCATGGGTTTACCGATAGCTGTATCATTAGGTAGTGGACTGGCTGTTAATGTGCTGTTAGCATTCGTATTACCATTAACAGGCAGTCCATTACTGAATACAGATACAACGCCGGCCATGGCTGCCGATACAGTGGCCATGGCTGCTGCAGATCGTGGTCTATTAGTATCAGCTGTCATCGCCTCCTCATCAACAACACCATTCACCTCTTCATCTCGTCGAGCAAACAAACTGGCCCAGTATTTAAGATAGTTAGTATCAGGCAGCACAACACCTTCATCCATCTCTTCATCTCGCTTCATATCGTAGATATCATTAATAAACTCTTCACGTCGTAGATCTAGATAGGGCCATACAGAATAGGTGCTATCACGCACTAGATTGCGTCGTTCTCGTTCCGTATTACACAAAAAGGTACCAAACTGGCAGGCATAGGCATGATAGTGTAGAGCAATTAGGAATCGCTCATTAAATTCAAATCGCCATGGTGCTTGCGTCCATAATTGATAACAGCAATCAAGGAATTGGTGGAATACTGGCGATGTTTCGCGTACATGTGATGATTGTTGATGCAGACGAGATTGAATTGAACTAAGTGTCGCTTCAGCTGCTGATGATTGAGCACCGGCAGCTATTTGAAAGTCGCGTTCATGTGTAAGATGACCACACCGATCAGTAAATTTATGACCAAATGAACACCACTCCTTTTCAACTAATACGGCAAATCCTTCAATAGTACGGTAATATGGATCAAGACATAGGGAAGAAAGGCCGGTGAGTTGTGCCGTACGATCCCATCCATCAGAACAGTGGACTAATACGTGGGCCCGATCATGGTGCACCGTACGTACAATATTGGTGACACCATCGAGTAGTAATTGGATATGCCGTAGCCAATTTGATTTAGATAGCTGTATCTTATTAACAATGCCATTAACATCGGACGAGCCTATAGCTATATCGGTGGGAGATTTAATACGACGACCCGTTAGTAAACGACAGCATGGACGTGCCCATATCCAAGCAACGCAGCAACAATCAAACATAGAGTCACAGAGGATGGCGTTAGAAGACCGATTTGTATAACGATTGGCGTAGGCTGTCGTATAAATGTATAAAACAAAATATACAAAGCATAATGCCACAACTAAATAACAGATACAGCATCCATACAGTCACTTACCATCAGCAATCTTATTAAGACTATCACGCATCACATGGATATTATCAATGCCTAAATAAAGTTTACGGCATTGGCGGTAATTTTCGGTATTTTCACTGCCTGCACCCATTGCTACATTGGCCATGGCATTGGCGGTGGGACGGGCATCAATAATAAGATTACGGTTCTGTAAATTTGATGTAATGCCAGTTGATTCATCTCGTTCGCTTGTAAAAATGGCCTCTACCAACTTTTCATCTTGAACTGATCGACTTTGTCGTAAACCGACCATAGGTTGACTAGATCGTGTAATAGTAGTCTATATTATATATTATATATGTATATTAGTTGCAATGTATTGTTATATTGTATTGTTATATTGTATCATATTTGTATTTACTATATTAACTGTATAACTTACCATAGTGGGTCGGTGTAGATAGGATAATACGGGTATTCGGCCTTTACTACGGAATTTAGCTGCATGTTCAAGTGTGACATCGCTAATCTTATCTGGTACAACTAGAAAACTGGGATACGTTGGACAGAGCTAATTGAATAGATTAGAATCCAGTATTGGCTTTATAATATGACTTACTTCATAATTAACATTCTTTTCAGTAAATCTCCATTTATTAGATCGTGTGCCAACACCCATACGTTTGTATTCGCGTGCTGGATCATATCGTGTCCAGCCTTCCTCTTTTGACCAACGAGGCGTTGGTTGATAGTAGAAGGCATGGAATTGGTCCAATTTTTCTACACTTACTTAGTCTAACCTCTATTGGATCTATCCAGTCATACTTACCAACACAGGTAAGCTTCTGCATAACTTCATAAACATCAATGGCTTTGCTTTCAGTGGTAAAGCTAAGTGTAACGAATAGAAAGTGATGGCAACGGATACGTAATGGATACAGACCATCGTTAGTGACAGGTTGGCGTTCAACCGTATGTAATAATGGATACGGAATCTATGGTATAGATTAGCGCATTGTACCGCCACGGCCATCTCTAGTAAATACCCATAGTTCCTCTTTAGGCTGTCTGAAGATGAGGTGGTGCATCAAGACGTGTAGTGTACCTGTATACTGTTTGCTGCCTCGGTCCAGGCGAACATTCTCGACCTGATAAACAAAACATCGTGGCATTAGTTTGGTTAGAACGCGTAAGCAGCACAACACCGCAAACTGTTCACCTTGGACATTTTGATGAGGTCCATGCTTAGTGTTATGTTGTGGAATGACTATAGATTGGACCACAATATAGAAAGTAGTAAGATGTCGAAGTAAATGCAAAGTGTGGGTGTGTACGGGAATAATCGAATAGAAAGTGCGTGACCAAGTACACTGTACTCGCGTGCAGGGGCAAACGAGTATGCTTAGAGGCGCGTGAAGGAGCAGCAAGTAATAGACGAAAGAGACGATAAGGATAAGCAAATGACGACGATACAGACGATGTCGTCAATAAATGGTTGCTGTTCAAGGGAGTTGAATAAGGGCGGAATAAGCAGAGATCAGCGTCACTGATTTAGGAGAGATACAGCCAAAAGAACAGTCTTTTCTAGATCAATGTCGTTACAGGTATTGGTATTACCGTATATAATGAATAAAGTAATATAATTAACTAGATACTTGGCTTGTTGGCTTACTATAGATGGTTGTTGATACTTTTACTAATCTATCAGTGTCTAATGGTCGTATTTAGTTTAATATATATATGCATAAATGTGATATGACAATGTAATACTACAATGTACTTGATGGTCACTAGTACTATTAAGCTGATGTAAATGCATAACAGTCTACTATATAGTTGTATATAAGTATTAGTAAATAGATATGGATACATTAGCTATAGCAATTAAAAAATATTATATTAACAAATGGTAATAAGTGTCATTAGTAAAAAGTGTTTAGTATATTATTGTTTATTATATTATTAATAACATTATTACCCCCGCTTAATCCATTTATAATATTAATATTGATGGATCACAAATAGCTACAAAGGCCTGTCATTAAATAACAACTACGTAATAAACACTGGTATACCAAATGTACTCATATCGTTATCAGTTCGGACAATCAATACCAATAACGATGACATAAATGCTGTTTGGTTTAACAAGACTGTGTTCATCAGGGTGTGAATGACATTCAGTATTTACAAGGAATAAAATGTATTATTTTGTGTTGATCAGTGTTTACAGGTGTAATTAAGCAAAAAAATACTTACACCACCATTTAATGGCACTTTTTTACGCATATAGCCGCTATATCGTTCGTTTTTTGAACAAAAAGTAAATATTCTGTTTAAAAACGCAGCAAAATGCTCCCGGTGAGGATCGAACTCACGACATCCGCGTGACTTTGGTATAGTTTATATCCTATAAGCACGGCGCTCTAAACCAGCTGAGCTACGGGAGCCCAAGGACGCGGTTCAGCGTCACCGAAAAGTTAGAATTTTTTGAGTATTTGATAAAGATTTTATATTACAAAAATGGCTTTTTGCACATTTTAATTAGCTAATTAATTTGTATGTGTGTTGATTATTATGATGATGATTTATTATTGATAATAAAAAGTAATTTGCCACAAAAAAGCGATTTACAACAACAAATAAAATATTAATAATGAATTGATTATTATATCTAATATTGCTGTTATATCCACTATTTTTCTGATACAGGAGTAGTTCTACGTCGTCCTAGTAATTCGTCTTGTACTTGTTCTACCGTCTTGCCTTTAGTGTCGGTTAGGTAGAACCACATAAAGGCAAAGCCCAGTGCACCGGTGGCAACAAACACCAGGTAGCTGTAGGAGCGAAGGCCCTCGTTGACCAGTGGGAAAAGTAGGCCGACACAGAAATTACAAAGCCAGTTAATACCAATGGCTAATGAGGAGGCTGCGCCAACTGCTTTAGTTGGGAACATTTCAGGAAGAATGAGCCAGGGAATAGGCCCAAGTCCTACGGCGAATACGGCAACAAATAGAAAGACGGCGACAATAACGGCAACGTTTTGTTTGTATATACTACCTATTACAACAAGTACACTCATAAGTGTCATGCCAAATAGACTGACTAGCATAAGTGACTTGCGGCCAGCACGTTCAACTAGAGCCGATGAAACGAATGTCATACCGACATTAAGTGCGCCAATGCCAACAGTGACACCGCGGGCTGTTTCGGCACCAAATGCACCGGTAAACATACTTGTGCTGTAAAAGAAAACGCTATTAATACCGGTGAGCTGTTGTAGCGCATGAATCATAAGGGCGATAAATGCTACTTTGCGCATTGGCGATCGGATAAGCTGGATAATATTCATTGACGTTTCGTCGGCAGCGGCAGCGTCCAAGTCTTCTTGCTTCTCAACGTGGCTACCGATGGATGTGCTTGAGGTGGGCACGTTCTTTTGCTGGCTGGCAATGATAGCGTCCATTTCTGCGCGTATATCATAGCCTTTACGTAGACGGGCCATGGCTTTTAAGCCAGCGTCGGTTTGGCCACTGGCGACAAGGCAGGCGGGTGATTCAACGCAAAAGCATAGCATAATGCCTTGTACAACTGCTGGTATAATAGTGAGGCCAAGGAGTATACGCCAGCCAGATGCCGTACTCAATGCAAGACCAAGCAATTGAGCAATAAGAATACCAACGACAAGGAAAAGCTGGACCAGTGAACCAAACGTACCGCGTCGCTTAATAGTTGCTACTTCACCGACGTAGACGGGTGCAGTGACTGAACCAATACCTGTGGCAATGCCTACGACAATACGGCCAACAATAAACTGAGCGGCTGTCGTACTGAGTGCCATAAGTAGACCGGCAACAATATAGATAGCGCTACTGGCCAGCAGCGTATTGCGTCGTCCGATACGGTTCATCATAGGAGAAGCACTCAAGCCGCCGACAAGTCCGCCTAAGGCAAAGCTGCCAATTGCAAATCCCCTATGGACGCGGAATAGCGATCATTGAAATAAAGTAATAAAGCATATACCCTTAATTAGCATAGTGTATGCCGTCTACATGTCTCTAGAGTTGCGCTTACCAAATACCACTGCTCATAGGAATACAGCCTGGAAAGGTGCCACTTTGCTGGCTTACAGCAACACTTTCACAGTTGCGGATTACAAGTTCGGGTGCATTAGGTGCACCAATGTTGTAGCCATTGTTGAATGCTGACAACACAGCAGAGCTGGCGCAGAAAAAGGAGTACAGGGTCCAGGTCGCTTCGCGGGAATCAGTATCCGTATCGTGCTTGGATACAGACGCCCTTTGGTCCGTACCACTAGCTTCAGCCTGGGTTGCCATATAAAAGTCGTTATCTAAAGATGTGCCACCAGTATCGATTGCAACCAACTACTGTCGGTTGTTCGTGTAGAAGAGCAAAAAAATTGTGTAGAGAACAAGGCTAGTAGCTACGAACTCAGACTCATTAATAAAGGTGTGTTAATACTGTTTCATTTCTTTGTTCGTTGTATAGTTGCATGCATATATTCTGGAAATAACCGGATTGACACACGAGATTTGCATCGTTTCGAACGACTCCACACCACATGGAACAGACATGGCAACGGACACGAGGTGTCAATAGTCGCAATATAGTCCCAGATACATGTGCCACGGTTTATTAATAAATGATTGGACCGGTTTAATGTGACATTTATCCACATTTAATTTGTGGAGTGCATGAATATAGAAGTGCAATGCAAACACTATGTAAATAAACCTCTTTTATTAGAAACAACTGTACGTTGAATGAATAGAGCAATGAAAAAGAGTGTGGTCAAATTTAAGACAATGACGTGCATAAAGACACATGATAACCTGCCTAATGTGCATAAAGATGCATGATGATATACCAAACATGTCATAGCGTAGTGCAATATATCCACAATCCGGTACATCTTCATACTAATATTTTCACCATATGCCAACTATAATGGCCAATGTGCATTAGGATGGTCGGCCGAGCTTGATTAAAGCACTTTAGTATTTGGCCACAATTTCTGTTCAATAAGCCCGTTGACAATCTCTTCCAAGGCTGAAAACTCAATACGTGGATACTTGTAAACAAAGCCTGTCTCGCGAACAATCTTTTGCCCATCGACCGATATCGGAGAGGCCAAAAAGTACTCTTGGCTTAGTGTAGGACTAACTGGGGTAGCGGATATGTTGTGTTCTTCCAAAAGCTCCATCCAAATTGGGCCAGACAGCTCGTTGAGTTCATCGCGCACAGTCATAATATCGACCTGCATGGCCGGTCAGTTAATTGATTCAGGCAAATGGATCATGTGTTGGTCACTTACCTCGGCATTGTCGCCGTCGGCTTCCGCTGCTGCTGGCGCTGCTTCTACACTGCCGGACTTGGTAGCACCGTGTTTGTTTTGATATTTTGAGTAAATGGCAAACATTTCCGAAAAGCCTGTATTAATGTGTGAATAAATTACTGCCATTACAACACTATACTGTTAATAACTCACGTGTATCGTTTTGGTCAGATACATTGAATACTTCAATGCCTGTCTGTTGAGTATCACAGTACCATTTGGCCAAATGATACATTGCTGACACTACATCAACTACGTGTACGGAGTTGCGTCTTGGATTAGAGGTGTGCGGCTGACTAAGTTGCCATTGTTTATACTGGATAACCGTATTAAGTGCCAAGAACGGAACTAGTAATTGCAAGTATGATTAGCAAGCACAAAGGCGCAAGTTATAACTGCTTACCAAATCGGAAAAAGTCGCCAGGACCATAGACCAATGCTGGCCGTACAATAACGGCGTTCAATCTATATAAACTATTAACATTGGCTACAAACAGCAGTAGAATACTCGATTACTTACCCTGGAATCGCCATAATCTTACGATCAGTCTCAAGGTGGTATTTTGTGCGTGATATATCCTCTTGCACATTTGCTGTTTCATCACATGGTGGCTGTTTAAATGTACGCCGTAATTGTTAATTAATACTAACCAGCTATTTAATAATAAACCTACATCATTTTCTGTAGCCTGTCGGTAAACACAGCCAGTGGAAAGCTGTATAAATACTTTAACTTTGCGTTTAGTTGCTTCGTTGGCGCAATTAACGCCGGCTACCATAATGCGTTCTTTGTAGACCTATGATGCTAGCTATAGCTAATCTTATTTCCAATGCTAATTTAACTGTTATTTACCTGCTCAACTTCGCCATAGCGATCCTCGGTGCAGCAGTTAAATACAAAATCCCAACTATCCTCTCCTTCTGCTGGCTCAAAGTTTTTGGCCACCGCCTCTATAAACAAACAGTATTAGTCTACACGCCATTATCATTGGCTTGACTGTCCCTTACCTTCATTAACCAAATTGACCTGACGAAACTCCACTTTACTCAACGCTGCTGAGCAGCCTTGGTTTAGAAAGGCTGCAGCTGGTACACTGCGATCAATAACGCGGATAGGATGGCAGAGATTGTTTTCGGTAAGGTAGGCCACCAGATTTCGGCCCACCATGTTTAAACCACCAACAACTAATGCGGAAGGCATATTGCTGTTACTTTATATGTATATATACTGAAAAGAGAGAGCGAGAAGAGATGAAAAACGGCAACTACTAACAGGTAGAAACAAGTAGGTAAGTGGATAGATTACGATAAACACAAGCTACTGCTGCGAATAAATTGAGAGTTTAGCAAGTAGACAAGATAAGCGACGCTGTTAACGTCACCACAAACGGAGATAGAAAAGGTAGAAGGGCAAGCTGCCGAATCTGTCGACGTGCCCGTATAGTCAAGTTCAAGGCGGTGCTGCATATGGGTAGCTCGGTGATACACGCTTGCTACTTGTTCTATGAAACACGCGTCATTCCGGTTCAACAAGCCACGCTGTAGCAAAAAGACTAAACTGGGACATACTTGAACTATATTTGATTGCTCTATATATCCTATTTGAATATTTAGAATATAGCAAAGTATACTAGACAGTCAAATTATATCTAGCAGTGTCTTAAATGGCTTGTGAACCAATAGCACTGGCAGGTTATTTGTAAATAGCATCGGCTATTGACTATTGTGTGTAACTCGCACAAATTGGTTGTAATAAACTTGTACAGATCCAGCTATGATGAAATAGCTACGTTGTTTAACACATGGTCCTTTACATCATTACATCCTACAGACAATTATATAATCACATTGATTAGTCTATTAGTGTAGTATCTAGCAAACTGCTTTATATAAAGTTAAAGCTAAATAAACAATATATAGTTATGCATGTCATTATACTTTTCCAAGTTTAAATAATGTATTTATCGAATAGACTGTTAATAAGTTAAAGTGATATTTGGTGTACAATAAATAATATTAGCTATTGTTATTATTACAAATAATCATTAATAATAATTTGAACAAAATAACGCGCCTAATAAATGACATTAAATATAATGATTAAATACAATATAACTCGATCAATAACACTAAATTTAACGATACATACTAAATACATTTATTATAATAATGCTAATTGTTATAAATACAAACATATTGATATGTACATCATAAACTTTACGTAAATAAATACCTCACTGTTAACAACAGTAGCCAGCTACCAATAATGCTTGCGAAAACACTCAAATAATGTCGTCATAATGATAATGGCGCAGAAATACATGCATTAACCGGCTATTATTCAACGTGTACCGGATAAACTTACCCACAGCAGCTAAAAATGTGCCAGCTGCATTAAGCTGCTCTAAAACTGAAGTAGCGTATAGATTTTGGCAAAAAATAAAAATTTACAGCTGTAGTAGACTAAAATAGTGTTGCAAAAAGACTAAAAGCCGCAGCAAAAGTGTACCCGAGCTAGCCAGGACTCGAACCTGGAATTTTTCGATCCGAAGTCGAACGCCTTATCCATTAGGCCACAAGCCCACTTAAAAAATTATGGAATAAAGTAATAATGTTCCAAATTTAAAAATAATTACGCTTACAGCTTTAATTCTTAAATAATTATATTGCTATGGCCATATATATTATTTGGCATAATATTAGCAATGTTAAAGTAATAGGTAACGTGTAGTCATTTTTTAAATAATATTTGTCCTTTTTATGTATTTTTAAACTATCTGTTATAGATTGTCCATTAGTATCGTAAATCTTTATTATTTGTATTGTTTATAAATATGTCTTATTCATATACTATTTGTTCATTTACAAGTAAATATACACCGATTACTACCATTGTTTAGTCTAAATGGCACATTTTATATGTTAATCTATATTATTTATTATTATTAATTAATTAACTACAAGTTATACCCATATAAATACATAGGGCAATGTTATATATTATTCATATATAGATGGGTTTATTATAAAAAAAATCGCTAATCTATGACCACTATGCCAATCAAATAGATAGGCAGTCAGATAAGGCTGTGTAGAAACGTAGACTGTCAAGAGTTGTGAGGAATACGCCGCATGTGCCAGCACTTGAATTACATTATATTTCCAATTCTTTCCTTGACATCATTTCTTCATCTAACGTGAGCGTGGGCCTCCAACTCGTCTACACTGTGCAACACCCTTCATCATGCATCTGTTTGGCCGAGCTCGAAACAAGCCCAATCCGCAAGAGGCGATTGTAAAGCTACGAGAGACTTTACAGTTACTGCAGAAACGAGAAACCTTTTGCAGACAAAGATCGACAATGAAATCAAAGTTGCTCGGGCTAATGCCACCAAGAACAAACGAGGTAAGTCGTTGATAGTAATAATAGAGCGGGCTTTACAGCAAAATAGGCTACTACTTATGCGTGCTGTTGGTTACTGTGGCATACGATGATGAACAGTAGACTAAGCTACAGTACATGCACTAATCTACCAATACTAACAAGATATACTGGTATTATTCATAACGCAGCGGCTCTGATGGCTTTGAAACGAAAGAAAAAGTACGAAGAGCAAATCGAACAGACAACAGGAGCACGAATGACGCTCGAAACGCAAGCTATGGCCATTGAAGGCGCCAACATTAATTTGGAGGCAATTAATGCCATGAAAGTGGGAGCCAAGGCAATTCGTGATATTCACGGCTCAATGTTAGCTACAAAAAAAGAAAAAGCTTTATTTGCGTGTATACTAACTAATATAATAACCATAATGATCATGTATGGCTATTTAGGGGTATTGACGAAGTCGACAAGACTATGGATGATATTCGCGAGCAAATGGACTTGGCCAACGAAATATCTGGTGCTATTTCACAGCCATTATCGTTTGGTACTGATTTAGATGAGGTCAGTATGAATACAGTGTTAATTAGAAGGCAATTATGCAATTGGGATAGATATGGATACTGACATGTGCACCCATATTACAGGATGAACTAGCGGCTGAATTGGAGGCACTTGAACAAGAAGAACTAGATGAAAAACTATTGGGTGCCGAAGTACCGCCTATATTCATGCCAAATACACCGCAATTGAATACAGGTAGGCATTATATGCATAAATGGCTAGTAATTGGCTAATGCTGCGTGTTATACAGCGCAAGAGGAGGACCACGATGCCGAATTGGAAAAACTGCGTGCAGAAATGGCCATGTAATGACAAGACTAGCCTGCAAAACTACGGGTATATTATTGTTTAATAATAATAATAAATTTATTATTGCTTCTGTACATAAATGTTACAATATCATTTAATTTATTTTAATAACACTAACTATCCTTTTTATCATCTTTTACTACTACTACCAATGGACCTGTTTCTACTGGAACAGTGACGCTGGTGTCGTTGTTGTTGTTGTTGTCGCTGCCACTTCTCGTTCCTTTTCTCGTTCTTGAATACTCATATACAGTGCATTCTTTTGATGTTCACAAATAGCCGCTTTCTTTTGCTGCAATAAATACTTTATTAGCCGTGTATTTCAATCTACAAACCATAGCTACTTACTTGAATACTTAACTCTTTGGCTAAATCCATTCGCCGTAATTCAATCCAACCACGATGTCGTCGACATGTTTTACGCAGTTCTTGACAACAATCTGACTCTTGTTCAGCCTGTTGTTTATCTTTTTGCGTATTGCCATCATCATCATCATCATCATTAGCTAAAATTTCATCATCTGATGCAAGATAGACTTCATTGTAAAACCGCATTGATCAGGCGATATAGTCATTGCATGTTCGATGCATTTCTCCAATCGATCCTGGTGTCGAGTGTTTGTTCCAAATTCAACTGTATTAACGCTGAACGAGCAGATAGTTTCTCCAATGCTTGCTGTTCAATATCGTTGCCGAATGACTCAAGTTCCTCGTATGATTGCTCCTGTTTACGTATACGTCTTTGTAATAATGCCACTCTGATACCACATATATCTGAACAATATTTTGAATTCTCTCTTGCTGCATGTGTACAACCAGTTCGACGACATTCTTTCCTCCACGATATTTGCAATCCTTTGGCTATCCAAATCTAAGTATATTACTAAATTGACTTTTCTTTACACTTACCGGCGCAGTGCGGACAATAATACTTGTCAAGAAACTCGGCCGTTGCTTCTTCAACATCGACACAGTCGCCATGAAACCATCGTGCACATCCATCGCATAGAATCATAAATCGCTGCTCTTCATAAACAAGTGCCTGACAAATACATAAAGGCTCGTCCATAGTTGATCCCGAAAAGCTGCCTGTCCCGTCCGAAGGCTGGCTAGTGCTTATACTGCTTGTTGGACCAGCACCATTATTAGCTGACTGATTGGACGGATTATTACCACTGCCGTTGCCATTAGCAGGATTGCCTGTAGTGGTGGGTCCACCACGTCGCTTACGCGCTTTTGCATCGCCAGCAGCAGGTTTAGATCGCTTTGTCTAGCATATTTAATAAATCATAGACTAGATTACTTACGCGTTACTACTGCATGCACTTGATTGCTTACCTTGGTTGGCTTTGCTGGTACCGTGCGTGTGTCCGTACTAATGGCACTATCACTCATATGGACGTTGATTATTAATAGTAGCTACAACAGCAACAATAACAATAGTAATAACAGTACAGTAATAAATATAGTCAACGGTAATAGAGGTCTTTATAGTTTATGGTGTGAAAGCAAGAAAGCAAATTATTACGTATTTGTAGACGCTACAGTCGATGAGGTAGATACCGCTTCGTTTGTAGTCTCTTTCTTTTTATATGAGGCTTGTGTAGCGCCTATAAGTAAAGCAGCTACGGTAAATCCTTGTGCCAATACTCGGAGACGCAGCATTTGGTTGCCCATCTTACGATTACCACGGCGAATATATACACTGGCTGCAATCAAGGCTGTACACGTCAAGCCTAGACCTATATACACGTTTAAACTATTGTCTATCTACTACTACTACCATTGTATTTAGTAACTTACCTCCAGCTACCACAGGCTGTTCTTTCACTCGATGTTTTAAATTCTCAAAAAAAGTGTAAGGACGTTCCATTGTTAAAAGTAAAAGCGTTGGGAATAGGAATGAGAGTGGAAAATGTTATTCTGTATAATAACTATTGTGCCATCGCTTGTACTGTTCCGTATTTACCCACAGATAAACTATAAACAACATATGCGGCTATATATTATCTTTATTATAATCGACTCGGTACAAGGCATATAGTTAACGAAGTGTGTCAATAGTCTGTAAAGCTATGGCAGTACCATGGATTTTGTAATCATTTGACGCGTAAGTTGTACCTCTGAACGTAGCTGTACCACGCCTGCTCGCCACAAGTCATGGTCCTTTTCTAGACCGGCAATCGGTGAACGGAATAGCACGTCAGCATCCGTAATGCCTGCCTCAGTAAGGTGTCGGAACTGTTGACGAAGCATAACTTGTATGTTCTAATAGCAAATAAGTTTACCGTGTTATTAGCCATTGTTTGTTACCTCTAACAGCTGGTAATAACGGTCACATTGAGCCTCGATAGCTGTGGATAGCGTTTCAGTGCTATTCCTTCCTGTCGCTTCAATAGTATCTGTTTGGCCGTTTAGCATTTCTGTTACACTAACGGAAATCTGAAGTAATTCCAAAATACGCTGTATTATTGTTAGTTAAAATAAAGTATCGCTAGTATTACTAATTACCTGTTCAATAAGTTCTAGTGTTACTAGTCTTTTAGCAGTTGGTAGACTATTATCCATGATAGGCGTGTTATTCCACTATTAATGGTATAGAAAGTAAAATAGAACAACAGCAATTGAATGACGAAAGAGATGTATTTAGTAGACAGCAGAATTAATAAAATTAATAAAAATACTAAATAATGTTAATAAATAATAATCATCGTAATAAGGTGGCGTCTTTATATTTTTCTGTTTTGCACAACTACCACAGTTTTTGTAGATTTGCTTTGCTTACAATGACGTCCACTGTTGCGCCTAATCAATCACTATATGTGGCCAATCTAAATATTCAAGTAAAAAAAGATGGTATGTTGTTTATTATTGAATTGTATGCGTTGCTAACGCGTCTTTGTATTAATTGCTAGAGATGAAGCGGGCTTTATATACGCTGTTTACTGCCTATGGCAGAATAGTAGATGTTGTTCATCAAAGATCCGATCGTATGCGTGGTGTAGCTTTTGTAATATTTCGTGATATTCAGTCGGCTACTACTGCATTGCGTGGTTTAAACGGATTTGTATTCTACGATCGTCCACTGGTTAGTAAACATCTGGTGTCATTGGCTAGTTAGTCAGTCGGCCAGTTGTCATCAGTGGCATTGATAATTGTTTATTTGCTAACAATAACGATTGTAGAAACTTCAATATGCAAAGCGTAAATCAAAGACAATTGCTCTACTGGAAGGTGAATATAATCTACTAGCAGGTGACAATGTAGTAGAAATGGACGAGGGTGAGTGACTGCATAATGTATATAATCAATGTATTTATTAGTTATTTAGATGAGGAAGAGATGGAACACGAAGGATTCAATGAAAAGGGAAGCGATGATGGTAGGCTGATAAAATAGATTTATTTAAATATGTCTAAAATAGCATGATGCAATAGAAATGGAAGATGCCGAGTCAGAAGAATCTGACCATGAAGAAGACGATAAAGATGCTACGCCACATCATATTCTATTTGTACGTCGTTTGGCCAAGAATACTACACAGTCATTGTTGACTGAATTATTTAAAAAGTAAGTTAATTCAATCAAATTAATAGGATAGTATATTAATTATTTGATTCATAGACACGAAGGATTTAAAGAAGTACGCATGATCCCAAGTGGTACTGGTCGAGTCATGGCATTTGTTGAATATGCAACTTCTGCGCAGGCTAGTGTGGCCAAGGATGTAATGCACGGTCTGGCCAGGCATCGGGGCGGCCCATGAAGGTCACCTATGCCAAACGATAGTTTTGCTGTAATTGTGGAGCCATGGGCTCAGAACCTTGCCTCAAAATAAGATTAAATACATGTCTTTAATATTATGAATAGTGAATGGATTGCCAATCTATAATGATGATGCTAAATATACAGTAGTTGTAATAATACATTACGATATATTGTATAGATGAATTATTTAAGTTGATCTACGCTGTTTATTTAATATTGAGTTACATAGTGTTTATAAACAAAAGTGTTAATACGGTAGAAAATAAAACAGTAGACCAGAGCCATTGGTGGTAAATAGTCTGGATAGGTAACTGAAGTAGACCATGGGCAGCTGAAGACTCGCTGTTGCTTTTTGCGATGACTGCATTAGCGTCAAGATTGGATGGTTGTGTTGCTTTATTGTTTAGTTGTGTCTTTGTAGTGCTGTTGGTCGTGGTAAATGCTGCTTTTGTTGCTGTAGTGGGCTTTTTATTGCTGTTGTTATTACTATTGTTATTACTGTTGTTATTACTGTTATTATTACTGTTGTTACCATTATCGGTATTGCCATCGCTTTTAGGCTGTACTGGATCTTTGAATGCAAAGGTTACCGTACCTTCAACTGGTACATCGCCATCTGCATTGTCTACTAAAAAGCATGGAATTTGAGTGGTATTGGCTACTTTTGTTGGTGTTAGCTTGCCAATTACGCAGTGGTTAATGGCTTGCCTGGAGGAGCTACACAAGAGTTGGGGCTGTCGTAGCGAATTTTAAATTGTGTTTTTTGATCTTCAGCTCGTCGATTGATCGCGTAGGAATAAACCTCAGAAGTTACAAGATACACTGCTTTAGGATATCCTTTAACTGTGGTATAGTTGTAGGCTGCATACTGGTAGATGTCGTTTAGACAGCCGCCAGAGAGAAGGTGAGGGCCTATTTTAATTTGAGAAAAGTTTGGCGCAGTACTTTCTTGAACTGTTTGTCCTTTAGTGCCAACAATGGCCAATACCAATAATATACAAACAATGTAAGGGAACATGCTAATGCAGGAATACGGAAATGCTAATGAGAAATGCTTCAAGAATATGCTTAAAGGTGAGTATGCTACGGGAAAGAAAAGAAAGTGCACCAAGGGATGACAATAGTTTGGCATAGCGGGTTTAGAAATTAGTGGCACGGCAAAGGATACACGCAAAGGTATAATGTAAATATGTCTATTTTTAGATAAATAGCATTTATAATAAAAGCTACAAATACCTGTATAATACTCGATTATCATAAAGGTATTATTTTGCACGCTCATATCCTCCATCCAACTATATCGTTCATATTGTATACTGCTAGTATTATAGATCATTATAAGTTATACCAACTATACTCTATTCAGTATATGTTTCAATCCATTTTAATTAATCCAGTTTGTGAGTTGTACACTCAGCCCAACAATTATTTATATTATTATACATTTTGATAGCTGCATGCTACTTTTAGGGATTGTACATTTATTGTTATATATATATATTCGTTGCAGAGTCTGAATCATTGGTTTATTTTCTTTATTAAACTATCCATGCAATAGTAACGTATTGTTTTACAGCTACTCGCGCATAACGACTAGTTAATACATATTAACAATGGATTACTAAATAGACTGAGCTACTTAGTATGTTGTTTATAATCAAAAAGTACAACTAATATAATGGAGCGTGAAAAGTATATTAGGTAGTGGTACATGTGCAACACGTTGCAAAGTATCTTATTAGTTTTAAAGTTTGCTAGTCACTGGATGCAAATCAATCATGGTCATAAAGTAGTAGGTTGATTACATATGATAAAAATAAATTGGCGTGTCTATTACTGAAAATTTGCATAGCTGAATCGATACAATCAAATGCAGAACTGGTAATGGAATAATAAAATTTATTGATTAAAGGGGAGTAGACCGGGATATTGGCTGAGATTAGTATATGCCTGAATTAAACGGCAGTCGTCCAATAATCTTGATTTTTAAGTGTATATCTAGAATCTCTAGGACTAGCTGTCCAATTATGATTTCAATGTCAATGTCTTGAAACTACTGGTTATTCTGTGTTTATAATATAGGCAACCATGCCATATAATTAGCATATAGATCATAATGGTTAATGCGACTTACCATCTATAATATAAATCATTAAGTATCCAATGGATAATGCATGTTTAGTGTTTAGTTAATTGGTATTCAATTCTACTTACCAACTGCTGGTAAAGGTTATTAGATACGGGGTATATTATATATGTTTAGTACATAAATGCTTATATGTAATCATACTTACTCTCTATTAATGCAAGTGGTTAAGCACACAGTGCATGGTATATATTTAGCATATATTTAGACAGTGTATAATGCCACTTACTCTCTATTAGTACAAGTGATTAAATACAGCATATGACATATTTTTAGTGAATAGCTAATTAATATACAATAATATTTACCAACTATCAATATAGGTGATTTAACACACAGTGTATGGCATATGCTTAGTTCATGGTTGATCAGTATATAATGCTACTTACTAACTAATGATTCAAGTTATTAAACACATGGTGTGTGGGATATAATTAGCGCTTGGTTGGTTAACATGAAATCCCACTTACACTCTATTAACACAGGTTATTAAAAATGCAGTGTACGACATATATTTAGTATATTGCTGATTAGTATACAATTTTACTTACCGTCTAATAATGAAAGTTGTTAAATAAAGGGTATATGGCATATATTTAATTTGTAGCTAATTAATATATAATATTACTTACCAACTAATCGTATACATTATTAAGCATAAGAAAAAGAATATGTAATTAGTTTAGTGCATAGATGGTTAGTATACAATGCCACTTACATTCTATTAGCACAAGTTGTTAGACATAAGGTGCATGGTATATGTTTAGTGCATAGCTGGTTGATATAAAAGTTTACTTACGTTCTATTAACAAAGGTTGTTAAACATAAGATGCATGGAATAAGTTTAGCACATAGTAAAGCAATATATTGTTTCACTTACCAGCTATCAACGCAAATTATTAAACAGGCGGCGCATAGAAAACGCTTAGTGTATGATTAATTAATATACAATACCACTTACTAACTAATGGTTCAAGTTGTTAAGCACACGGTATATGGCATATGTTTAATACATATCCAATTGATATATAATATTACTTACGATCTATTAAAGCAATTTATTAAACACACAGTGTATGGGATATATTTAGTACATAGTTGGTTGATATACAATGTCACTTACCAGCTAATGATGCAATTTATTAAATATTCAGTGTATAAATATATTTAGTATGTAGCTAATCAATATACGATGTTACTTACCAACTATTAGCACAAGTAATTAGACATAAGGGAAATGGTATATGTTTAGTACATAGTTGCTTGGTATGAAATGTCACTTACGCTCTATTAACACATTAAACACAAAGCAAAGGCACATGTTTAGCGTATAGCTTATTAGCATACAATGGCACTTACTGGCTATTAACAAAAGTTATTAAACATACCGTGTACAACATATTTTTAGCGCATAATGAAGTGATATGTAGCACCACTTACCAGCTATTAGCACAGATTATAAAACACAAGATGCATGGAAATAGTTAGTGCATATTTGATTGATATATAATATTGCTTACCAACTAATAGTTGGAGTTATTATATAAAAATGCACGGCATACGTTTAGTATATAGTTGGTCAGTATACAATGCCACTTACTAGCTATTAACAAGTTATTAAATACACGTGTGCATCATACTTTTAGTGCACAGCAAAGTAATATGTAATACCACTTACCCCCTATTTATACAAATGATTAAATACACGCGCATGAAAAATGTTTAATGTATATCCGAGTAATATGTGATGCCACTTACTAACTAATGATTCAAGTTATTAGACACAAAATGCACAGTATGTTTTAATGCATATCTGATTAATAGACAATATCACCTACGCTCTATCGACATAAGTTGTTAAATACACAGCGCATGACATATATTTAGCATATATTTAGCTAATTTGCAATGCCACTCACGTTCTGTCACTACAAGTTATTAAGCAAGGTGCATGAAAGACGATTAGTGCATAGTCGATTAATATACGATGCCACTTACCAACTAATGGTTTAAGTTATTAAAAATATATTGCATGACAGGTGTTTAATACGTAGTTGGTCAATATACAATGCCACTTACGGTCTATTAATGTAAATACAGCATATTAGTATTTCTGATTAATAATTGGTTTGTTCTTTTATATTAAGTTTACCTTGAGATGTTAGATCTAATTTCAGCAATTTACATTACAAAACAATGTTTATCATGTTCATCATGTGTATGGCAATCTACATTGAGCATTGGAACAATGGTTCAAAATCACAACTTACCGACTAGTATCGCCATTAGTTAGCCATAATGTTAATGAGTATATTAATTTACGTATTTATTGCAGTTGTAACATACCACGGATAAGGGCCGGCACAGTTTCCATTATAATTGTATTGATTACAAAAGCTATAATGAGCGGCGCAAACGACGGCTATAGAAAGCTTTGTGTTGATACGACTTGTTAAAACAAGCAAACAAATGAAAAATAGAACGTGGCGATGATACCGCTGGTTATTTGTGTGTATCGAGCGGGCTATTTAAATCTGTGGTTATACTGGGATATCAGTATATTGTAGTGTGCGGAATGTATTATCAATACTCAATGTAACCAATAAAGCACAGACAGTTGGTGGATTAAAGCACGTGCATATCGATAAATCAATGGCGCGATAATGTACTGCCAAGCCCTTATATCGTTTTTTTCTTTTACGCAAATGACGCGGCCCTATTAGCATCCAGTACGCATGTGGTAGGAATCCACCCATTGAGTTTTACAATTTTGTTACACAATTCGACTATGAAACGCAAACTGAATATATCAATTCCACGGAAAAAGGGATAATGTACCGCTGTGCCTTTGTTGCGTTTTCACCGATAAAATCAGTCTTCATTGTCTGCACGTATTTCGACTGTGCTTAGCATCGATGCAACAGTAGCGATAGTGCATTAAACTGGTATTTTTTTTACAAATATGCACTGCTGTGTGTAAAGTAGTCATAGGCCATTAAATGGATGAACCAATCAGTATTTTTCATGATTTAATACATATTGATATTGGGTTGGCTATAGGAACAAACAGTTCGTTTTAGCACTGTACCACCAGCTGTCGATACCAGCTCTATTTTTAACAATTAATTGATGGCTTCTGTATAACACAGTTTTAATAGTAAAGTATTAAATTTATGTATGGATGCATCAATTGTTTTAACACAGTGTAAAAATACTAGACTGACCTGTCGGGTCGTCTCAGTTGTATATAATCAATCAAGAGTGTACAGGAGCAATGCAGGTTATATCAAGTTTTTTTTGAAAGCTAGAAAGCAGTCTTTATTAAGGCAAACAATAACATAAAGGTAAGACTTGTTTTAACTTGCTGCAGCCTCGACAATTCAACGAGGTGGTCGATTTTAAGCATGGGTATGAACGGAGACTGCGTTGTAAGGTAGGATGTAGCAATGAGTTACACCAATAAGCGTTTGCCGCCTAAAGATTGGTCCGGTAGACATCGGGTTCAGAGCCTCATTGACTTAGAAGGCAAGACTAGTAGTTGAGCTAGCATTACACCCTTTTGATGTCATAGCATTTTTTTTTCAAAAACCAGTGTTAATTAAGGGCATATCAGACAATGGCAGTCCCATTGTATAATGACTGATTTGGGAATAACTCGATGAAGGTGGTTTATAATAGCTGCACACATCAAGATTGCACTAGACGAACGTGGAATCAGAATTTAGCAATGGTAAATCTCATCTATATTCTTATCAGTATGCAAATCAATGACAACATACTATCATAGCCTTGAATGTTGAAATTCTTTATTAGAGCTTTTATTTCTTGGATTCTATGTTGTTATAATTGCGTGCAAACTACTACACAGGCGGCACGCAAGCAATACAAATATGCACACGCAATCATCTTTTTTAGCAAAGCATTGATTTGCACGCTGCACTATTTTATTGATATTAACAGTTTTGTGGCGCTGGCTTATTTGTGGTAATTATATCGATTGTAAACAGCAGAATCATGCATACTGCACATCCGTTCTGATTAGTACTTGCTAAAACGACATTTTTGTCGCAGAAAACATGTTGCTATCGAAATAGATAGGTGTTGTGTTATTTTAACAAGCCTACCGATCATATAGATTTGCCATAATTGCTATTATTTGAGAAAAAATCATTTTAACCACCATCGCTCACCACACTATCGTAATTTGTACACTTTCAAATAGTGTGAAATCGAAATGTTATGACAAGTATAAATATCTATGCTATTGTCAAATCAGTCCGGACTGGACTGGAGGTTGTTTGAACAGCATAGATCAACTGTAATTATATTACAAATGCAAATTTGTTATAAAATCAAATATTCACAATACATAGCATGAAAGACAAGCGCTCATAATTGCTTTTTGGCGCCTTAAACTCATTCACTACTAATACGCTGCAATGATTACGTAACATACTCTTAATTTATTGTTTACTCAATAGGTAGGCTTTACAAACCGACTTTCATCCTATATGTACCAACAAAGAACGATAACAACTATATTACGTCGCCGTATCAAAAATCAATCTATTCCATGTGATATTTATGTCATTGATATGTTGGAAATGCATTGCGTTTTCTATTCTCGCACTTTTTGTGTGCTTATCTTATCACACCTAATAAAAACCAAGAAATTACTCGTCAAGCTCGATTGTGTTGTCCAATTCTTAAATACGGCTAATGGTGCTAATAAACGTTTGTTGTAAGTTACCCGTTTAATTGCTGTTACTGTCTGTACACTGTATTAACAACTCAATAGGAATACAATATGCGAGTAAAACTGCGCTTTGGCACTTTTAGCAATATGGCAATGGGAAGCATATACTAAACGCAGCTAATTATTTGAGCCTCTATTAAATTTCCATATTTATTAAGCATAGGACTGAGCGGTGAGTGACATTAATCATTGTTCATGTAATTTGTTCTATATAATCCGTATTTACTTGTCTATTATATATAATCAATATTGCTGTCTGTTTATTATTAAATAGTTTTCATGGATGTCAATCCATGTCGTTCATCTTATCATCGTGCATACTGTGACTCCATCACTAGTATTCACGCATTCTACTTGGTGATTCGTATCATTTGAGATTATTCATAATTTATTGCCAAAACACTATTGATAAGCATATTTAGAAGCACATTCACAACCAAGAGAATAGTAATTAACTTCATGCTTATCAATTAATTAACGTGATTGTTTCATGTGGACAATCCGCACAAAAATATCAGTCCTTGGATCTCATTTTCTCGTTCACACTTCTCTTTCGCTTTCTCTTATATGCACACTTTACACTTCAGATCTCTACATATACCAAAATACAGCTGTACTTTGGGTTACTACAGATCCAGTCTGATTTTTGCATTGTTTCCAAGATCACCGATCGCCAATAAACAACGCTCTTCACCTGTTCTCTCTTTCTCTTTCTATTACTTTATTGGGCTCATCGTTAAGTAGTGACATTCTGTCAAAAATACCATTTAATTTAGGTAAGTTTGGTAAGATAGCTAAAGGGAACAAGTAAGAAAGGGCGGTTAAGCGCAATAATAGCGCAGTATTCAGATCATTAGACTCGTTTGGATCCTAGTATTGCTAGTAAAGTGTACTATCACACTGGGAAACAAGATTCCATATTCTTGATCCATCAATTTGACTATAGGACAGCAATTATTAGTTGCTAGTTAATATAAAATATGGTGGATGTACAGCCATTGGATCCATTTGATTTGGATTATTCAGTTAATGCCGGTCATGATCCATCTACCATGTCAACGTTAAGTGAAATATCTCATTCTAAAATGGCTGGACACTCCATGGAAACATCCGTGGCAACATTGGATAATGATGAATCACAGGATATTGAATCGATTGAACATCTAGAAGATGAATTATTAGTATCTGCACAGCACGATGACGACGAGTTTCTTTTGTCGGTAGTCGATGCCACTGAAACTGAAGAGGAGGATTTGTTGGCAGTAGATGAATCGGATATGACATCGTCGAGTACGGCTATTACTGATAACATTGAAACATTGCCATCAACTACAGCGTCAGCGCTTAATCATACCAGTTTAGACAGTATAGCAGCACCCACTAACAACGATATATCCATCGCCCACGATGACAATGACGAGCATTTATTGCTGGAAATAGATGAAGTTGAAGCGGCGACAACGACAGCAATAGTAGAAGATACTGCAAAGGTAACAACAGAGGCTTTAGTTGGTATGACAAGTATGACCGCAATTCCGACTACTATTAACGATAAAAATGCTCAAAATGATCCATCTTATCAACTGGCAGTAACTGAAGAGACTTGGACAGATACTTTACAGCAACCACATAGTGTAGAGCATATAGAAGATGAAGAGGCATTGGTAGCAACACCTATCGCTACAGACCAGACAGTTGATAAAGAAATGCTAGACCGTGTTCCATGTATTTATTTACAGCATCAAGGTGTCTGGTATTCAATGTTTCGATCTGATCCATCTAGTCCAGAACAAGAAGTGTTTTTTAACCAGGACAGTGAACTGACACTCTATTACTGCGATCTGTTACAATTTACACAGACACTTAAAGAATCATATATGCTTGAGGACAGAGAGGTAACCTTGGAATTTCCTTCTTTGGAGTTGTTATTTACCGAAGTAAGTGGTGAATAGTAGTGTTAATATTGTATAATTAATTAATACATTGTGTTTTAGTCATCAAGTTATATGCACGATTACACATTGCGGGATATATATGACATGTACAAAGCTTTATGGTCAACACAACGGGATACCACAGCAGATGATGCACCCGAATTCCTGCGTATTTTATTGACTGATCGACCTAATACACAGGAACAATTAACTCGATTACAGCAGTTGGTAACAGGTAGGTTTTATTAAATATAATACATTCATACAATATAATACTAATTGTATAATTACTAGGTGGCGGGTTATCGCTTGAACATTCAATTACAATGGATACCAGCGACAAGTTCAGTCCGTCAAACGAGGACACTTCAGTTCTGGACACTTGGGAGGAAGAAGTAGCCAGTATTGCAAGTAATAGCGTAGTTCATAGTCCAGGACATTCTACGGATGGTATCATTGAAAAAACAGATAATAACAACGATGATAACGAGACTGTTGAAGCATCAGTATCAGATGTTGTACAGAATGAAGCACAAATAATGCAGTCAAATATTGCAGTAGTTGACACTGTTACCACGTCTATTCATCCAGTGAAGAGTCATTACAGGAGAATGGCCATGTTGATGATGATAATACTATTAATGGTAGCGACAGCCATGAAGATAATGTGGTTGATGATTTATTAACGGGACTAGAAGATACAGCAGCGGTAATTACAACAGCAACAACAACAGCAGCAAAATAGTGGATCAAGGAAATAGTGAGTCTAGCCAGATGGATAACTACGTAGAAGATAGTCTAGTGGATACTGCATGGACTGAATCTGTATCTATTACTACTACTACTACCACAACTACTGTAGCATCTCATGATTTAGATGATCATGAAGAAAATGACTATGGTCTTATTGATTCACTGGTAAATACGCCACCAGTGACAACACTTGAGTTGACCAAGGATGATGGCACTAATCATACTGAGGATGTCTTATCATCTGGTTCTAAACGACAACTGACAACAAGTGATTTAGGTAAGTTTACTTTAATTGATTAACACAATGTATTAATTAATTGCCTGAATAGATGAAACGGAAAACAAGCGAGTTCGGCAAGTATAATTTAGTATTCTGGAGATATTTTCATCTATAGCTATGCCACCACCAATATCGCACGTTCTGTATTGAGGTGGCGATAAAGGGTATTTGGTGTCTATAGCGATAGATTGTAATTAATTGGATATTTTCTTTTAATAAATATATTAGTTATTGATTGCATTAATAAATGGAGCTACTTTCTTTAGTCCCTAGCTTTAAACTGGGACAAAAAAATTGATAACTCAAATAGCAAATCGTCGATCAGTTTTTACTACTAAAGTGTTTTGTTGTAATGCCACATCTCCAATTGAATTAATCATGTCAATTAATCAGTACATTTTTTAATATCATAATAGATATTAAATAGTATTTTATGTTACTTACAATAAATATTAATTTAATTATGTGTTGATGCAACAGTAGAAGATTGGAAAATAGAAGAGACCATTCAGATACCATAATCCACACTGTACGTAGTAACAACAATAACAACTGCAGAACGATATGGAATTGCGATCAATGGCTTTTATTAATATTCAATCAATCTTTCTACACATGGCCAACAACAACAATGATCGGTCTTGTGAATTTCAAGTAATAAATGAAAACACTACTTGTGTTTTGTTATGCATAACAGCAGTGATAGTGGTTATTCTACGGTCACTTTGTTACAATTGAAGTCAATTGTAACGAACTTTGCTTTGAAGACTCTAAATGTGGGAGTCAAAGTAAAGTTTAGCACATGGGCATAATAAACATGTGATTGACGGTTATGTGTTAAATTATATCAATAAATTACATTTTTTACTTTACAAAAAGCTAGCTGAATAATAACAATTAGTAAAGTTTATTTTCTTTCACTTTTGTTTCTATCCTGTAAAATAGCTATGAGTGCTAAAGAGGCGTTAGTGTTTGTTATGGACGTTGGCCCGTCTATGTGGCAGAACAATCACCACTCTACGGGCAATGACAGAACGCGTTGGGAAGTGGCGCGACAAATACTGATAAAGCTTGTAACAGCAAAAGTAAAGAATATTTGTATTTGTAAAAGTACTTTATAGTAGCTAAATATTTGCTATATTCTATAGATAGCCGATTGCCGCAAGACAGACTTGGTCAGCGTGATACTATGTGGAGTAACAAGTATAAAAAGGGAATATGGTATGGATTTACAGTTGGATAGCATCAGTTAAAGATTAATAAATGGACTAGATTTTAGTAATCCATCAACGCAAGAGTACTTTTATAAAAACATCAAAACTTTAAAAAATTGGGTGCGGCCGATGTTAGTTTATTACGATGTTGGATGAAGATAAATTGGAAAAGGGAAACCGATCAACTGACTGTAAGCTGATGGACGTGTAATTACATATTGCAATGACAATAATGATTGATTTATAGGCTTAAAAGCGTTGATAGGAGCTATAAATTCGATATTGTCTCGCTGTCGCAATCGAAACTATAGCAAGAGAATCTATCTAATAACAGATGCTGCAGCGTATATTGACGATGCTGACATGGCAGTATTTGAAAAGTCCATTGGAGGAGAAAATATTGGTATTGATGTGATGTAAGTTAACCGGTTGATACAAGTTTAATATCTAATCATTCTACCTGTATTTTAATAGTGGCGTGGATTTTGAAGAAACAGAAGAAATGCTTTATGAGAAAATTGTGGATAATCCAACACAAATATTGGTAATTGCTAAATCGTACTAAATAGACTGAAATAGGCTAATATGGCATACTACAGATAAATCAACAGAAGCTGCGCAAATAGTATCTAGTAGTAGAAATAATCGCATATTTACATCAAATGAAGCGTTGAATTTATTATCACAATTCCGTTCAAAAATAGTCCGTCCAACAACAGTTTTCCGTGGCACTTTAAGTTTAGGCGATAGTAGTGTTGATCCAGATACCGCCTTGGAAATACCTATACATATTTATGTTAAAACTGCAGCGGTTCGACGACCAATGGCCGAACAATGCCTGCCTCAAACAAATACAGATAACAATACATTGACTTATTTGGACGTTGATGTCAGCCATACCTACTCCTATGTTAAAAAAATTGAAGATGAAAATGACGAATCGACAGGAATTGAGCAAATTGTACTGAAAAAAGATGATCTAACAGATGCTTATGAATTTGGGCAACAAATAGTACCAATAAGTGACATGGATGGAAAAACAAATCAAGCAGAAATACAAAAAAGCTTCAAATTAATTGGTTTTGTACCAGCATCTGATGTAATTATTAGACTATATTATTACTAGTATATATATACATAATACTTATTGCTTTTGTATAGCGCTATCTTCGTTATACAATGTCTAGTGTGTACCAAGTATGCCCAGTACCAGACTTGGAAGCATCGCCCATAGCCATTTCAGCATTTGTGCATGCCATGTATGAAATGAATGCTTATGCATTGGTCAGATACACTTATACCATCTATGCCGCTCCTCGAATTGGCCTATTATGGCCGTGTATTAAACCTGGCGCTGAATATCTTTATTACACTCATGTAAGATACTGGCCATTGCTAGGATTAAATATATTAACTTGGCTATTCTAGTTGCCATTTGCCGAGGATGTTCAGCAGGTTGCATTTGCGCCTTTATCTACAAAAGATTTGGATTTGGATTCACGTAGTAAATATGCACCAACCGCCGAGCAACTTGTCTGTATGGAAAACTTTGTTGATTGTTTCAATTTAACACCAGAAATAAATCAAAGTGACAGCGATATATCGTAAGTGCTATTGTTATTTACATTAGTCAGAGCATATAAGTTATTAATAATAAATATGTTAGTGAACAGCCAAAAAAGTATTTGTCTGGCAATCTTGTTTCGGTGGACTATCAGCATATTCAACATTGTATTGAACAACGGGCTATTCATCCCAATACACCGCTGCCATCACTTAATCCTGATTTGTTAAAACAGTTAGCACCGCCGCCAGTGAATGATCCAAAACAATATATTGCAGCTGAGGCACTTTGTGCGGCTTTCCCAACTAAAAAAAGGTATTTGTTTTAATAATATGAATATGAATATAATAGCTAACTATTATGCATTTGATACAGCAATGTGTAAATTATTGTTGATTTCACTTTATAAATACTAGTAAAAGAAATTTAATCAAATAATTTCGAATAGTGTAGTATTGACATGTTATAGCCAATAAAAATATTCTTGTTATTGTTGAATCAATCTGAATTGGAGTTACTGAATCATTTCAAAATACTATAATAAATAAAATGCTGTAATATGACAATAAATATTTATTATTGCTTTTACCTAACTAAATGCCAAAATTAATTTGTATCAGACTTGCCAAATGTGTTTTCTACATGTTGTCGAATGGCTGCTAGTGGATTGGCCTTGAATGCTGGATGATCAAGTACTGCTTGAAATCGCATTCTTTCATTTTTCCTATATAAATGATGAAATGTGCAAACAGTTTAGAGTGGCCCGATGATGAATAAAACACTAAAATAACTTACGCAATAGTTTTCCGTTTACGAATACTTGGTTGTTTATTGGGTTGGTCACCTTTTTCTTTCATTTGTAATGCCACATCCAATCCTTGTACTGTACGGCTTAATTCTGTCCAGTCGGCCAGCAAATAGCCTGGCCCTGACTCTTGTTTACTTTTGTCGCTGCTATTCTTTTGCTTTTGCTTCTTTGATCTTAGAATATCGTTTTGTGTAGTCTCCAATCCTATTGATGCGCAGTGAATTAGCTGCTTATACTACTGCAAGTGTTATTATGATGACTTACGAGCTAGTAGCTGTCTACGACGCTGGTCACGCTTATCTCGTTTGTCGGTTGTTTTGATAAGTGATGCAGCTCTGTACTAGTAGCATTTGTATTGTCATCTAATGCAACAGCACCGGATGGCGTTAGTGCTGCTGTGGCGGCAGTATTCACTGCACCATGGTTTTGCTATTATAATGTTAGTAATGTGCTACATGGTAATGAATGTAATGTAAAACTGCTACTACTATTTACCTCGTTGTTATCTGTAGGAAGAATACGCTCTACCGCTGCACCATGTGCAAAAGACCGTTTCGATATATGGGCCGCGGCTTTGTGGATGCGCGCACGTTTGTTGACAATCTTTGGCATTGAATCTGTAAAATGGCTTTGAAAAAAAGAAAGAAAAAAGGTTTCACAATAAAAACACCGGTCATTAGTTGTTGCTCTATTTGCGTCATATTGTGCATTGTAAATAAACATAGACACCAATGACTCAAAGTAGCTAATTAGTGTTTAGTATTAGTTAATCAGTTAAAACTTGCTATCATCAATTTAATAATAGTAGTCAACATATTTTAATTTAATAGATGCAATAATGTTTATAAAATACTAATTTATTGGCTTATAAATTAAACTACTTGTACAATAAATAATAAACTATTACTGAGCTGCTAAATTATTGTAAAGTAAGCAATGTTTTTAGTTTAGTTGTATATCATTCAATGTAACAATTAAATCAATAATTATGTGTTTAATTACTTATATCTAATTCGGGTGAGATAGCTGCAAGGGATGCGTTTGAATGCATTGCCATGGCTTATGATCGACCCGCTTTCTATTTTTATCCGTGATGCCAAGATTAATTACCATAGAGCTATGTTCGATAATATTATTTAATCAGTACAATTATATTGCTATGCCAAGCGTACTGTTGCGGCCATGGTTATTTACCGACAATGATCTTCTCGTTTGTTCACGTGCCCTTGCCTCATGTGCGCCTTTTATTTTAGCAACAAAAAAGCAAAAATACTTTGGTGAATAACTACTGTGTAGTGGAGTTGTGATTTTCAATACGTATAATGTCAGATGCTTCAAAATGGAAGAATGACTGTACTTGTATTCTTTCGTTTTAAATAAGCAAATTTGTTCAATAATTATCAATATAAATAGTGTTCAAGTTTTATCTACAACAGTATTTATTATAAAATGTTGACTTTATCAAAACAATAATAAATAATAAATACTGATTTTATATTTAATTTCCTATATCAATTACAATTGTTATTTAGTTATAAAAATTTAATTGTAGTAATTAATAGTTAAAAAGGAAAATTGCTTGTTGTTTACTTTATACTAGTATCAAATCTATGTTATATTGATACTAGTAATCGTTTCAGTACATTAGCAGCGTTTAAACAATACAAATGAGCACCATCAAAACGATAGTCATTTAAATAGAAGTAGTTACAATGGCCTTATTAACGTATGCAAACTATAATTAGGCGTAGACATCATTTTGATTTACGTCTTTTACGGTACTTCTTTCTATAACTTTAGCCATTATTACTGTGTCATTGTTATTGTTACAGCCAATGTTTTAGGTAAAAGTATTGCCACGCATTTGTAAAGTCATCCTGTTACAAACTTGCTTTATTCTATAATTACGCAAGTCTATAGTAAAATATCGACAATACTTGTTATAGCTCCGCTACTATCGGCATTCCCCTGTTAAACAAATAGCCACGGCGGTGTTTCTAGCGGCCATATTCAGCACTTCCTTTTTCATTCGTCTTTATCTGCATAGCTTTTCTAGTAGCCGCGGACGACAGGCCCACTTACTATATATTATACCTGTTTTGTTGAACGTTTAGCTTTACCGCGAGTCGAATCATCTACGTTTGATTCCGCTTGGCATAAGCGATAACAACGATAACAATTGTAACAACAATAGCAGCAGATATATAGCCAAGCACGACGCAGTATCCTTGTCGTTTATCCTGACCACACGCTCTTCTACGCACACACCTACGCATATACACACACACGCACTCGCTATATACATACATTGTGGTGGACTAGGCAAAGACGCGTGTGGCAAACCTGTATCGCCGTTAACAGTGCTCAATATTTTGTAAGAAGGTGAACAACACACACACACACTGATCCTTTCTTCTCTCTTTCTTTCACTTTTTTCCGTTTATCCGTCTCGGCCTCTCGTTTCCTTCATCCCTTTTACTTTCTTGCGATTAGGCAAACTATATATATTCTACGGTTTGGAAACAGAATATCCGTTTATTATACTGGTGATAAACAATAGCTGCGGGTCATTGGGAAACATCTGTTAAAGCCTGGTCGACTCTGCTTTCTGTACATTCCGGTCCGACTCGATTCATATAGCCGTATACAAACGTCTGTACGTATAGTAACTGTAGCCCGGTTGCTATACGTTTTACAAAAACCGCCTGTTTAAAAAGAAACGTGCAGCATCTTTACATTTGCTACGGTAAGTTCTAACTAGCCGTGTAATGCTACTTGGCCAGTTTGTTTAGAAATCAGCTATTTTGTCAGTCACTTTGTCAGTAAATACTTGTAGATCCAGCATATCTACTATTATTATTATTGATATTATTAATAATAGCATTATCAGTATTATTATCGTTAGTAGTAGTACTCCTATTGCTGTCGTAAGCTTAAGTGAAAAGCGGTCACGCGAATACTTGTATGTCATACGTAATAATTGTGCTTACGAAGTGATAAACCCCTTTATTATTACTATCAATATTGTTATTGTTATTGTTATTAGAGCAACGTTTATTCTAGTCTATTATTATGCCAAAATTCAAGTCACTTTCGGATATTCGCCGGTCGATAAAAGGTGATTTACCACCACCACCACCAAGTCGCCTTAATTCCGGTGTGCCATCGGCTATCATTCCACCCAAGAAAGTCATTAAGGCATTGTAGACTTTAATGCTGATCGCCAAATGAACTTTCATTCAAGGCAGGTGATTTCTTCCATGTTATTGGCAATGAAAATGACGCCAATTGGTACGAGGCGCATAATCCGTTGACGAATGCTCGTGGTATGGTGCCAGTTAAATACTTTCAAGAGCTGGGCCGTCAAGCGTCGTCGCCACCGGGGCCGACGCCACCAGCTTTGCCGCCTATTGCAAGTGGTATGTCTCGCTTCTCTAACTTTGGTGACGTTATTGGTAATGGTAGTGCAGATTTTAGCTATGGTAATATCAATCAAAGTAACAACAGTCTTTCAAACCAGCCACTTACATCGCCGCCTAATTCGGCGGGTGGCACGCGACGAAAGAACTCGTCGTTCTCCTCTACTGCGGGTACTAGTCCAGCCAATTATGGCGGTCCAGGCGGCAATCCAGAGTATCGTGGCCACCGATCACGTCCTAGTGCAAGTAGCCATTTGTCGGCAAGTGGTGCAGCCCATTTACTGCATGGTGTAGTGATGTATGACTTTACGGCAGAACGACCCAATGAACTAGGAGCACAGGCTGGTGATGATATTCTTATTGTGGCACAGTCACACGAAGACTGGTTTGTAGCCAAGTTTATCAATCGACTAGGTGGACCCGGTTTAATTCCTGTATCTTATGTTGAAGTACGCGATCCAGATACTAATGAACCAACTGATGATCTGTGCGAGTTAATGGATAGATTGCAGATTGTTCTGCCTACTGTCGAGGACTGGAAACGACAAATGATGCAACAGGAACAGTCGATGGGCAATGAACGGCCTCGCCATCAGCGTGTTTCATCAAATAACTCACATAGATCACATGGCACTCAAGGCTCGTCTTCGGGTAATTTTGGCAATATGCGAACCAACTCGAGTTCAGGTCCATTAATCAGTTCTGAAGTGGTTGATATGGCCTGTATTGAGTCGTATATTACACAAGAGACGCAGTTCTGGTTTCTTATTCGCTTGTTTATGCGAGATGGTTCTCAGCATACTGTCTACCGAGTCTATGAGGATTTCTATGCCTTCCAAATCGCACTACTAGATAGTTTCCCTGAAGAGGCCGGTCGTACAGGTCGTCGGCGTATTTTGCCATATATGCCTGCACCAATATCTGTCGTTGATGAAAATGTAACAGCTGAGCGCTGTGGATTTCTTGATACTTATATTAAAGAGCTATGCGAAGTACCAGAGTATATTCGCAACTCACCACTTGTACGCCGCTTCTTCGGCCTAGAAGAAGACGAAGACGACGAAGGTGACGACAATGGACTAGATGGCGGCAAGATGCATCGACATACAGCATCTAATGGCTCTTCTTCCGATCGTGTACATCGTCGTCCATCACCACCCAACAGTAGTAGCGGTATTATTAGTCCCATTTCTGAAACATCAACCAATCCAGTTGGTGGCAGTGGCGGTGGCGGCAATATGCTTAAAGTCAAATTAATGCATAATGATGATCTTATTGCTATTCGTGTACCGGCCGACATCACCTATGTAGCATTATGGGAAAAGGTATTTGAACGTCTTGGCTCTAGTGTAAGCGCTGTATCCTGGAAGACATCAAGTGGCGATTGGAGTACACTCGATAGCGAGGAAGATCTAAGAATGGCCCTTGCAGAGACAGGTGGCAAACTTACTCTACACGCAATGTAGTAGCAGTGCAGTGGTATTTTCATATAGCGATAACACTTTTCTAGTTTTAAAAAAATTAAAATGATTCTCATGAAGATGAAGCAATTTGTTTAATCTATGTTTAATCATCTTTATTATTATCAGGTATCTTTATTAATAGTTAATTCTACTAATAATAACAAATATTACACTATTAACATTATTGTTATTAGATTTAATGATAACAACATCATTATTATTCATTTTATTAGATAATAAAATTGGTTACAAATTATTGTTTATAGTAGCTGTAGATGTTGATATGTAATAGTTTGTAACACCAGTTGATATTTAGCACTTTCAAGTAGGTAATGCTTGACTTTGGTAATTGACTAAGTTCTGGCACTTACAAGTTTACTATAATTAATCAAGCTGTGCTACTTATCAATTGCAACGCACACGTAACGCTAAGTCATTAATGGTACATCACTCTTCACCAAACACATGTTGATTAGTCTATGCCTTTGGACCAGAGGCCTGAATAAAAATGGCTGGTTTTCTGAGCAAATACGTTATAGCCATCTCGATCTGCAATAGTTTCTCGTTCTAATCCATACTTGTATACTGTGTGACCCATTTCGACAATGTGCCTCATTCTGAGTCATTAAGTTACTCCTCGTTTTATCGACAATAGCGCTTATTCACTATTGTGTAAGGACACAGAGCATTACTTGGCAAATAATTACTGCCTACGTCGATGCAACTGCCATATATCGCCACAAGTATTTTAAGCTAAAAGGACGGACAATTTACACACTTCTTTTCATTGTGCTCACAACACACACACACACACACACACATATATTCGTGCTTTTAGCTTGTATTGGCCAGTTTTATTTTATTTACTTATTGAGTTTCATTTTTGCTTTCATTCTTATTTACTTTCTTACTCAATTGCCAACCTCTAAAGCCTTTGCTTCTCACGACACCACTGTTTTGGTGCGTGATTACTTTTACTCTGTGTGGTGCTTTATCTTTAACTCTTCACTATAACACCTCTTCATCTTTTAGCTTTATCTAACTCTGCGGCCTATCGTTACCGTGGAGTCTATATCGAAGTGCTGCTGTTTTCTACTGTGAATTCCTTACCTATACCGCTACCATGTCGAACGAATCGTTTACCTCCACCACAGCTGAAGCAGCGGCCATTGCCGCCGTTGCCGCCGCCGCCATGAACGGAGGCAACCATGGCCATAACAACAACACTAATAATACAGCCTTTGATGCCTGGGTGGTCCAAGAAGTTCAACGCGCGTTATTTTCGCCAACAGCCGCTACGCCGCTATTCGACTCGTTTACATCGCCAGTGATGGGTACAGCAACGATGAGCGATTTTATGGATACGCCACTATTCAACGACATGGACGACTTTCCTATGCAAACTGAAGCGAATGACGATTTTAGCAGTCTATTTCCTACTTCAAACGTTGCTACAAACAATGGCAATACGACAACTGCGCCACCTGTCTCTGCTGCTTCAATGTTTGGACAAAAGGCTACTGCGGCTATCGTTGCTGCGGCTAATGCTGCCGCGGCTGCCGCATCCTCTTCAGCTACGTCGACACCACTTACCGTATCACACGATCTATTTCCTGATATGATGAACACGTCGATGGCCGATAATGGCCATAATAAGGCAATGTCCGTTTCATGGACTGGCGACATGAACGATCCTAGCAGCGAACAGCTAATGGGCGCAATGCCTGCCACTTTTGGCAGTACAAAAGTAAAGGCCATGCCTGACGGTAGTTTTGCGGTAACTACAAAGCGTGGCACTATGACTATTAGTTCGTCGCAGGTTAGCGAGCTCTTAAGCGGCTCAGCAAAACGTAAGCGGCCTACACCACCATCATCGGTTCATTTAGCACGACCAGGACCAACACCTGCGCCACTTGGTGCTGGCGGCGTACGATTGCTTGCATCGACTGCGCCTTCGCCCGCTACACCCATGCTTGACTCCATGATGATGCCGCCATCTATAACAACACCTCCAATGCAACAACAAACTGTACATAATAATAATAGTATAAGCATTACAGGCATTCATCCCGAATCACCACCGGGCGATAATATGGATGCGCTTACTTTGAAGCGATTTAAAAACACTGCAGCAGCACAGCGATCACGTCTACGTAAAGTACTAAAGATGGAGGCACTTGAGCGACGTGTACGCGAACTAGAGACGGACAATGTCGATTTACGTACAAAATTAGCAGTTATGGATAACGAACGTTCTAGCTGGCGCTTAAAAGAGGAGGAGATGCGTGAACAAGTGCGTACTCTTGAACGACGCCTTGATGAAGCACATCGCTCATTACGCGAAGGAATCGGTGGCCGTCGCGACTAATGATCTTCAATAATTTACTATAACATTTTCTTTATTTTCAATTCTTTATTCTCACACTCGTCAATAATCAGCACATCTTTTGATGCCTTATTAACGAACACTTTCATTTTGATGATTGATTTGTATGCAGAAAGCAATTCCTTTTCTTTTTTAATTTTTGAACCATTTTAATTGACTTTTAAGATTTAATAAACACTAGTCAAAAACATTAAATCTTTTTAATATTATGTTGTATACATGTCTATTTTATCATTTGTATATGTAATAAGAACATGACCAATAACTAATATCATATAATCATTATACTCATGCTATTGATATAAAAATACTACTGCCATGTACCAACTTGATGAGCAATTTATTTGTGTGCAACTTGAAATTATTATATAATTTATTTTATCAACAATTATTAATCACTTATTGTGATTTTTTTGGAAAGGGGTCAAATGACTATATTCAATTATATTCGCGTAACTGAACTAGCCATTCGTTCTAGCAAGGATGGAGCTGGGTGGCAAATTTTATTAATAATCAGAATACTCATTATCGTAGCTTTACTATCTAGTATGCATAGATCCTCTATCCATCCATCACATCCATATTATATACCTGTACTATTTTATAGCAATCTATCATATACTGATTGCATACTAATAATAAATAGCCATTTGTTTAGTGCTAGTCATATCATTTGTAGATTTTAACTCGATTCACTTAGATACACAATGCATATATAGTACTTTATCATTAATACTGATATATTTTCTATAGTAATTCATTTCAATTCGTAGTATTTTATTAAAACTGGCTGTTTTTAAAAAAGAAAATAGCAAATTAGATATAAGCCAGAATAGTCAATGTTTTATTTTTTAAATATCTATGCCAAGCGCAGTCAAGGTTATGATGTCATTAGTGAAGTAGTGGGTGTAGCAAACTCAAGTCATTTGACACATAAGACCATTCACTATCATATAACATATTAAAGGTAAATATTAATATGCCAAAGGATTAAATAACAAACAAAGAGTCGATCTACCACTAATGCAAGCGTAATAATGGAACACAATGAAAGTAAACTAGTTAATGCATTAAAATTAAGTGAAATGATTATGGTTTACAACAAGGACAGGTATAATTATAGAACATGTCGTCATTAAAACTGTGCTATGACTCAGTAGCTATCACTTTGGTATTTAAAAACAAAGGATTTTCGTATACAAACTATTTTCTGTCTTACCATACTAATAAACAGCACGCAACTATAGCTGCACGTTCCTTGGCACTAGTAACTGCGAGCGGCCTTTCCCATCTACTACTCGTTATCCATTAGCCTGTGTTCTCATCATCTCTTTTCTCTTCACTCAGTATAGCTCTGCCATCATCCCATCACTTTTACTGCATACACAACACTTTAGCACCTTCTTCATGCCAATTTACGGTCAAAAAGCCGCCTTGGGCACTTTGGAAGTGCGGCCGATAGCTGGCCGTGAATTGAAGGAAAAGGATATCATCTCTAAGCAGGATCCATACCTTGAAATTACCTGTGGCTCAGAAAAGCATGCCACCAAGCCAGACAAGCGAGGTGGTCGTAAGCCACAATGGAGCGATGTACTACGCTACGACATCCTCGAAGGCAGCAACCAGCTATTTGTTAAAGCATTTGCCGCCAGCCTTAACGAATCCAAGTTTATTGGCGAATTTCCAGTCGAGTTGAAACAAGTATTTACCGACCGCCAGTTTGATGGTAAGTTAGCTGTATTGAGTCACATGATATAGGTTTACTGAAAGTGATGAGCATAGGCTGGTTTGAATTAAAAGATCGTGGTAGATATGCTGGCGAGATTTACCTAGAATTGACGTTCTATCGACCAGTAAGTGGCTATAGATCTAAGCAATAGCATAATCTAATATTTGATTACTAGGGAGACCCTGTGGTAAATCCAACGCTTAATCTGAACAGTAGTTCGGCTCCTGTCAAGCAGTCCAACTCGATTCATCGGCCATCGGCCAACACAGCTTCTGGCCAAAACCAGCCACTGAAGCAGCAGCAGCGGCACTGGCAGCATCAGCAGCAGCAGCAGCAGTAAAACCACCCACGCAATATGCACCACCAGCCAATCCTACGCCACCACGACCACCTTCTCCTACAACTAAGCCTACATCGCCTCTTGCTCATCCACACAATCCACCTAAATATGGTCACCAAGGTTCATCTTATCCACCTTCAGCTCAAAGCAGCGCTGGGTCATCAGTTGGTTATAACAATACGTCACCAACGCCGTATCCACCTACATCCAACTCTGGCACTACGTCATATCCACCCACATCCAACTCTGGTGTTACGCCGTATCCACCACCACCAAAACCACATTCGCCCGCTACTACAGCGGCTCATTCACCTAACGTAGCTGCGCCCTATCCACCGCCGCCATCTGCTTCGGCACCTTATCCACCTGTAGCACAGTCACCTAATCATGGTTATGGACATTCTCCAGCACAGCATCCAATGGGCTATCCACCTCAGGTTACTCCGTCGCCTATGAGCAGTCCAGCCTACCCACCCTCCAATGTCTATCCACCTATGGCATCTACAGCATATCCACCACCTTCAAATATGTATCCGCCGCCTGCTGGGCCGCAACAGCCATTTGCTGGCGGACTTTATCCACCTTCACCACCCATGGGTTCACGTATATATCAACAACAACAACAGCAGCAGCAACAACAACACTATGGCGGTGGTGGTATTTATCCACCACCAATGGGTGGCGGTCCAGGTGGATTTGCTCTTCCTCCAGCTAATACGCATTATAATGCAGGCGGTATTTATCCACCAATGTCCAATACATCTCCCAACTCTATGCCTATGACCTCGTCAGTATCATCGGGCCCACCATTACCACCACGCGTTGGTGGATTTGCTATGCCGCGACGGGCATCTAATGCTGATCACTAAGTATTAGTTATATTTTATCATTATGGCTCCTTTGTGTTTTAAAAGAAAATATTCTTTTACTAATGCTATTAATTGTTATTATTATTATTACGAATATAAAGTATTTTAAAGGACATTACTATTTATTAAATACTATTAAATGTTATTATTATTACAAATATGTTATTTAGATATGTTGTTTAGTTAAATGTTATTAATTGCTACAAGTATTACAAATATAAAGCATTATCACAAATGTATTTATTCAGATATGTTATTCAGATTTGTTAAGCAGCCTCTAATGGAGGTGTTCCAATGTCGATAATTGCCTTATTATCAAATACTTCAGCAACATGAACATCGGATGATGCAGATGCCGCATTGGCTACATTAAACGCATCTCTTATCATGGCACGAGCTACAACAGCAACTGGCACTCGCGTTTTATCTTCGCCAAATATAGCGGCAATACCTGGCATTACCCAGTTGACAGCAATGTTTTCAAGTGGGCGTGAAGGACCATCTCGCTCTTTTTCGGTTACTAAAAAGGCTGGTTGGTAGATAGAAAGATGAGGGAAATCTAGCTCCTTAAGTCCCTTTTCAATTTCACCTTTAGTGCGTGGATATAAGAAGAGTGAATTGGGACTAGCTGATGTTGATGAGACGTAGAGGAAGTGTTCAGTGCCTGATTTTTTTGCCTGTTTTGCAGCAGCAAGTACGTAATCACGGTCGATGCGACGGAAAGCTTCATCTGAACCTGCTTGCTTGCGTGTAGTGCCCATACTGCAAAATACAATGTCGTATCCTTCAAGCAGCTTAGACTGCGACTGTTCTGTCGTAGTCGCTCCTTCTTGCTTTTCCGCTGCCTCGGTTTCAGTTAGCAGCTTCTCATAGTCAAGTGTGACTTGACGTAAACGTTCAGAGCCTGGTCCTTCGTAGCTAACGGGGCGACGACCGGCGGCAGTAACGCGGGCAAACGTTTTTGACTGCAGTAATTCACGGACAAGTGCCGAGCCGATAGCACCCGTGCCACCTAATACTAGTACGTTTAATTCTTTAGCACCAGCAACGTTCATAGTATCGGTCATAGTGATAAAGGTATTAAAGAAAAATGGAATAAAGGGATAAGATTTGGCAAAAAAATAGTGATCACCTGAGTTATCGACAAAGGCAGGTGTAGCTATGGCGTCCAATTACTGTCGCCAAGACGGGCAAATATGGCGTTTCATTAGATTCTGCCATAATTGTAGTTACCAAAGTCATTTATTAATAATCTGAATCAATAATATATAAAAAAGACACACTATGCATGATAGAATGAATACATAGTTTATTATCATTGTGAAGAAAGCAAGCAACCTTATGGCAGTAAATTTATTAACAATACTATTGTGGCCAGTCAGTTTTAAATGGCGTGATTTCAAATTAAAAATGACTCAAATATATTGTTTAGTAAATATTGCTTTCGATTAAAGCAAAGTGTTATCGTTATGTCAGAGAAAAAAAGAAAGAGGATGATTTTCTGCCATTAAATTCAATAAATTTCACTGCTATATTTTGACTTAATGTAATAATACCAAGTATGTTAATATTATCACATCACAAGCAGTATACACACCATGCTGCAATCTTTACAATTGTGCGCAACATGTACTATGCTTTGATCAAGAGGGCTTAATGTTGTTCGGTGCTTTATGCCGACAACTCCAATTTGTCAAAATAGTCAATATAATAAATTCCGTGAATTCATTGGATTATTAAGCAGTATTTCGATAGCACACAGTATCTTGTAAATTCGATCGTATTATAGGCAGTTAAAACGCTATAATACAGCCACAAATCACACTAAAGACAAAAGAAAAAGGAAACATATAAATAGTTGCTAATTCAACGCCACATTGTATTATCGCTTTATAAACTGTTGATCAAATAAGATTGAAATTAATACTTTAAATTTAGATAGCTGCCTTTGTTACAAAGTTTTTTAAATGCCGATGCATTATCATTATACTTGAAAGTGAAGCTATTACTGTAGCATAAACCGATTGGTGTATTTGCTATATAGGCATGTAGCAATAAAAGTAATTATAAAAACCCAACTGGTGGTTGCGTTTAGCTTTAGCTGAGATTAGACCATGCGTTGTTTTCAATAAATCTTGAATTTTGCAGATAAGTGCATACATTATCCAAGCATGCGATACCCCAATTAATCCATGCTAGTCGGATAAGTCGATGCCTGTGCTGTAATATACCGGATTTTGCCTTAGTATAGCCAATAGGCTGAATAAATGAGCAGTATGGATAGTTTGCACTGACAGCAACATTCATCGCACTCTTCACCATCATTTGCAACACAGGCTCAAGGTTAAACTGTGCGATACTACTCTTTAACCAAATCTCCACTTGATCAATTGTTTTTTTTTTAAATTAATTATATATATATGTATGTATAGCAACTTTGTATATTTTATTTTGCCACAAATATATACATTGCTTATAATAATTATCAATGCCAATATATTATAATAACGAGATACTGGGGGATGACTGGCAAAACAATGCCACCATAATACTCGGAGCACCGCTGCATCCACTTGGAGAACTAGATACGACAACATTTACGTTGCAAAATTTAAATACAAATGACTTTAATCGCTCTATCATTGGTATCAATCATCAGCTTTTACTTGATACAATAATTGGTTATATATTTGCAAGAAACCTGGTTATGGCGATTAAAATGGTTATAAAGCGGCCACGTATTCTTTCCGGCTGGCTTTGTTTAATTTCCTCATTATCTGGCTTTAGCTGGGTCATTTGTGTGGCCATGGGTGTGCTTTATGCAGCTTTAAACTGTCGAGGTGTAATGTGGTGGTTAGTTTGCGGCCTCACCATATCATCAATAAGTAATAGTATGATTGTACTGCAAAAAGCATACTTGATACTATTCCGTAAACGTTGGATTCTAATCGTTGGAATTATATCTACCTTGCCGCAGGTAGCCATTTTCATCGTTACATGGCGGGTATGTCCAGTTGCTTATCATCCTGATCGTGGCTGCACATTCTATTATCCTCCATATCTTCCATGGGTTTGGATGGGTGTCGAAGCACCTAGTCACTAATGTTTTCGTCAATTTTCTCGTATGTTGCGTATAAGCAATATCAAATGTTTGGCTCTAGTGCGTGGAAGCGGCTGGCACGTGACGGAATACAAACCATGTGCTCAGTAATCTTGTGCAAGCTGATATGTGGACTAATCATTGTATTTGATATTTTTGGTGGGCTTTCTGAGATGTTTGTACTTGTTGATTGGTAGGTAGCATGAAGCAAAATCATACAGCAGACTTACATTGTAAATTAGGCTTGTATCTTCAACGATTTTAGTATATCATTGCAGAGGTATAAGAAATACAGGCAGCGTATCAAATAAGCCAAGAACGGCACATATACTCCATATTTCCCAAATTGCTACTGCCAAAGACACTGTTTATCTCGAATACAATCAAATGGATTAGATTGTTGAATTTAATTTACATTTAATTCGTTAAGATTGCAGACAATTTTTATATAGACTAAATATGTTATTACTCATTAGATTAGAGCTAATTAAATTATATAAATCTTTACTCTGTTATCACTAAAATATGTTCACAGTAAATATAAATATTTTAATTGTTTCATTATCTAAAATTATCTGATTTAATTTATCAAAACCAAAACCAGCTTACTCAAGGCTTAAAGATGTCAAGCTGCATATTATCTTACTGTCTAATTATATTAAATTAATAGCAACCAATGATTAAAACATATACACGCTACTTAATGGCCTGTGTAATACGTATGTAAAATAAATATAGATTGTTAAATAATTTGTTTTTGTACATGTAAAAATAATTTATAGTGCTAAAGAAATCATTTTTACAGCTGTAATTTCCTGGTTCAATTTTTGCATAAATATTTTTAAAGAAATCTAAGGCCTTTTCTACCAAGCTTTATAAAAGCTATTATTTAATTAACATTTATAGGTTAAACTGGTTGTACACTTGTGAAGTAGCATAAGTAACAGTTATCTATATGTTTATTATAAAGAAATATAGCACGTTTTATACCTATTTAAACACAAACAGCAAGTATAGCTATATTAACAATAGGATTGTTGATAATATTAATTGCGATGTAGTGTAACCGTCGGTTTCATGCAGCTCGACAAGGGGTAACTAATTGCCATGTCCACATGATGTTACAATTTTATAATAAAATTTGTTTTCAATCTTTTTCATTATTTGAAAATTAAATACTGCATCATATACTAGCACATAATATAGCTGTTTATTCTAGACTATATCAACAACTCAACATGTACTCTAGCTTATGCATTGCAGCTATTCTTTTGGCATCTGCTGCCACCGCTTCATATGCTATTGAGCATATTGCAGTTACTCCAATTATTCCAGAATTAGTACAAAGTCCGAAATTCGTAGTATGTCATCTATGCTAAACAAATACAACCCACCGCCATCATTAGTGCCTCGCAGTCCACAAGATGCTGCACTTGAATTTGCTCGTTCGCAACTTAATGTTAAAAAAAGCAATTTTATTGTGTTAGATTCTTACAAACCAAAACCAGCGGCACTACTCATGTCTATCTTCAACAAACTGTTAATGGCGTTAAAGTATCCAACGGTCGTATAGGTGTCCACATAGACAAAACAACAAAGTAATTGCATATGACGACAGTTTTTACAAAAACAATTCTGTCGCTCAACAATCTAAGAGATGGAATGGCCAAACTAATGGATTTGTATCACCAGTCGATGCCTTCCGTGCATTTACCGTACATATTAAACAAAAATTTGATACGAGCAAAGTAACAGTCGTTCCACAATTTAATACGCCAGGGGCCAATCATACTTGATTAAAAATGTCGGATTTACTAAGCAAAACGTTAAAGTATCTCAGTCATACGTACAATTCAGCTCTGATCAACTTGTGCCTGTTTGGGAATTTTACGTCAAAATGCCACTAAATTTCTTTCATGTTCAAGTCTCTGCTGATGGTACCAAAATTATTTCAATCAGGGATTTAGTTCGATTTGCCAGTTATGAGGTCGTTAAAGTTGGCAACAATAATCCTATTGACACGCCACGAGAACTTGTTACGAATCCAGCCGACAGAGTTGCATCTCCCAACGGCTGGCACTCTAGTGGCTACATACATTTACAAACACCACAGGCAATAATGTTATTGCTCAAGAAAATTACGATGGCGATTTTAGTAATCAGAAGCCACATTATTTGCCTGCGGCGGAGCTGATTTGAACTTTGATTTTTCTTTTGATCCTAAGAAAAATCCAAAAGATAATATCGATGCATCGATTACCAATGCATTCTACATAGCCAACACAATGCACGACGTTTTATACCACTACGGGTTTGATGAGGTAGCAGGAAATTATCAGGAAGATAATTATGGCAAAGGTGGATTAGGTGATGATGCCATTACGGTTAATGTACTTACATATTACAACGACCCACTCAGCCCCATGAAGAATGATGCCTTTTTTGAGCCTGCACCTGATGGTGAACGTGCTATATTATGTCTAATGGTTTTTAATAGCACAGTGCCAGAGCGTGATAGTGCATTTTCAAATGATATAGTAGCACATGAGTATGGGCACGGAGTCTCAACACGATTGGTTGGTGGTCCAAGCAATACGGATTGCTTAACAGGCTACGAAGGCTGGGGCATAGGCGAAGGATGGGGCGACTTTTTCGCTTACTGGATGGAGATGAAGGCAACAGATAACTCTACTAAGCTATTTGAGGTTGGCAAATATCCAAATGCTGCTGGTCTACGTGAATATCCATACTCAACCAACATGGCTACAAATCCATATACATATAAGAGTCTGGGCAACAGTGACTGGAATCTGGAGCTACATGTTGTTGGTGCAATATGGGCCACAGTGCTGTACGAAGTATACTGGAGTTTGGTCAACAAACTTGGCTTCCAAGAAGACATATATTCCGCCGACATCACAAAAGGCAATACACTTATGCTTCAAATTGTGGTCGACGGAATGAAGTACAACCATGTAATCCAACATTTATTACAGCTCGAAATGCCATAATTCAAGCTGAGCAGCAGCTTACAGGTGGTAGATATGCTTGTGACATTTGGCGTGGATTTGCCAAACGTGGATTAGGCACTGAGGCTGAAATGAGCGCCGATAAAAAGCGAACTGAAAGCACAGAGTTGCCTGGAAAGTGTGCAACTTAAGCAATCCAATCATTTCATGGATAATAACGATGCTTGGCTAATATTCATGATAATTATTAATAAATGGCTTTTATTCTACTGCATTTCATTAGTACAAATGTGATCAATTATCAAATATTTTATGCCATATAAAACTATATGTAACAATAAAAATGCTGCGTTATTTGCTAATAATATAAAAAGCAAAAAGCGTTAATGATATTTTAATATATTTAAATAATTTATTGAATACGATTAATCTATAGCAAATAATATGTACTATTGATTGTGCAATATAAATTTAAAGTAATTTGCAATTATGTTTATAGTTATTGCCAAAAACTTTTTAGATTGAACTGTACTTTGACTCCCACATCTGTCTTCAAAGCACAATTAGCTTCAATCAGAGTCATGTCGTTATGATGCACAACATAGTTATATTACTTTCTATCAAAATATTGTTAGTAGATTGATTTAAATAAACAATATAACATACTATTTGATTTCTTTGAAACATTTGAAGTTGATTATTGCTGTTGTTAGTCATATGTAGAAAGATTGATCGAATATTGATAAAAGCCATATAATCGCGATTCCATGTTGTTCCGCATTACTTCTGTTGCTTGTTTGTCATACTGCACATCAAACTATTATATGATCTATTTCTTTTCTATTTTGTTTCTGTTTACTTGAACCACGTTTGCATATTAGAATAATTATATTTAATAATTAAAGTCGTTGTTATAGATCATATTACCAATAAATTACTGGGTGTAATGGGAAATACAATAAAAGGCAATGTTTCTTAAAGACGAGTGTAGTCATAGAAGGTGTTATTGTTAGAATAATGAAATATAATCATATTTTAGAAGATGCAGCAATAGACCAATAGTTTATATGAGTGAATAAATAGTGTGATGTCAATGCCAGCAGAAACGTGCACAGTCTATTCAGTACAATGGCCAGTGGTAAACCAAGGCTTTCTGATTTCTTATCATTTATTACTATAAAAAATCAAACTAACACAGTTACATCAACTTTATAATCAAATGTAGCATTTTATTGTAAGTAAAATGAAATACTATTTAACATTTATTAACACTAATATCACATATTGGAAATAGTGCAGATTAATTGACTCGAATAATAATTCGTCAATCAGTTTTTACTACTGTGAAGTGGTATTTGTTGAAACAGTGTCATATCAACTTCGATTGAATTAATCAGAGCTATGGATCTTTTTGGCTCAGTTTGAAGCTAGGAACTCAAAGCAAAGTAGCTCCATTGACACATTTAATGTGTAAGTAAAATACATTATATTATTGCATTTAATTCAAAAATACTAATAAGCTTTATTAAGCCTTGAATAAAAACTTATACTTTTGCGCTTCTATCATTGCATATCATGACTCTTATAAGACATCAGATGATGCAACTATTGTGACGTTTAGATTGAAAGCAATGATTAGTTTTTAATATTGCCATCGCTTAGTAATCTTTTCGCTTCTATTTTATTTTATTTTCAATATGAGTTCGCCGCTAGCATTCCCCAGTCTTGCTGCATTGCAGGGAAAGCGTATTGTGCTTGCCTCGACTTCACCGCGTCGTCGAGAGATTCTCTCTTTATTGGTAGGCAAATAGAATGACGCTCATGACAACTAACTGACAGAACAATAGGGCGTATCTTTTGATATAGTACCTAGTTTGTTTGAAGAAACGTTGGATAAATCGCTATTTGCGCATCCTCGCGACTATGTAATGGAAAATGGTCGTTGCAAGGCTGCCGAGGTTTATGAACGACTATATAAGCCACTTTTGGGCCAAGAGCAAACAAAGGTATGGATACGCTACTGTAACTTACCGCTGCTTATTTCAAATACATAGGAAGTGATGCCGTCACTCATTATCGGTGCTGATACGGTGTTGTCTTGGATAACAAGATTCTTGAAAAACCAAGATCGCGTGAACAAGCACTAAGTATGCTGGCCAGTCTACGCAATAAGGAACACTTTGTGTATACAGGTGTTACACTGATGTTCGTGCATCCAAATGGCCCACAAGTACACACATTTTTCGATGAAACTACCGTCATTATGAACGACTTTAGCGACGGCGATCTAGAAGCATACGTAAACACAGGTGATTCAATGTAGGTAACAAAGTTATTTATACCTTTTTATTAATTGCTATTATTTAGGGACAAAGCAGGAGGTTATGGAATTCAAAGTTTGTCCGCCTGTCTCGTCAAAGGTGTTCATGGCGATTTCCACAATGTGGTAAGCTAGCTATTGCTATCTGTATTTAATCACTCATTCCAATGTTTATAGGCCGGATTTCCACTGAGTCGTATATACTTGGAATTGACCAAGCTACTGGAACAAGGTGCACTTGCTTAGCCATGATTGATTATCACTATTAAAAGAGAATTTACAGCTATCTACACAATTCTATAGCTGCACAAATAAAATCTTTTAATAAACACGCTTACAAACTGATACTTGAGCTATAAAACACATTTACTATTCATTAATAGCCAAGTCTAGCTATTTTACAGTATCCCATTACACAATTAAACCAAATTAAACCATTTATTCATCTTTCGCCATCATCGCTATAATAGCATTCAGTGCCGATTAATACCAACTAACGGTAAAGATGGTCTGCCTGTAGGTTGGAAGCCAATTCGGTTTCCCATTTATCGCCGTTGGCCAGCAATTTTTCCTTATTATAAAGCAATTCTTCACGTGTTTCCGTTGCAAATTCAAAGTTGGGACCTTCGACAATAGCATCGACTGGACAAGCCTCCTGACAAAAACCGCAGTAAATACACTTTGTCATATCAATATCATAGCGTGTGGTACGGCGCGATCCATCTTCACGCGGTTCTGCTTCAATAGTAATGGCCTGGGCTGGACAAACAGCTTCACATAGCTTGCAAGCAATGCAGCGTTCCTCGCCTATTATCATACAAGCAATTGACGGTCAATCATCTAAATACTCGTTGAACATCTCTCGTTTCACCTACCCGATGGATAGCGACGCAGTGCATGCTCGCCTCGGAATCGCGGACTAATAATATTTTTCTCAAATGGATAGTAGATTGTATAGGGTGGACGGAAGAACTGTTCCAATACGACCCAAGCACCGCGAAATAGCTCAGTAATCAGTAGTGTCTGTGACAAGTGATCAAATAGGTTGGCTTTACGGTAATCTGGATTATTGACGGGTGGTGGCGTAATAATGTGATCGCTTTTGGCAGCACTATTTGTTTGGTTGGCCGTTGAATATAGCGCAACACGGCCTACTCCACCTATAACCAAGGGAACAATAAAGTAGTAGCAACAAAAGCCTATATTAGCCATCCACTCGATAGATCTAAAGCGCGTTTTTAGCACTTCATCTGCCACTTACCCGAAGACGAGGCAGGAATCCGATAGATCGATGACAGTATGATGTGCGCATTTGACGAGTGCCAAGACCACGCGCGGTCATGGCCATACGCGATGACGATAACAGCGACATTGTAGTAAAGAATGACACGCCAAAGTAGTTAAAATAAGGAAAAGGAAGAGGATATCAACTTGCAAACATTTGTGTTTGCCAAATTCATTTAATTTTATTACACTTGGCAGATGCAAATTAACACATTTTAATTATTGTTATTATTAACACCAGAGGATAATAATGTAGACAATTCACTGTAGCGTATTTTGGCCTTTTCAATGCATTGTTGGATTTGTTCTAATGTGCATCGACCACCGCCATTCTTCCATAGAGATGCCAGATTACCATTGGCTGTCATAGACACCGTAATACTGCTATCCATTAGTGGTTCTTCTGATGCATTGGGATCAGCTAATAATAACCGTCTATTAAATTCATTATTTAAACATTAGCTATTATAAATGGCGGAATGACTACACAATACTAACCCGTCATAAATACCAAATGTTGATGAAAGAATAAACGACTTTAATGCCACTGGACGTTTAACTTGAGGATCTGCGCGTACAATACCTTCTTCATCAAGGTTGCTACACTAATTTGGGCTATTATAAACGGGTAGCATTAATGAATTATTAAAATACACTGCGATAATCATCATACCATTTTTCAATGCTGCTGATACGGCCAATACACAAGCATCGATAATGTTGCCATCATAGTTGAGACAAGTCAAATCGGCATAAATAACCCAGACAGCTTGTTCGGGCTCAATGCACAAGTCTTCGAGTACAATGACTTTAGATCTAGACCAATACGGTTATCGATGAGCTATGCCAAGTATTCTACTGGCTTTACTTACAGTAGACTGCGTAGACGCTCACTAACTACCTGGGCTAGATCACCAGGTGGCCAGGTCGGAATCGAGACGAACAGAGCGGACCCAATTCAACATTGGCACTGAATATATCAAGAGTTAGACAAATCGCTCAATAGTTGTTTATCACTACCTACCAAAGTAGCCTTGGCCAGGATGTTCAAGAGTAGGCTCGGCTACTTCGGCTTTAATACCGCAAACAACGGTCGTATCGCCAATACGCACTACAGCAGATCCTTCTGCCGTACTGATGCAGTCTAGTTATTTGCTATTAGTTACTATGTTTTTTGTACTATTGGTTAAAAACTAACCTGCATTCACGATCGTCGTGCGAAATGTTTCAAAAGAACGTCCATCGGGCCTTACGTCCTGTTCAAGTATTTTACGATAATACTCCTCTGGCTGGACGCGTTTAAACGTTTCGGCTGTAAATGCGTAAGGTGAAGTGCTAGTGGCCATTGTATGAATTGTAGAAATAAAGAAAAAACAAAAAGTTGTACACTGATAATTACTATTATTATTACGATTACTATGGTAGTCATTTATAACTAAATCTACACCATAATCAATACCATTGCTTTATTGATACCAACTATCTCCCTTTTATATAATAGCCATAAGCACCACAGCCATTGCAACACTTGGTCTTTCTTTCCTTTGGAATAGCGACCTTGTAGTGCATTGTCGGTCAGGACAATCGAAAGAACGTCATTGGATGTGTGTATAAGCCGTACATCATTGAATTATAACCTCTTTGCTATTATAGCTAGGCTAGGGAATCATTTATGAATATGCAACCAGGATTGGAACGAGAACAGACGGAGAAGATGTTGCGTGAGATGCAGACGCTGCGTGTCAAGCTAGACGCGCTTGAAAACGAGAACGTTGCGCTTAAAAAGTCTATCTATGACTTATCGGCTCGATATTCGGCCAGTCGGCAACGCGCCGGTCCTTACTTGATCGATTACGACGAAGATGCGGCACTAGCACCAGAATTGCTTGAGAAGGCCGATTCATTGGGTCGAGAAGTATCGGAAAGCTTAGGTTTGTTACAGCTGGATAGTGGACGATGTAAACTTATTGTGAATATTGTAGGCCATGCTCCTCGTGACAAACAATCGGATAAGCGTATACTTCAGCTTAAGCACGATTTAAAGGTTAGTTGCTATAACAATTATACTGTTTGTAAATAGATACTAATTGCAATATGAATTATAGAATCATACAGGCGCGGTTTATACCGTCAAGTATGCACCTAATGGCAAAATGATTGCTTCTGGATCTTTCGATAAAACAGTTAGAATATGGGAACATCAAAAGGAGGCAAGTTATAACTAGTAATAATAGACATGCTTCTAAGTTATAGTTGTTTAGGTAGCTTGTCTTCGTAAACATACACTAAATGTATCCGATTTATCATGGACACACGATTCAACAGAATTACTCTCTGGATCTTACGATCAGACATGTAAGATTTGGTCAGTATCAAGTGAGAAATTAAAGGCATCATTTGATTGTGATGGATTTGTACAAACAGTAATGTTCCATCCTCAAGGTAAGAAACAACAGTAGTAACATCGTATGTAATATATAATATTAATAATAATAATAATAATAATGATCTAGACGTTAATTTATTTGCAGCTGGTACATCGCGTAATAAATTATTAATCTATGATCAACGTCAACCAGACCCGGTTCAATCATTTGTAACAGATGGTATGGTCAATTCACTGTAAGTAATTACATTAAAAGTAGATAGAATAGCAAATATCAATTTAATATATCTAGTTACTTTTGTACCGATGGCAATACAATTATTACAGGCGATGCTAACGGCAGTATTGATGCTTGGAGTCTTTGTACTAGTAAGGGAAATTGGTTAAATGATTTATACAAATAATGATTTATTATTATTATTACAATTAGATCAACGTATTACAAAAGTGGAGAATGAACGTGCTGGTATTCCTATCTCGCATGTAACTACTTGTCGAAGTGCTGCCGGTTAGTAGTCTCTATGGTTGGTAAGAACAATCTAACACTATTGGGTAGATCGAGAAGAAGAAGCGCCTTATTTAGCTGTTAATAGCTACGATAACGGTAAGAGCTGCAACTAATTTAAACGATATACTGATTTTACGTAGTTATTCGAGTTTACAAAAAAAGCCAAGAGCCAGATGGTATTACATTGCGATTATTGCATTCGCTTAAAGGATGTAAAAATAAGAACTGGCCCATTCGTAGCTCATTATTTGAAGGACGGGAACGTATGTACCATCTTTATTATTAGTCATTAGTCGTCACTTGCTAATAATGTATTTGTTAGATGCATCTTTGGTGGCCACTACACGGCCCACTTCATCACACGGTGAAGAGTTATTCCTAGATGATGATGAGGCGGCCATAGCAGCCAGCTACAATAGCAGGTGAGTTATTGTTGTTACAGCTTATTTCCAAGTACTATACGTTAACAATGCTATAGTACTATCGATAACAATAAGCCACTGGAATCTCGAATGTTACTGGCCAGTGGTAGTGCCGATCCATTTGTATATCTATATGATGTTGGTGGATTGGAGGCAAGTACACATGCCAGTGATACAGTGTCAATACTAATGCTTATTATTTGTAAATAGGGCACAGGTCATTTACTACAACGTCTAGAAGGACATACAGATCGTGTGTATTCTGTGGATTTCCATCCTACTGAGCCTATTCTATGCTCATGTTCAGCCGATGCCACTATTAAAATATGGGCACCGGTGGGACGAGCTAAAAAGAAGCGCGATCCTATTCATTTGTAATCCCATTCTATGTTTACAATAACAATAGTAATTATAATAATTAAATAACTATCAATGTCAATTCATCGATTATACATGAGCTGTAGTATCGTAATTGTAAAAGTGTTGTATTTATTCGAAATACAAACACAATGCGCACGCACACACTAAGGCAGTCCACAGGAGCCGCTAATTTAGTTCTTAGCGGGGGCGGTCACCTTTTTGCCATCCTAATTAAGTATGTATAGAGATAAGTACATGGTTTGATAGTTTCATTGCTTGCGGCTATTACTAATAGAATCAATAGCAGCACAAGTGGCAAAGCTTACCTTGTTGAAACGGAAGCGTGGGGGTGGGGCACGGTTGCGACGGTCAACAGCCGAGCGGACACGGACAATGTGAGCGTGGATAGCGCAGGAGACGCAGTAGTGAAGCTTGATGTAAAGCTTTGGCAAAGCATACTCCTCGTAGACGGAGGCCTCGTTGATATCACGAATGGCGGCAGCTTCTACCATGTTGCGCACGGTGAAGCGCTTGATGGCCTTGTCCTTGGGGACGCAGCGAGCGCAGTTGGTGCAACGGACTGGCTTGACGTGTCCGCGACCCTTCTTGTTACGTCCGTGATTCCTCCTCTTGGTGGTCTACAATAAGGATACAGTTAATATTAGCCTATATGCGTTTCTGTATATCCATATTCATTGCAATCGCGTTGACGATAATTTGTAACTATATGCGCGATGTAGTAAATAAAGATTCATTACTATAGCAATCGTAATACTAGACCATAGAGCATATATATATGTATATATGCTATCTATTGGAGCTATAAGCCATTCTACGGTTCAAACGTAGCTACCGTCCATGTATACACATTCTCAAGCTATCTATTATTACTGTTTTGCTTTAGTAGTTCTCTACTACATGCAACATTTGCAAACATCTATCTATCTATCCATCCATCCATCTGTTTATCCATCTATATATGCATGAATACATCCATCTATCTATTCATCTATATGTTTATCTGTCCATCGACCTCCTATACATTGTCATATCCATCTTGTATACATACCATATTGATGGGCTTGTTAATCGACAAGTGGTCGAGACTCAGCTACCGATGTGGAAAGGAGGAGCTAGTCGCGTTCGAATGGCTCACCTCTGCAATTGCCTGTATCGCTCACACACACCCACTCACCATCCCCACTCACATCCACACCAATGCGGATGATCATATCAAAATGAAGCGATTATGACTTAACTAAAAACTGCTAAACTGTTAAAACTATAATCATCATGCAATTATCATCAGGCCATTAATGATATCTTGATTGGCTAATGAAATATCATTAATGGCCTGATGATAATTGCGTAGTGTTTGATTGGCTGACGTTTTGTTACACAACATTGAATTGTAAATAAATAATCATGTTTAAAGCACTAATAGTCCACGTAGTAGTCTTCAAGCCTTTTATACCACGCTAATAGCTCTAGTATATATTTCTAAATAACTCGACAAACTATGGTTTATGAAGAAGGCCCCCATGCAGTCGAGCACACCGACCCAAACCGGTGGCGACTTAAATGCCACGAAGGTCGACAGAACTGGCATTATTTGGAAACAGACGAAGAGTGTAAGAGCTGGCCACAAACTGTCTATGACCGTTACTGGCTTGGTTTACCTACGGTCAGTGGGGGCAGTTTAGTCGTTATAATTAATGATATTTACAATGTCGTATAAACTTAGGAAGCACCAACGCTACCTAAGGCAACCAGTGCGATAGAAGCAGCGCAGAATGGTCTATCGTTTTATAAACTACTTCAAACTGAAGATGGCCATTTTGCTGGTGAATATGGTGGCCCGCTTTTCTTAATGCCTGGTCTTTGTATTGCTTATTATGTTACAAAAACACCATTACCTGAGCCATGGCGTATTGAAATGATTCGCTATCTTGTACATCGTGCTAATCCTGAACTAGGAGGCTGGGGATTGTAAGTGAATTTACAGGCATGTTTTACGCATTCTTTATTAATTATACATTGCTTATAATAGACATATTGAAGGACAGCCTACGGTATTTGGCACAGCGTGTAATTATGTTGCCCTACGCATTCTTGGCCTAAATCCTAATCATCCAGTAATGGAGAAAGCCCGTGCTCGTCTTCATGCTATGGGTAGGTTCATTATATTTAATCTAAATAAACTATTTACTTATAAAGCTGTTATAAATAAAAGGTGGTGCGGTACGTGCACCTTCATGGGGCAAATTTTGGTTAGCCGTAATGAATGTATACGACTATGAAGGTATGAATCCAATTTTGCCGGAACTATGGTAAGTAAATTAGTTTACTATTCAATGCATATGTACAATATTAATGTTACTATTTCTACAAGGTTATTACCAGAAATATTTCCTGCACACCCATGGCGTTTTTGGGTTCATACACGAATGGTATATCTTTCTATGGGCTACATTTATGGAAAACGATTCCGTTGCGAAGAAACAGATCTTGTACGGGAGCTACGGCAAGTAAGTATACAATAAATACATCGTAGCAATAGTAAATAATTAATGATAAAACCAATATAACTAGGAACTTTACACTGAGCCATATGAAAAGATATACTGGCCAGCTGCTAGAAATGATGTGTCTGAAGAAGATTTATATGTTGAGCATTCAAAATTACTTGATATTGCCAATGGTAATTTATTAGTTGTATAATTAATTACAGTTGATTAATAAATTCATTTTTATTAGGTGTTATGAAAGTATACGAATCCCACCATTCGGAATCATTACGTAAAAAGGCATTGCAACGTATTTACAGTTTAATTCTTATGGAAGAAGAAAATACCGGTGGAGTAGATCTTGGTCCAGTAAGTAAATTAAATACATAGCAGCTGACTATTTATAATAGTTTGTATAGGTTAGTAAAGCCATGAATATGATTGTTATTTGGCTTGAAGAAGGATCAAGCTCAAAATTATTCCAACAGCAAATATTACGCTATTCAGATTATGTTTGGTAAGTAAATTATTATTTATTATAACTAGTAATAATTTATTGAATACGCATAAAGGGTCAGCAAAGAAGGTATGATGAATAATGGCACTGATGGCAGTCAGCTATGGGATACAGCTTTTATTGTACAGGCTGTTTGTGAATCAGGCAAGTATATGTATGGCAGCTATAACCATATAAGCATATATTTATACATGCATATTTAACTATTAGGATTGGCCGAGAAAGAAGAGAATCGCACAATGATGAAACATGCTATGGCGTTTATCGATGATTGCCAGGTAAGTATTAAATAGTTGTATTGATAAATACAACATTTCATTAATAATATCATTAGATTAAAGATAATGCACCAATGGGTGCTATGTCATATCGTCATATTCGTAAAGGAGCTTGGCCATTCAGTACGCGGCACCAAGGCTATACTGTATCAGACTGTACAGCTGAAGGATTAAAAGCTGTTCTTTGTTTGCTAGATTTAAGGTTAGAATACTTTCAGCAATAACGCCAATAATTATGTAATTACCTATGAGCTAATAATATTTTATTATATAGCTACACCGAAAAAACTATTACTCATGAGCGTTTATACGACGCAGTTAATGTGCTATTGTCTATGCAGAATAGCGATGGCGGCTTTGCTAGCTATGAACTAGCACGAGGACCCAAAATTATTGAACATTTAAATCCAGCCGAAGTAAGTTATATATATATACATTAATCTTTAATAGCTGTTTAATTAATCAGTCATTATTATTATTTACTAGGTATTTGGTAGGGAATTATTACTTTTGTCTATTTGTATATACTAATTATATAATCAACTTAGGCGATATCATGATTGAATATAGTTACGTTGAATGTTCAACTGCTGTTCTTCTTGGCTTGTCCTCATTCCGCAAACGATTCCCTGATCATCGTAGTGATGAAATTGCGTAAGTCATTTATAGAATATATCAATTGATTTATTAATATAAATGCTATTATTACTAGTGTGTACAAAAGAAGGTTGTTAAATTTATTAAAAGCAAACAACGCAAGGATGGCAGCTGGTTTGGTTCATGGGCCATCTGTTTCACCTATGCCGGCTTATTTGCCATTGAAAGTTTGACCAGTGTAGGCGAAGCATATGATAATAGGTAGGCATTTAATAATTACTACTATTTAGATGCTAATGGCATTATAAAGTGAAAGTGTACGCAAAGGATGTGATTTCTCATTAGCAAACAAATGGAAGATGGTGGCTGGGGCGAGTCTTACAAGGTAATGCATTAGTTAATTAATTATAACCAACTAATAATGTATTTATGATACCAATCGTTACTTTATTAGTCATGTGAAACGGGCGAATATGTACACAGTTCTACTTCTCAAGTTGTTCAAACGTCATGGGCTTTATTATCCCTGTTAGCTGCCAAATACCCTGATCGTGTTCCTATTGAACGTGGTATTAAGGTAATACTAATAGCATTACAATTAATAATATTGACATAATGTACTTTTATTATCATTATCATTATTAGTTACTTATGGATCGCCAACAATCTAATGGGGAATGGTTACAAGAAAATATTGAAGGCATTTTTAACAAAAGCTGTGCCATTTCTTATCCCAACTACAAGTTTTCCTTCACTATTTGGGCTCTAGGCCGTTACCATCAGCAATACTGTGCTTAATAGCAATTTTAACAATACTTTATAAGTAGAAATAAATGAGTTTAATGAGAAAATGTGGCATGTGCATTTAAGTACAACAGAGATGGAAAAAACACGTCCTCTTCATACTAGTTCTGCATCTTCCAAATACCGATATTCAAAGCGGAATTCGGTCTTTTTCCGTTGACACCATGCTCCTTCATAGTCAAAATAGATATACGTGCCCATTTCATACTCGTCAGTAATTGCAGTTGGTTCTTCGTGTCGTTGAAACCAAGTTTGGTACTTTTTATGATATCGCCATGACTTTTTCTTTAAAGACCGTGCGGCCAAATATCTATATCAAACAGTAGTTATGTAATTAGTAGTGTTGTATTTATTCATACCATCCACTTACTGTTGATATGTGCCTTGTTGATAATAGAATATAAAGAATAAAGCATCCGAACTTAACTTATCAAATAACATAGGATTGTCAAATAATGGCGATGGTGTTGGTGGATAATAAGCAGGTGTAGGATGTACATTCTTTGGTGTATAATGTTTAGGCCTATTAGTTGATTAATTAGTTGATTAATTAATAAATTAATAAATAATCTATGTTTTACTTACCGTTCAGCATCTAAACTACCCGGTAAATAAAGACAACCTTGATCAAGTAATTGTTGATATTGATGCAAATCGCTTCTTGTTCGAGCTATTAAATCGATAGTAATTAGCATAGAGTGGATCTAATTAGCCATTTCGCTATTTACCTTTCTGTTTTGCTGTCTCAAATGTTGCAATCAAATCAGCCAAAGCTGCCGATGGTGGCAGATCTGCTCCTACTGGCATCTTGGAACGAGGTGGAAGATGTGAAGTAGACGGTGATTGTACAGGTGCCGGTGTCAATACAGTATCTGAAACAGTACTGGCTGACGCCTATGTAAACAATAATGGTTATTATCAATCAACTACTGTATATCATTTCTATGCATGTATGTATATATACCTTGGCTGAATCACGTGAAGCAGTACTGGTAGTAGAGACCATGAGTCATTACTTACTGATATAGACATACCAACCGAGGCAATGGGTCCACTGGGCTTACTACTTAATTTACTCGCTAATTGTTTACCAGCCGCTAATTACCATTAATATTAGACTATAGGCTTTTATCATCACTACTACTACTACCACCACCACTACTGGCAAATGACACTTACTTCCGGCTACTACTGCAGCAATCGTTGGTACAGGTGTTTTAATACCTTGTGACTTAATGATAGGCGGTGCACTAGGCGTGTTTTGTAGTGACGCTTGAGCAGTTACCGAATATAACTGGGCTGTTGTATGCTTTCGAGCCGGTGATGGGGCCGGTGATGACGCAGCAGTCGTTGGCGGCGAGGTAGTATTATCAGGATAAGAAACAGTAGGAGTAGATCCACGACTGATATCTAAATAGTTAAATAGTATAATTATATTAGTAACTAATCCTATATCATTCAATTACATACGATGAGCTGTGTCTTTAGTTGATTTACGAGAGATGGAGGCTCTAAATATTAATAGTCATATAAATCATAGATCCACTAATTACAACTAGTAACTATATACCTTTAGGTGCCACTGAGCCATTACTCGATGCTTTACCAGTGTTAGTTTAGTGGATCCCGATTCAACAATAATCTAATAAATAGGATATATCAATATGTAAATAGAAAAGTATAAGTTATATAATAAATCCTATTGTTTAAACGCTATTTACCTCGTTAGATTTACATGATAATGAATCGAATTTAATGTCATCACTTGATCTCTCCATCTAAATATAAATAATAAAGTATTATATATACATATATATAATATGTAATATGTAATACATACCGCTGCTTCTTTAACTAATTCATTATATATTATTAGTATTATGCTTATTAGCTTGATTGATTAACTTACGATCTGATACTGAACCATGGCTACTCTGTAGTTCTTCATTCATGCCTATTGTATACAGCTCTTCTTCAGCTTCCAAATTAAGTTCTTCGTATATTTCCTCATCCTCTGCAAAATCAGGATCCTATACAACATCATCAATATAGTAAAGGCCATGTTATTAAACCTTTATTATTTACCTGGTTGTTTTCAACATAATACTCGACATTATCTCGAATAGCTTGTACCTTTAACAATAGACAGTATCAATACAATATATAAACACATATACACACATGCATAATAGACTATTTACCTGATCCGAACTAATATTGCCATTTTCTAATAACCGTAAAATCAACTCTAATCGGCCCATATGCCATTTGTGTCTTTGTACACACTCATCAATCATGGCAATACGTTCATACTTTTCAGAAGACTTCTTATTTTTACGTAGTCCAACCTGTAACCGTTCTGCCTCTGCTTCCAGTCCATCGATCTGCGTACTTAAATCCTCAACCGTACGGGTAATCCACGCGGATATTTCCTGTTTCTCTTTATCCTTTGGATCCAAACGAGTAGCAAGTGTTAGTCCTTCCTTTGAAAATGCTTTTGTTTTCATCTCTTTCTCGCACGCCTTGAATAGTTCCATTTTCTAATAATAAATATAATAAATATAACGTATATAGCGTATATAACGTATATAATTTATATATACATTGTATGTGAATAAACGTTAGCGCCATTTCTATTACCCGACGTCTTTAATAGATCCATTCCCGCTTACCTGCTCAATAAGCCGTCGCTGGTCAACAAGTGGCGTTTTGTCCTTGATGTCACTTGAGGAAATCCAGTTCTTGATTTGGTCACGCAATCGCTGTAGCTTTTTGATCTCTTTCTTGAGGTCTTGTTCATGCTTTTCCTTTTGGCTAAAATTGTCCGCGCTCTCTAGCTTACGGAATATCGCGTCAAACGTCTCTACACCTTCTGAGACCTTTTTAAAGACGCGGTCGATTTCCGCTTGGTGAATTGGGTAGCATGTCAGCGTCACCGCTGTCTGCATTGTCTGTCACCCTGCCCATCTCACCCTGTAGTTTTCTACTTGCCATGGCGGAAAAGAACGCTAATAAAGATTAGGATATAACTAGAAACGAGACAAAAGGAGATTGCCAACCAGCAGTACTATTAACCGCTAAAGCGTGCTGTTTTATGTGCAGCGGCAGGTTGGCCGAGAAATAGTGTAAAGATGAGTAGTGGCAGTAGCAGTAGTGTATGGAAAGCAAGCACTTTACACTAAATGCTAGTTATCTCTGTGTGTGTGTGTGTGTGTGTAAGCGTGTGTGAATCGAGTCAAATCGACTGGATTCAAGGCGACTTTTCAATTTTTATAGAATTTTATCGGCGGAGACGTGAACGAAAGATCGTATACGTTCCTGCCTTCCAGCTTATTTGCATTTACTTTTGTGTTGAGCTACTCGCAGCTGTAACTTATAAAAAGTACCATTGGTTGGATTGAGTCGTTCGTTATTGTCGGCTATTTTGCTTGATTATCCTTTTTGTACCGTTCAATTCGATATCGATTACTTGCACAACCATGTCTGGTAGTGACGAGACCCAGAAGCTGACTGAACAGCTAAAGGCATCACTAAATGTGAACGCCAACTCATTTGTACCTAATGCAGGAGCTGCCTCATTTGTACCTAGTTGGATGAAACAAGATGCACCAGGTATATAGCAAAATAGCACTATAGATTGCGTTAGATGACTAATTAGAACAACCATAATAGCTGCTCATCCAGCGACACCAGCACCTACACCAGCCACACCAGTGGCTGACACGACTCCCGTCGAGGCTACACCAGCTGCCGAATCTAAGCCTGAAACACCCAAGCCAGCAGCAGCAGTAAAGACAGAGGCACCAAAAAAGGCTGCTGAACCAGCACCAGCTGTCGAAGAAGAAGAAGACGAAGAGTTCTCGGCCGAGATGTTCAAAGAACACATTAATGTTGTCTTTATTGGACACGTCGGTACGTAGTTATACACCTATGTTTATTTCTATCTAACCATAGTCATTATATAATCTATATCATTGTAACAGATGCCGGTAAATCGACTATGGGTGGCAACATTCTATACTTGACGGGTATGGTCGATAAACGTACAATGGAAAAGTATGAAAAAGAAGCACGCGAACTTAATCGCGAGTCCTGGTACTTGTCCTGGGCCTTGGATACTGGCACTGAAGAACGTAACAAAGGAAAGACCGTTGAATGTGGTCGTGCCTACTTTGAGACCGATAAACGACGATACACTATTCTAGATGCGCCAGGTCACAAGAACTACGTTCCTAGTATGATTGGTGGTGTCTCTCAAGCAGATCTAGCTATTCTAGTAAGTAATTCAGTTAATAATAGCCATAATATTTAATATTCAGTATAATATAGGTTATTTCGGCCCGTAAAGGTGAATTTGAAACAGGATTTGAACGAGGTGGTCAAACCCGTGAACATGCCGTATTGGCCAAGACCAATGGTGTCAATAAAATGGTTGTTGTTATTAATAAAATGGATGACTCAACGGTTGAATGGTCTAAAGAACGGTAAATATAATAATATAATATAATAATATAATAATAATATAAATACAATACTAATATATAATGTTTAGTTATGATGAATGTGTTACTAAATTAACACCTTTCCTTAAAGGCACTGGTTATAATCCAAAGACAGGTAAATATGATTATTAAATAATAATACATAATACATAATACATAATACATCATTTTAATCAACTTTTTAGATTTGACATTTATGCCCATTTCTGGATTCAGTGGTGCTAATCTTAAGGAATCAGTTGATAAAACATTATGTCCATGGTATGAGTAAGTATCAATTGACGATTAATCATTTATTATAAGTATTAATATCTATATATTTATAGAGGTCCTTCTCTATTGCAATTCCTTGATAATATGCAAATGCTTGAACGTAAAATGAATGCCCCATTAATGATGCCTATTACCGATAAATCAAAGGTAATATATATACATATATATATACATTAATATCTAATATATTATATAATAGGAAATGGGTACAACTATTGGTGGCAAGATTGAATCAGGCAATGTCAAGAAGGGCAAACGTGTCTTAATCATGCCTGGCAAGGTAATAAATATAGATATATAGATAAATATAGATATAGATATAGATATAGATATAGATATATAGATAATTAATATACTTTTATACTTTTATATATATTTATATAATAGAAAGTAGCTGAAGTAGTAGGTATTCAAATAGAAGAAGAAGAAGTTGAAGCAGCAGTTTCTGGTGATAATGTCCGTCTTCGTCTACGTGGCGTTGAAGAAGAGGTAAGTCATCATACTAGTTGTATTAATACAATTACTAATTAACATATATATACATTACATATATATATATATATAATATAGGATATTTCTGCTGGTTTCATTCTATGTACACCAAAACAACCGGCACATGTTGTTCGATCCTTTGAAGCTCAACTAGCTATTCTAGATCATAAGAATATCATTTGTGCTGGTTATGGAGCGGTAATGCATATCCATACTGCGGTTGAAGAGATTACACTAGGGGTAAGTCAACATTAGTATACTACATCCACATTTAATAATATAATATAATATAATATAATATATATATATATAAACAATACATTATATAGGCTATACTCCATCTAGTGGATAAAAAGACGGGCCGTATATCAAAACGACCACCTCCATTTATTAAGAAGGGTCAAAAAGCCATTGTACGTATTGAGACCACATCACCATTATGTATTGAAACATTTGAGGAATATCCACAACTGGGTCGATTCACTCTACGCGATGAAGGTATGTAATCAATCTAATCTATAATGTTTAATACTAATCAACAGTATAGGCAAAACGATAGCTATTGGTAAAGTGACCAAATTGGTCGATATTGAATAAGCAATCATTAATAAAAGTTTGCTTTCCATTAACCATTTATATTATATTATTACTATTGATACTAAAACACATCGATATTAATAAGGAGGGGGAGGGGGAGGATAAGTATTTGGTGTAGTTGAATGATTAAAGGTAGAATGAGATGACATCGCTGTATGATGTACCATATGAGGTGGTGGTGAAGCCATATTATACATTGGATGAGGATGATGATGATGATGATTAGTAATAGTTGTTGTTGTTGTTGTTGGTGCACTAGTTATATTATTACTATTAGAGGTTATTGATGATGTGGATGGTATAGGCGATGTAAATAGAAATGAACCTGTATTGGGATGAGGTGAAGATGAAGTACTAGTAGATGGATTGGGTGGTACACCACGATGACCTGTCATACCACCACCACCACCACCATTATTGTTACCACTTGTTACTAAAGATGGACCGGATAAATAGTTAGAGGGATGATTATAATAGTAAGAAGTAGGAGTTAGTGGTGGTGGATGTTGCATTGTATAATGAGCATGGGCATGGGGATGTGGATGTTGATAAACAGAGGGTGAATACAAATGTTTCGTATTACTAGTACCACTCGTATTCGTGGGTGGTCGATGAGTATACATGGAAGTCATAGGATTTAAATGACTATGATGTGGGACAGTTGTAGGTGTTGTAGTAGATGTAGAAGTGGATGTATCGTAGTGGATTGTGTTATAATAGGTGGTGGTATAGTAGTTCGATGAATGGATGGATGGGTTACATAATGAGTGGGTCGTTGTTGTTGTTGTTGTTGTTGTTGTTGTTGTTGTTGTTGTAATGATCTATTCATCGTATTTGGAGTAGAGGAATAATAATGAATAGCTTGTTGTTGTTGTTGTGTAGTTATAAATCGATCATCTCTATTCATCAATCTATGATTGGTAGGTTCTGGTTCATCTTCATCTTCATCTATAAGTGAAGACATTTGATCATGTTCATTCTCATTATTCAATAGTGAATTGATATTCGATATACCTCTTGAGGGTCTAGATGGTATCGATGGATTGTTGTTGTTGTTGTTATGATTATTAAATGAATGAGTTGTATTTAATATCGGTTCATGAGGTATAGAAGGTGTAATCATGGGATAGTGACCAGTATTGGGAGTAGAAGGCGTATTAGGTGTCATGGTAGTCGGGGTGGTGGGCACAGTAGTTGTGGTATTACTTAGAGGAAAGTAACCCGAACGAGGACCTGTAAATCCAGTTATATCATTGCCACTTGTATCATTATTATTGTTATTATTGTTATTACTCGTGGTAAGAGGGGTTGATTTAGAATAGAGTGGGGTATCCATATCATGTTCTCCACTAGAATTACTAGGATTACTATTATACGATTGTCCTTGTGTGGGCAGTGTTTCTAAATCAAGTCTTTCGGCATGGGTTTGATAGTAATTACGCACTTGAATCAATGTTTTGGTCTTTAAAGCCCGTGAAATATTGGCAAAATCCCTTCCATACATCATATATAATCGAATAAAGTTACTCTTTTCTGCCACTGACCAATACGATGAATAGGAAGGTTTACGACTACCACCCGTGGAAGTGGACATGTCGGGTGATTGAATAGGTGAGGCAGAAGTACTAAGATGTTGTGGTGGTGGTGGTTGAGTACTTGGTTGTCTACCCCGTCGCTTCTTTCTAATACCACTTAAGGGTATTTCATCATCTATACCTAAATGATTAGATTCACTTAATGTTGAATGACTAGGCGATAATAATGGACGGGTCATTAATGAATGAGCTAGTGAAGGTGATGCACTGTTACTGTTACTATGACTATGACTATGACTATAATTGATAGGTGGTGGGGGTAGTGTATTGGATACCGCCAATTGAGCCAATACTTGTGCTCCTGCTACATCATCCATCATCATCATTTGAGTGGATGATCCATTAAATGAAGTCATTATATTAACTCGTCTATCCTCTTCTATTGGCCCTTCTACCCTATGTTTCTCTTCTACTAGGGCATCATTACTATCTTCTATAAGAATAGTATTTGTTGCATCTATAGAACGTACACGTTTACCAGATCGACGTTTAGTCTCTGAAGTGAATGGTGTTCTATCCTCTTCTATAAGACTACTGGCTGCAGCTACTGCAGCTAATGCGGCCATAGGATCTTGCATGGTATGCGATAATGATGGATCATCGCTATGATGGTGTTGTTGTTGTTCAATAGATGGTGACTGATCTTATGGTGAGATAAAAGGTGTTACTACTTCTCGTTCATAATAACCAGCCATCATTTCAGGTAGAATATCTGGCGATATCTCTGCTAATACTTCAGATGCAGCTGATGATATGCCACTATGAAGTAATCGATTGGCTACTTGTAGGGTAGTAACTGATGCGTGTTGGGCACGACCTCTACTACCACGACCTCTACCTCTACCACGGTACGATGGTTGATCAGATGGACCTGACTTTTTATAGAAGCGTTGACGACCTAGTTTATTGGCTGTAGATGTAGATGTAGATGTCGTTAATGGTGGTGGTGGTGGTGTTTTGTTACTAATCGCCAATTCAGCTACGGTAACTAATTTTGTTTCTATATCATTCAAATCTTTTCTTATTTCACCTTGTAGGTTATTTTGTCCAATTAGACCTTCTTCTTCTTCATCTTCATTTATAAAACCTATATTTAGTTAGTACATATTAATCTACAAATACTAATAAACTTACCATCTTCATTTAATGGTCCTAATTCACCTTCCTCTGTTTCATCATCATCATCATCATCATCATCATCATCGTTCTCTATCATTCACCAACCCCGTCATCATCCTCTTCATCGCCCATATTATTGAGTAGTGGATCATTATTACCTATAACAGAAGGTAATTTACCAGATCGTTTAAGTAGAGCATAGCCTTCAGAGGCAGCCACACCATGTTTACGTCTATAATTATGGTAATAATTACGACATTGTCCCTCTGTCTTGGTACCAACTAATCTTGCCACTGCTTCAAAGTCTCTTCCATGTCTTTGATAGCTTTAAGGGCATTTAATCGATCATCTTCTGTCCAACGAGCGGTTAATCGTGTATTACTAGAACGATCTAGACTAGTGTCATATGGATGTCCATCATCTTCATCTTCATCTTCATCTTCATCTTCAAGTCCATCTAAATCATGGTCATTATGACCATCATCATCATCATCATCATCATCAGGATAACCGTCTAATAGTCCTCTGGTATGTATATCTAATATAATAGTTAATATGCGTATTGATAATATAATTGTACTCTACTTACCGTGTGATATGGCATCATTAGTCGTTAATTGAGATGTTAATGTAGATGACGTCATTATTGAATGGGTTGATACATCTGATGTGATTTGTTTCGTTATTTCATTTGAATAAGCTTTAGACTTTTCTATAGTTGATTCATTGATATTACGGCTATTTGGATAGTCAATTCTTGCTTCTTTATCTATTTCATCTCGTACTTGTCCCTCTTCCTCTTCCTCTTCCTCCTCTTCCTCCTCTTCTTCTTCTTCCTCTTGTCCTAATGATCTAGAAGTAGATACCGTAACAGATAGTGGTACTGGTGAATCTAATGATGGATGAGTATCCGATGATAGTGATTTAGTTGTCAATGTCTTCTCCAAATGAGTTGTTGACTGACGTGTCGTTTTAGTCTTTACTTGTTTACGAATACGTGAACGACTTGATCGAGTTAATGGACGTTCATCGGCTGCGGCAATCGCTAGAGCATAGGCTTCATCATCTTCAACGGTAGCGGTACTGGTTTCAGTCGTATTAGTAATAGCGACAGTGGATACTATTTCTGTATATCAGGTTCCGGTTCAGGTTCCGGTTCCTTACGTCGTCCTTTCTTTTTATTCGTTGCCTCTTTAATGTTATCTAATAAAGCGCTGCCTCTACTCTTGCCTTTACGTTTATTAGTGCCGATGTTGTATCGGATTGATTTGTTGCATTACTGTTACTACTATTGGCAGTGGCACCTTTTCTGCCTTTACCGCCTTTACGTCGTTTGGCTGCTTCTTTACGGGCCAGTAGTGCTTTAAAGTTAATACGCTTCTTATTGCGATAATAGTATAAAACACATTGTTCAGACGTCTTTTCTGGTACCATAGTGGCAATCTTGCCAAATTGCTTTGGATATTGTAGATAAGCTTCTTTAAAGAGCGCTTCTTCTTCGCCCGTCCAATGATCCACTTCCAATGGTTTATGTGCGCCAGGAGGCGGTATACAGTGATAATACAGTGGTGGTGTCTCTACAAGCCCATTACGGTTACGGTAACACATCGAACTGGCATATTTATCGCCAATTGGATCAAGGATCATATTCGAGATGGTGGCAGCTGTACGTTGGGCCCGGTTATCAGGATCACGTTCCTCGGCCGTTTGTAGTAATTGTAGAATTTCTAGAAACTCGGCTTCACTACGGGCTGCATCTGGATTATGAAAGGTACGTCTTGAATGAGGTCGACCGGTAACATAAGAGAATTCATCAAATCCATCACCAGCCATAGAGTTGGGTGTATCATCGCGTAGACCGCTACTTTGATGGCCATGAATACGATCCAACTTCTCTACTCTAATCTGCCATCGTTTCCATATAGCTCGATATTCACGTTTAAGTTGATCAACCTTTTTGGTGACTGCTGATTTACGCATAGCAATTGCCCGTATCATGGCGGGTTCAAGTTGTTCATAAACTCTAATATTACGTTTAACACAACTCAAACTATTCAGATCCTGTGCTTTGTAGATAGGCATAGGATAGGGTAGCTTATCAAATTGTGTTTTACATAACGCGGCACGTCGTTGATTTGCTGTATAGATGTTGTATACTACTTGTTCTACATCGTGCCATAAACTGGCGGTAGTGACGCGTCGTTCACTTGTGCACACTTCAGTTGGCTTAGTAGATTTGACCGGACTTTTAGGATGATCTGTAATGACGAGTGGTGTTGATAAATCGTGTAATTTTTGACGTACTATAACAAGTTTTGATTCACAATCGGCTATTTGTGTGTCTAATTCATCCATTCTTACAAATATTTCCTCTCTAGTCAAGGATGTATTTGATGTACTACCGATAGACAGAATAGCCGAATTAGATGGTCGATGTGGTGTACCAGGAAGAGATGTAGCTAATACTGTCATTTGAGGACTGGATACTAATGGATCTGTTATATTGGTGGTGGATGCTATCGTTGAGTCTGTCCATAGTGCATCGAGAGGTATCGATGCAGTCGTAGTTGGTACATTATCTAATTCAGATGCTTCACTAGTTGGTGAATAATTGATATTAGATGATATAGCCATCTCTGAACTGGTTTCAATCTTTGTTATATCAGCTATTTTAGTGTCTAATGCCAATGTCGATGATTCTTTAAATAGTAAACTATCTGTAGCATCTGTTGTTGTTACAGGCAGTTGACCTGGTTCCACGTCTTGTACTTGTCCATCTTCATTATCAGGTTCACTATTTACTTTGTGGTCTTCACTTTCATTAGAGTAGGAACGGGATAATGAACGAGAAGATTGATTATAAGAACGATATAGTTTATCGTCACCATCTATTAATTAATGTTAGTATATTTAATAAATATATCTATTAACAGTTACCATTAAATCGACGCTGTGATTGTGAATAATACTGTGATTGTGATCCCATCGTATTATAATTACTATTCGTGTTATTAAATGTCGATATTGAAGTACTGGATGATGTTAATGGACGAGATCGATCATCTTTCCATCCTGTAATTCGATCTTCATCATAATTGGTACTATTGGTAGATGGTCGATCGTATGGACTATTAGGTGGATAGTAGCTGGTATTGTTATTGTTATTGTTATTGTTATTGTTATAAGTACGCCATTTAGAAGAACGCCATTCATTGTTACTATTACCACTAATAGTGCGTCGTTCTTCACTATTATGATCTTCACCATCTGATTCAATATCTGATCGAGCTTTTCTTCTTGGATCTGAATAGTTTGTATCATAATCAAATTCATTATAAGCATCATCTCGATTACTAATACTGCTGTTGCTGTTACGGTCTTGTCTCCATCGATCATGACCGGATAAATGGATTCCTCGATAATTACGATCAGATCCACGATATCTAATAATAATAATAACAATAATGGTTATTCATTTAATTATACTATAAATAATAGTTAATTACCGGCCGCGACCACGACCTCGATATCCAGAATAGTTACGTGGATCGCTGGAATAAGAACGACGTTGCATAGGTAATGGTATCATATTATTGCCACTATTATTATTGGTTGCCGTATTTGTAGGTCCAGTTGAAGATGTAGATGTAGAAATAGCCATGGATCGTTGAAATGATCCTGAATTACCACTAGAGGACTGTGTTGCAAATAAACCACTATTATAATGAGTATTATTACTAGTAATGTTGTTGTTGTTATTATTTGGAAATCGAGATACAGTAGGTGATCCTACAGGACTTGTATCAAATCGTCTTGAATTCTAATTTATATTAATATTTGACTATAGTATATATATATATATACATATATTACTTACTCGATAATAATCATTATTCCCATTATTGCCACCACTATTATTGCTATTACTATTGTTATTATCGTTAAAACGACGAGGGTTATCCTATTTGTTATAACATTAGGTATTAGTATATTAGTACTATTGATATTATTGGTATTATCAAATACTTACTGGTATAAATCGTCCACGGCCTGTATTCATCATAAAATTAGAGTCTCTATCCCGTTCACCATTATTGCTCGTATCTCTGTCAGAAGAGAATGTATTGTAACGTGATCGCTATTCATATCGATTAATATTTCATATACATATCATTGCTATCTTGTATAACTTACATTACGATCACGATCATTAAATTCTGAACCAGAAGGTGGTGGAGAATAGTAATTATCATATCGAGATCGAGAAAAGTTATTTGGATTTCTATCAATATTAATTGGTGTCATGGACGGTGAAGCAGAGGAGGAAAGCCGATCACGTGACATCTAGATAAGTGTGGATTGATAGATAAAAGAAAAAGATAAAAAGTTAAATATTTTATAATTACGTAATAATACACTGTTACTACTTACCCGATCAACATCCCGTTCTCTATTATTCCAATCTCGTTCCCGATTCCATCCACGATCGCGTGGTCGATTGGTATCTCGTGAACGTTCCCAGTCAATATTACGTTCTCGATATCGATTATCTCGATCTCGTGGGTCATCATTGTAATTGTCATAGCGATCTCGATGTAGCTATATTATATCATATATTACATCAGTATTTAATGTTCTGTCTATTACAAGATACTGCTTACTGCTGTATGGCTATTTGGGCCATCATTTAGTTGTCCAGGCTCTTCTTCATCACTATATCATTTATCAACCATCAATGATATATGGTTAGTATTCACTATTATTACTATTGCTGCTATTAATAACTTACCGAACAGAGTAACGATCCGTACGTCTTTTAATATCAATATCGATATTATATATCCATTATTAATTAGTCTATTTGTCATCTGTATTATCTAATTACATACCGATCACGTGATGTTTGCATATAAGTAACCGAATTATTGGCCAATAATTGTTGTGATGGTGGCGATCCTGCATTATTATTATGGTTATTGTGATATGTACTGTGGATCGTGTTGTTGTTAGAGGTGCCTTCAGTGTTGGTCGTGCTGGTTAAGCCAAATGCTGATGAAGTGCCTAGACCAGATCGATTGGTAGTACCGGCAAACGCATTGGCCGATATGGCATGCATGTTATTCGAGGCAGGACTGCCAGCACTGCCTTCTCCTCCGCGTTCGCTACTGTTACTATGGCTGTTGTTGTTGTTGTTGCGCCCCAGTGAGTAGCTATATGAAGAATGAGACGACGATAAAGACGATGAGTGCTTGATTGCGTCTGAGGCCACAAGTGGCCGCGATGAAGATGATGAAAAAGGTAGCATATTTTACAGTTGCCAAGATCTGTAAGCGACACTCAGCCAAGAGGGAGCAGCGTCAAAGAGACGAACAAGAGGATCGCTCCAGATCGTTTCTTGCCCGTTGTTGGTCGTCTACCTCAAGGGAGAAAAAGGTAGAGCGTAAGGAATCTCGACTAGTTAATACACAAGCAAACACCCGAATTGGAGCGTTAAGAAGAAAGAAAAGGAAATGGTAATCAATACAATACAATAAGGCCGAGCAGAAAGCGATCGTTTCTACAACTGCCACTATAATAAGATGGCGAGCAATAGACAGGCTTGATTGCCGTTACAGTTACTCGATTGTCACGGCTAAAAAGCGATCGTTCGTTACGGGGAATGCAAAGGATCACAAAGTGTTCGCCTGCGTTCACTCACAAGGATGTATTATAGATCTTTGAAGTATAGACCGTACCACTTTAAAAATGACCGTTGTTGGTGTTATTGCTGTTGTTATTGTTATCGTGTTATTGGTGTTATGCGTAGTGTGTAGAAGGAAACGAAAAGAATTCAAGGATTCCTTTTAAACGATGGTTAAAAGTGAATTGTGTGAGTGTGAGTGTGTGGAAGGAAGAAAGAGACTTTGTTAATTATTAAAATATGTTGTAATAAACACTCGTTTCTTCTCTATTGCTGAGTCAATTGGTGATAAAAATGGAAATTGATCAAATTTGACGAATCATTTCAAGATTACATTACCGCTACAAATGCAATACTTTTTACAGTGAGTTTGCCATATGTTTTTAATACTTTACATACATTTGATTATTATTAGTTAATTATTAAGCACAATAAAGGAGTATGTTTATTATAAATGTGTGCAGTTATAGTTATACTAAATGCTTGATATAAATTGGTTTCTTTTTCGATCTGGCCAACAAAGACGCTGGATAATTTGGAGCCAGAATAATGACTTTTACAGATTTATTCAAAGCTAGTGAAGATGTTGTTTTAATAGTGCCTGGACACTTATTTTCTTTGCCATTTTTATTTTGTTGTTTAGTAAGGCATCTTGATAAACTGTAAATACAGCCAGTGTATACGCCAATAAGCCAGCTCTTTTTAGATAATTTGTCAATAAATTGACATAAAGATCCAAGGCTGGAATACAAATAGTTGAAAATGGACAATTGATTAGGCGAATTAAAATTTTATTTAGTGCATTTAATACGTTTGACGTATTAAACTTATGAATGACAATCAACTTTTGCTGTATATGTTGATGATGGCTTTGCTTTTTATAGATCGGGTCCATATTATACGCCCTTTTTCAAAACTATCAATTGGCAGTAGTTTGTTTTAATTTTAGCATTGAATAAGGATTGCAACGAATTGTTTGTTGGAAACTTTTTTAGTGCAAAAAAATGAAAGCAAAGTGTTATATTTACCATCTTTGACATTATCTTTTTACACTGGGATTGGTCGCTTTGGGAGTCAAATAGTTTCCATTAAATGTTGTGGTTGATTTTCGCTATTAATAACATGCGATGTTTGATCTACATTGGGTACAAAAGCTGCATCAGTTTCTGCAGATTTAAATATTATTTTTCATGTTAAAAATTGGCATTGGTTATGGGAAGCAAACTAGATACAAGCGTATGAATGCTCTCTACTTAATATTGGGCCTTTCATCCATCAACATTTATCTAAATCAAATAAGTCATATTGTTGATGTGAATTTCGTTTATATGTTGATTGTAAAAGCAGCCAGCTATTATAGTTATCAACCAAGCAAGGACGTCATGTTTTTTCTTTTCTTCTTTGTCTTGAAAATAAATTATATTTGGAGGCAAACAGTCAGCATTACGCCATTTTCCTGTCTAGCTAAATATGAAGCGACCAATGTAGTAGTGGAGTACTCATTCTTTAATGCAATCTGCTTTCATATTAGCCAAATTTACTATTGTTAATAGTATTAATAAATAATCGATATAGTAGTTAGTATTGGCAAGTATTAGTTACCTATTGGATTGCCAATGAATACAGGCTTTACGTTGTCATATGTACGTATAGTGATGAAGGCCACAATATATTGATGTATTGCATGTATAGAGATCAGCTTGATTTTGCTATTAAATAAAGCCAAAAAAGCAGTCAGCTCTTTCCATGTAAATCCTTTTTTGTCGTTTTCATTTTTTTTTGTTAAAAAAGCTACTTTCAATTAATCACGTCTTGATCCTATGTTCCACACCAATGATTACCAAGAGTTCACGTCAGCAAGACCCAGTTGAATGTGCTCATCGGCCGGCAATCAATATGTTCGCTTTTTGAAGCAACCAACCATAAATTTGAGCTCTGTCTGTCGACATCAGTCATATGCGTAAGACCATTGAATGGGGTTAAAACTAAAGACAATGATAAACGTTGATAAACAGCTTAGACTTATTAGTGTTGTTATTAATGGTTGTTGATGGTGAACGTTTTGTTTTTTTATTTACACCAATGTAGATTTTTTTAATCCTAATATAACACTACCGTGCCAATTATATCATATAAACCATTATTGTTTTTTTAATCGCCTAAACGTAATGCTCGTCTATATTGACGTTCCCAATAATCAGACTGGTTAACTATTGTTCGATAACCGATCGACAGCTAGTAGCAAAAAGGACTAGTTCGTGACATTTAATAAATCAACACAAATACAATAAAATACCACGATTTTTCCAAAAGTGTTATTATGCGCATTTAAAGCCATAATTGGCTAGAAATATCAGTGCTAAACATTTTATGTGATAGACAGAATAGATGGTATTGAGTGTGAGTGGAAAGAAAAGTGCATGCATAAATTTGATCTACTTTATTTCATTTAAAGTAGGTGATGGTTACACACGGTTACACAGGTCTACTAGTGAACGAATATTACTATTATTTGTTTATGCTTAAATATACATTGAAATTAAATAAAGTCACAGCAAGTTGGCTGTAAAAACTACTGTCTTGCGTTGTCACTGTTTATAGATCTTAAAATATACACTATCTTTATACTTGTATCACAGATAGCGCGCCTCAATATAAATACATGTATTATTATCTATATTTTACTGAGCTGTTAATATTCGCTATACTATTACCTTAAGCTTATTTTATTTAATCATTGGCACTAAAAACTAAAACTATTTAATAAGTAACCGATTGCTAAAAAATAGCGACTTAAGTGACCAAGCAATACCTTATTGTGGTATTATCTTATAGCGTTAGTTTCTGATTCTTACTAACCTTTAGATCGACGCTCAAAATAAAATGTGTTGGCTGGTTGATAATTGCTTTTTAACAAACTAAATAACTTGCGTAGTGATAATTAGAAATAAAATAAAACTAAAAACCAAATTACTTTGTTATTTACAATAAATATAACCATTGCAAAAATGTAATTTATCATTTCTGATAGCTGTTTTTAACAAAATACGTTATTTTTATTTATAATATCATGAAATGACGATAAAGCGCTATTTTATAAATTTAGACGTAAAATATTACGCTAATGTTATAAAGTATTCTAATAGTAATAATTCACTTAATAAAACATTTATAATAATATGCATAGCTTTATGTATAATGAAGCAAACTGCATGATATTTCGCACAAGTATAATTATGACATACAGGTAGCTATTGGCAAAGTATACCGTAGTTATGTTGCGGTATAAAACAGTGGTTACAATAATACGCTAATAAATGTGCAAAGATGGCCGTTTTTCGCCGTTGATGGCTTGTATAAACAAAATACAGCAAAATAATTGCCGAATTCGAGTTGTCCATGCTTAGTTATACACATTGGTATGATTTATAGAACAATGGTTTTTGCAAAAAAGCTAGCCAAAAATGCAATTTACGTAAATTGTTGTTAGCAAAAATCAAAGTTATATGTATAACAGTGGCATAAATTGTTACTGTATATCAACATTTTTGCATACTAAATTGCTATTATGCTTGTTTTAGCGTTGCGAATGCTTTAAATTTACTTTATGCCAATTTTATTTTTAATATTAAAATCTTTAAAAGCATATAACTTTAATTACTTTTGCTAACAAGAATTTACGTAAATTGCATTTTTGGCTAGCTTTTTTTGCAAAAACCATTGTTCTATAAATCATACCAATGTGTATAACTAAGCATGGACAATTCGAATTCGGCAATTATTTTGCTGTATTTTGTTTATACAAGTCATCAACGGCGAAAAACGGCCATCTTTGCACATTTATTAGCGTATTATTGTAACCACTGTTTTATACCGCAACATAACTACGGTATACTTTGCCAATAGCTACCTGTATGTCATAATTATACTTGTGCGAAATATCATGCAGTTTGCTTCATTATACATAAAGCTATTGGCACAATTGTGACTAATTTTACACCTTTTTATCCATTATTTTACGCCACAGGAATGTGGTAATTGCAAACATTACTAAGACAATTATCACCATAATATAGCCACCAGTTTTTCATCAGTCTAAATAACGAATATATTACCACGTGACTAAGTAATAATATAACGCTTATTTACTTCTTTTCTATTGTTATTTAACAAACACTATCTTCCTTACTATTCTTTCAACTTTACTAAAAAGCTAAACATTGGTTTAAACAGCGTATTTACATATTGCACTGCTCAACAGCTATATAAATTATAATAAAGCAATTGTTTTCTTTTATCTTATTGTATATACGCGCAGCATTTTTGAGCTTCTAAATATCAATAAAAGTAGCTGCTACGTATAATGATCTGAATTCATTATTATATGTGTCTAATGTAATTGTTTAAATACTCGTAAAAGCACACGTACCACCTCTCATCTGTTTTCTGTCTGCCGGGCTTTTAAACTTTGCTTGGCCAATTAATTACCGCTTTTGCCAAACAACACCGGAAAGTTACCAGTATGTATTTTTACATTAATAATGGATTTATTAATAAATAAAACATTTTAGAACATGTTAGAAACAGAAAAAACTGCTTATTAAGCATATTGCTATTAATGCATTGAAATGATAGCCTTATACTATATACAGTTGTTTATACAATCAATTAATTATAATAAAATGGCAAAGTATTACTTTATGTTATCTGGTAGATAGAACATTGCTTAAACAATTGACTGGTTCATATTGAATATTTAACATGTCTATTTACTATATTTCAATGACTTTAAATACTTTATTGGTTTTTTTATGACCAGATTACGTATTATGACATAGTCTGCTTACTTATTGCTGGATGCTATAACCTCTTTGCATGTTCTAATTTCTATTGTAACGAATATACTGGACAGTTGCGTTTATTAATAGCGGTACACAATACAATAAATTATATGAATAAAATAATAATTGCAAGTGAACTGGAGTCTTTATAATTGCTAGAATTATACGCGTATTTATGATGTTTTAGTTGATATATAAAATATTTAAATAAAACAATACATAAAAAAGTAAAAAAATAAATAAAAGACAAGTAATAAAAGAGTGTTCGTTTTGATGTGGGTCATGTGCTATGCTCAATGTGTTGGAACACCGATCATAGTACTAAAAAGGTAATAATAAATTGGCGTGAGAGAGTTTTGTTACAGTGACACAAGCAGAAGGTGGAATGGCGACAATGGTGGCAGCAGTGTTGGCAGCAGCGTTATTTTAAAATGTAATTTGTGTTACTAAGTTTGTAATAAAGTCCGTATTAGTAACAAAGTTAGTATTGGATAATTCTGGATTCATATGGATGGTATTTCTTATTGTGTAACGGTGCTATATTCATTCGTGTAACTTGTGATTGGTTGTTCGTATTGGGTATTGCTGTATTTGTTGATGTAATTTACTGTTAATCCGCTGGTATGTTGAAATGTAACTGGCAAATTTGGACGAGTTTGTCGGAGTAGAATTGGCGGGCTTGTTTGTAGTTAAAATATTTAGCACCACGACGTTGGTTCACATCAGTACAAAGTAAAAAACAAAGAAGTATAGGTTAAACCGTTGCTATCACGTGTAACTGAATATACTGGGGACAGTTGCGGCTACTAATAGCGGTACACAATACAATAAATTATATGAATAAAATAATAATTGCAAGTAAACTGGAGCTTTATTAATTGCTAGAATTATATGCGTATTTATGGTGTTTTAGTTGATATATAAAATATTTAAATAAAACAATACATAAAAAAGTAAAAAATAAAAATAAAAGACAAGTAATAAAAGAGTGTTGTTTTGATGTGGGCCATGTGCTATGATTGATGTTGGAACACCGATCATAGTATTAAAAAGGCAATAATAAATTGGTGTGAGAGAGTTTTGCTACAACTATTATGCTGATGGACAGTCTTCAAGGACATAAAACTAATGGTGAATAATGCTATGCCAATTTGAATTTATATATAACCATCCTCATTTGCCACGTAACTACCAAACATTGCCTATTACCTTTTGCTTTCTTCTCATCACTTATTCATCATGGTTAGGCTTGTTACTACCGAGGCAGAGTTCAGAGAAACTATCAACACCAACGAGTTTGTTGTTGTCAATTTCTTCACCGAACAGTGCAGTGCTTATCGCACGATTGCACCAATGATCGAGGATCTAGACAATGCTACACATAATGTCATCTTCATTAAGGTCAACACTGAGCAGCTTGCGGTATGTAGTTTATCTAATAATATTACGCTTACTAACTAGTATCGACTACTGTAGAATCTTGCCGAAGAGTTTGATGTTACTGATACGCCCACGTTCAGATTTTTCAAAAACGGACAATCTGGTTATAACGATGTTGTTGTTGGTGCCGATATCGGAAAGATTACCGGAAAACTTGCTACTTTCATAGCATGATTATGTAGTCTCAAACCGATACATTTAAATAAAACAATATTTGAATGTAATAACCAATAGCTAGTGTAATATAATATATAGCAAGTAGTTTAAATACGCACAAACGCAATATACAAGTCTTTAACAACAAATAACCGATTAAAATGAGTAATACCGCTACTAGTTCAGCAGAGGCTTTATTTTGCTCTAAATGTGCGCTAAATTCAATAGATAGTTAGCTATAATACATAAATGATACCTAAACATAACACAACTATATTAGGATAAATTAGTAAAATACACCATTTTTAAATCTTACCATAATAAATTCATTTTTAAAAAATTTTATTTATCAAAATACATTGTTTTGAAAAATCTACCAAATGTCTACCAAACTAGTTAAAAGCAATATTTAACAGTATTAAAAAGCTGAGGGCCGTTGTTGACGAATTTAAGTTTGTTAACAATTGCAATTTTACGAGGAAAAATAGTGATTCACTAATATTACAGTTTATTTGCGCTTATGAAGACTGGTTTAGCAACAAATTCAGTTTGTTTTGACTGCCAGAAAGCAAAAAACTGGCCTAGTAAAGATTGTCTAGTGCAATATTAAACATTTTAATGGCTGTTCATATGATTCTGGTAATGACCTATTAAATATATTACAAATAATGTTGCTACATTCTCAATTGTAAAATCAAAAGATGTACAAATAAAAGTATTAGTTACATATTTGATTATTTAATACACTAACAGTTGTAATAGTTAATAGGTGGTATATTTCTTATTACAAAGCTTGATATGCTTTTGATTGAATAAAAAATGGCATTTTTATAACACCAGTAATAAAATGATGTAACTTTGATCAAACAGCTAAAGGTAAAAAAAGAAATAGAAGTAGTAGCTTAGTCAAATGTTTTAGTATAAATTGATAAAAAAAATATTATTGGTATCAAATAACTAATAGCAGTAGCTCAAATTAGCAGATTTATAATAAAGATTTTATTTGTATAGATTATAATACAAGCTGAATGAATTAGATTATAAAAAAACATTTTTATTATTATTTAGTAACAATATTATGCAGTTATTATAATGTTGAAATATAAACAAAAGTTATAAAGCTAAAATCTCTGATGGAAAAAAGTTAATTATAATAAATGCTGTTACGCTCTAGTTTTAGAAATCGCAACTTAGATGACAAGCAACACCTTATCCTGTCGCTGTCCTATAACGTTAATTTCTGATGCTTATTAACGCTTACCTTAACGCTCAGAATACAAGTGTTGTTTGGTTGTATTGCTTTTATAATAAATTATTCATTATTGGTCATTAATTATCACAGTTTAGCTATAATAAACTGAATAACTTGTATGACACTAAGTAGAAATAAATTGGACTAGAAACTTGATTATTCTTTATTGATATTGAATAAAGCTATCATTATATAGTAAACACACCTAATAATAGAACTTGAATGCCTTGTGGTATTTCATCATTAATGCAGCATATTAGTTCAGGTGACTGCTCATATGCTTACAACTAACAAGTAGCTACTCGTCGTATTGTCGTAATAGACATTTGTTACTAGTAATCGGTACTAATATCCGATAGGTATATTTGATTATACTGCTTTGACCAATCGCATGGTATGTCTCTTGGTCACACTTTCACAAGACCCTGTCCGGAATTATAGAACAGTAACAACGTCTAAATTTATAAAATAATGTTTATCGTCATTTCAAGGTATTATAAATAAAAATAGCGTATTTTGTTAAAAACAGCTATTAGAAATGATAAATTACATTTTTGCAATGGTTATATTTATTGTAAATAACAAATGATGTATCATACAATGTCCATGAATATTGTACGCCAATGATAATGTTTTATGCATTGTAATTTAACACTACTACTCATATACTTTCCACAGTATACGCATTCTATTCTATATCACTTATTTGTAGTAGCTACATATTATTCATAGCTAGTAACCGTTTGTCTCTAGCTTTATTACCAATAAACCTAATCTATTTTATTATTGGACCATATATACGGATAAAAAATAAAAAGTTGAATAATTAAGTTTAATTGGAATTTGGATATAAATGGAATAAACGGTTTGTTTGTTAAATAATTTTCATTATGCTGAATATATACAAAAAACATGTTAAATTAGTGATTCGATTTCACCATTAATATTAATGCTTGGAAGTACTGACTATTTAATATCATCATCTTGCCGATGGGTTTAGTTTAATTTTTTCACTTTTTTTCACCATCAGGGCCACTATTATCAGCAGCACCATTAACACCATTATTTGATAGAACGCTTATTAATAGAATTAATGACATCACCAATAACATTAATAACAATAGAATCAAAATTATTAACACTAATAACAGCAACATCATCGCCAAACTGGATACCAGAAATTTCTTAAATGATTGTATGACAAAGCGACGAATTTGAGCTGATTTAGCATTTATCAAGGTTGTACTGGCTACAAAAGTTACGGCGAGGGCGCAGATGATGGCAGCAGAAAGCTTTATCTTGATATTAATTTGTTAAATAAACAAGTAGAATGAACAACAGTGCGTAATTGGCAAAAACAGATAGTAGCGTTACAATTTTGTTGATAAAATACAATAGAGCTTTGAATACACTTGAGAAAATACATGGTTGCTAAGCGTTAGATGAAAGTGCACTGCGAAATAATTATTTTAGATAAAATTAATGCTTATTTATTGTTACTATATAGTATTAATAAAGGAAAGAAAAATGGTTCATATGATTACCAGATAAACTTTAAATAGTTACTTGGAGTTTAAATAATCTATCACAACAATAACAACAATCGTCATCATCACTTAGTATGTGATGACAAAGTTACACACGTGTGACGTGTCATGTGCTACCTACATGGCAATTACCAACAGCCGCACTATAACTGGTATACTACAACCAGTATAGTTTGATATGCTCGACGAAGAAATTTCAGTCCATATTAGCCGATATTGCCATGTATGAACCTACTCGTGATTTTTTTGTGCGGTTAAAACGGAAATGTGTGTGATCATATGCCACAAACTAATTTCTATTCTTCTTAGATGGAGAAAAGTACTCAATTATTAGATCATAATGCGTGCTTAAAGTCATTTATTTTGTCCATTTGTCCCCACCTGACCAGATCACACGATAGCAATAACTGTGCATACTAGAATAAGCAAGCACTGTAATGTAAATTGTACTGTATCATAAAACTATGGCTTAGATGATATTTTGATAGATGATGTTACTCAACATTCGCCATCACCTTCAATAAAAAGAATTTGCTTCAATTGCGCAAATATTATTAGCTGTATTCATATAACACAAAATTACATTGAAGCATTAATAAATTGTTTATAAAAATAAATTATATTTAATTAATAAAAGTATTATATATAATACTATCGTAGCATAAATCAAATAATTGATTAATGTGGTGCATTTTACTATTTCAATTCAACTAATTAAATTATCGACTTGGACAACTGTTTACCTAACAAAAAATGGTTAAAAATACGGGTTATCGCAAGAATAACCACTCATATCAATAAAAATAGTTTACAAATATAAATGCTTTGGTCATTGAATTATTATGTTTATTGAATGTGCACAAGTTATCATTAAAAATCAGTAAGCGCTAGACAGAGGATTCTGGGATGTTTCTTCGGAAAAGTGAAGTAACGCCGCATAAATTTCCTGACCAGTAAAAATAATTTGATTTGGTGGCAAAATAAAGCCTTGGCTACCATAAAAATTGGCTGGCCGTAATTCGATACAGAAAGCATAGGGACGAGGAGCAGGCACGCCGGCTTTTTTCTTTTGTGTAAGAGCCTCACCATACCACCAGTCGGTCACATCTCCCGATGTTACATATAGCTCAATAAAATGCTGCGAGGTGTATTCCTTGCCGCTTTGATCAAGAATATCATCAGCAAATTGCTGACCAACTTGGCAAGAAGCAATTCATCTTGTGGAGTAGCAGTGGTCCAGCCATAAGGGCGAAGGACAAGTTGCGAGTAAGAGTGTAAATCAACAGCACTGACAATATTTGGTGTTTTGATGTAGGCGGCAGTTAATGCTTGGACTTCACGCGTGGATCCAGCAGATGGTCCGCGATAATCTTCTGCCGACGGATTGCTTGAGCTTCCTCGAGCACCCCAGTGATCTGGCCAGTTGCGATTGATGTCAACGCCGTAAATATGACCATTCTGTATTTCTTCTCGGTTTTTGCGCCATAGTCTGTTTGACGTCCAGGTATATACATAACCGTCAGGATTGCAGACGGGTACAATGACAAACTCAACTTGTGCCAATAGATTACGGACACGTGTGTCACCTTTGGCGTAGCTATTTACCAAAGTATCAACAAAGTATTGCAATGTAGCGGCCGAAATCCATTCACGTGCATGCTGCATTGCTTCTAGCCAAATACGCTTGCGGCCACTGGCATCTCCGGGGCCGGTGATGGTGAATTTGAGTAATGGGCGATTTTCAATTGTGTTGCCAATAACAACTGGCGTTGTTACAATGTCAGAGTGTTGCTTGGCCAAATCGTAATACCAGTCGGTCAACTCGGTCAATTCGTGATAGTTATTGAACCACGTTGGACTGCCGTACTTTTCCGGAGCAAAAGAGTTTTTGGTAACTTTCTCGGAGTCAATAAGCTTCTGGACATCGTCCACAATGGTGGTCAACTTGACATTGGGCAGTGCGGCCAGTGCAATGCGCTCGGATGGATCTACACGAACGTGTAGCTCCGTCGTGGTTTGTTTCCACACATCAAGGTAAAGCTGTTCCACTCGATCCCACACATTTTGAGGAATGCGGTCACCAGCTGTTAAGCTGACGACTTGCTGTTCATCAAATCGGGCCTTGACTCCTGGCTTGCCATTGCGAATATCTTCTTTACTGGGCCCTTGGGGACTTGGTAGACCAAGGGTAAGTGCTGGCAGTACAAATAGTACTTCTAAAAGGCTAGTAAGTTGCATAATGCTGATGATACAAAAATAATTAAACCAAGGATTTAATAGTACAAATATGTGCTGGAACGAAAGTCTAAACACTTATTAGGATATTTGTCGCGTCATTGGAAAAGGGGAAGGCTAGGCCAAGACAAGCAATGTGAGTACCATGGATATATTACATGGTATTAGTATTTATCTAAACTAATTGGATATTAATTGAATTAACATTATAAAACACTAGTCGCATATTACACATTATTACTACGTATTATACTATTGTCAAATATTTTAATATCTTATTCTATTTGCTATGATGTTACAGCTCTAATGTAAAAAGTGTAGTTTAGATGAACAAGTAACATGTTGTACTGATGTTAACTTTTGACGTTTACTAATAAGTGCTTTAATGCTCAGAATACAGTGTATCGACTGGTTGATATTGCTATTGAATAGAGTTATAATTTTATAGTAACCATAGATAATCATATTCATTTTTTATAATTAATAAACTTTATAAATAATTTAAATATTACACCCAACCAACACGATGAGCAGTTTCAGCAATAGCTTGTTGTACGGCTAGTGATTCAAGCAGTGGATTTACTGTTACAGTATCGACTGATATCGCTGCAGTATTCGTTTGAGAATCACAAACGGGTGTCAGTCGAATGGTCCGAATAATCGACGTTAAAAGCATTGGTGAATCGGCCGAGAATATAGCCCGACAAGCATGATGTACATCAGGATTGACGCCTGCTTCCAGCATCTGACGCCATATCTCTAGTACCATGGGTAATCGTACTGTTTTTTGATCTGTAGGAAAGTGGAATGGCTTTCTATTACATCGTTTTCTCGTAAAGATATCAATTGACGAGCAATGGACCGTCGACAGCATGTTAATAAAATGGCAAAAGTTTGTGACGTCGGCTTGAAACCATCAGCTTTGAATTCCTTGTAAATACGTGCTGCATTGACTATATCGCCCTGACGAGCATAGGCCGATAATAAAGTATGTCGTGCAGTAATGTCTGGTATTATGGGCCGCTTAGAATTAACCTTATTTGCTGGTAATTGTTGGATACGTTGGTATGCGGCTTCTGCTGCTGGTAAATTGCCATTCATTGCGTACCAACGAATAATTTCAGTGGCCAATACTTGATTGCACAGAATTGGTGATTCAGATGCAGTGTTTGGCGCCTGTTCCGTATAGGCATTTGGGTCACCTAGTTCTTTCAGCCATGACCAAACAAGATCATGTCGTTGGTGTCGTATGGCCGCTGTAATGACGATGGCAAAAGTACGGGCATCCGGAGCCATATCATTGCCACGCTCTTTCATTATTTCCATACAATCTAAACAGCGTCGTAGTTTTTACCTGCCGTATGTGCTCTTAGTAATACATTGTATGCCTTTGTGTCCAGGCTGTGTCCATTAGCTAACATATCGTTTAACAATGCATAAAGTCTTGACCATCGTTTTTTACGTGCTGCAGCATCCATCAAAGCAGTGTAGATTGGCACGGAAAGTGCTGCTTTTAAAGATGGCGCTAGCTGATGGTATTGATCATATGCACCTTCATCGTCATTTCGCCGTAAACGAGCCGATACTAAAATAGAAAATATATTTGCATGATCTTGAGCTACTAGTTGAAGTCGTGGTTTGTATAAACCGTTATCGCTATTTGATTGTGTCTTCCAAAAGTGTAAATAAGGCGATAGATCGGCCAGCCAAAGCAGTTGTTGATATAGATATTCGGCCAGTCCTATCTTGCCGTAAGTTGCCATTATATGTATCATAATGGCAAAAGTCTTAACATTGGCTGGTGGCCCGCGAACTACATGCGTAAACAATTCGTTGCTATCATCGATGGATTGTTCCAAAGTGTCACGCGGAAATAATGCCATGACACGTTCATAGTAACAGAGCCTTAGTGTGTGGAAATCCTTACGCTTGCCTAATACATATAGCCAAGTATTATGCTCGTCTGCACCCAAAGGTAGACCGGAATGTAAAAGATCTTGCCAAACTGCTTGTGCGCCATCTGGACAATTGGCATCGCCAAGTGCTCTAATAACAGCACAACAAAGTGATATAGCCTCGGCTACACGCGATCCGCCTCGAGCACGCTCAGCTGTGTTAATGGCACCATCGGATCGTAAACTGGCGTTGAATATAACTTCTTTAGATAATGGACGAGAATGGGACGATTCGTTGAGTGCCGCTTCTCTGGCTTGAGTTGCAAATTGGCGTGCATCTTGTGATCGACCCGCTTTAGCATAGCCAATGGCCAATGCAGTCAGTGTAGCAATAGTAAATCTTACACCCAGTGCCACTACTATTTGGCGAATACGATGCATTTCTTCATAGGCACCATATCGGCTACAAGCATCAATAAGAATTGCCACTGTATGTGCATTAGGATGCCAATTGTCTGGATCTGCCGCACGTTGACTCATTAGCTGATCAAAAATTCGAATAGCACCTAATAAATCTTGTTGTTCAATATGTAACGTAGAATTACATTAACGGTTGCTTGTGTTGGCTGGATTCCTGCTGATAACATCCATCGCAGTGTTCTACCAGCGCCAATATAATCCTTTTTTTCGATTTGAAGTGACATTAGTGCCGTGTATGTATGTACATTAGGAGTTGGAAATGAAAATGCAGACTGTTCGTCAGTTTTTTTAGACGGCAAAGCATTCGCTGATGTGCTTCTTGTTGTAACATACATTTGTCGTATTTTATATTAGAGGTAATGCGCAATGCTTCTCTCTGTTCAAGTATACCGCGTATTCTAGCCACTGCATCCCATCGTCCGGCTCTGCCATATCCAACCAGCAATGCTTGCTGTGTATATGCATCCCATTTTATTCGATGCAATATTGCCATATCTTTGGCATATTGCTCCATGTCATCTACATCGCCAAATCGTGCATGAGCATTAATGCGTGTATTCCAGCTCATACGATTTGGTGCAAGTCCCGGATGATCTAGCATTTCTTTCCATACATATTCAACTGCCTTTAAAGCGCCTTGCTGTGTGTAAGCTTGTAAGCGTGTATTGTATGCAGTCAGCCAATGTGCATGTGTTTTCTCGTTAGTAACATTCTTTATGTAGCTACTATTATTGTAAATCGTTGATTGTTTTAACATGCAATTATGACCTTGTAAATAAAAATATCTGGTGTATTTTTATACAAAGCTGGCTTTGCTAGTTTGCTGTTATGATTATTAGTATCGGCTTTCGATGTTGCAGAATCAAATGAGCGCATAAGCTGCCATACACGCTCCATCGATGCTAGATCGCTGCATATTGCAAAAGCATGCAAAGTAGCATTCCATTCGGATTTTTTTAAAACACGAGGTGCTTGTAGTATATCATTTAGTACAATGCGCAATCGGCGGGCTGCTTCTGTTGTCGGTTTGCCATTGGCCAGATGTTTAATAAGTGTAGTATATGTCTGAATAGGCATTTGACGCAGTACTTTGGGTACAATAGTAGCCGTTGAAATTGTAACCAAACACGATCGGCTGCCACCTGTCCAGAATCCACCAAGTTCAATTTGCTTTGGTGTAAAATATCGAGTTGTGCCGATACATCCATAAGCGGTGAAGTACCGCCATTAAGCATAGCTTCGTTAAATGCACGGGCAAGTGTGCGTGCTGCATTTTGATTAATACCCGGTGGATTAAGCCGATTCCTTATAATGGCACGATTTTTACGAAGTGCTGCATTTGTTATACGTCGATTAGACACATTCCCTAAATCATCGTTTTTGTTTTCTGACTTGTTAAACGACTTATCTGTATCAAATCTGTTAGATGTTATAATACTTTTACATATACTAGTATTTCCCACACTAGCCAGTATATTTTTATACTTACATTCCATTATTTATCTGTCTTTTCTGTCTTTGTAGTGTCATTAATAGAGCCTGATAATCCATGAATAGTTTTTGACGATATAATAACATGTTTGACTGTATGTGGCCGTGCAGCTAAACTATTGCTTGTTTGATGCGCCCATCGTCGTTGTTGCCAATGCTGACATTTCAATGATAGAAATCTTTTCTGCCGTTGATAATTACGCGACCCTAGTGCTTCCTGACAACTTAACTCGCTTTTAACAATATCTACTGGCCATGAATGTGATTGCAGTAGTGGTTGTAGTAGTCGCGTTTGCCACAAGTCGGGCAAAAGTATAAACGCCGACGTAGCTTTTGTTTTAAACAACCCAGAATCCGTTAATCGCCAATGGTGTTTGCAGGCAAGCTTGGACATGGTAATGCAAAGATCTGTGTTTTTCTAGCCAGGTATACACCGGCTGGCTAATAACCGCAAGATTAAAGTGTTTGTACCTTACTACTTGCAGCTACACTATAGTAACAATAGAATCGTTTGAATCATACGTACTCGAATAGATTAAACGATACGTACCTACCAACAACAACGACAGCGACAACAACAAAAACAAATAAATATAATCAACGTATAAATTATGGCGTAATATTTTAATATAGCAGAAAAGTAAAAACAGCCTTTTCATTGATATACTGTAATGTAATTGCAAATAATACAGCAAACGCGACATCATACCACGTGATCTTTTTACTTTTACATTCTTTGTTTTGAGATTCTTATTTTTCTTTACCTTTTATTATTTCCTACGTTTTTTTTGGTAGAGAAAAGGTGCAACAGGGTGCAGTCTGCTATACATATACTTTAATACAGAATATATAATATGTCACGCGGAAGAGGTCGAGGACGTGGCGGTGGTGCTGGTCGCGGTGGCGGTCCAATGGGATTCTCTGGTCTACAAAGTGAAATCCAAGGCGTTTCTCTTTTTCCTACCGAGCCAGTGGCAACATTTCCGGTACGCTTCATACTAGCTTATTATGGCTTTGAACAATATCTAATATTATTATAGGAAATTACATTGCCAATACCACGAAAACTTACTACAGAAGAAGAAGCTATTTTGCAACAACAGGATGAATTGCTAGAAACCATACGACAAAGTGCTTTTTATATTACAGTACCGCTACCATCAAAAGGTATTTATCGAAAAAATTAAATGGATAGCTAATAATAAAAGATATTGAACGCTATTCGGATAAATATTTAACATTGGGCAATCAGCGTGCAAAACTACGAAGTATTCAGACAGGTAATTATATTAAAGTGATCGTGTTAATTATTGTAATAATTATACGGTGTTAGATTTAGATTTTTTCCCTGAAGAACTTCACCGAGTACTGGATCCTAGTAAAAAAGGAAATAGTAAGTTTGTAAAATAAAATTAAATAAAATTGTAATGTAAATGCATTTATAGCACAACGAAAAGTGGAAATGGATTTGGCAGCCACGTTTGAAAGAATTGAACAGCAGGCGAAAGATGGCGACCAGGTTTGTGCTTATTATCTAATTGATTTGTTATAAACTAATGGTTGATGGATATTAGGATGACGATGCCGATGAAGGCGAAAGGGAAGGGGCAGATCGGCCAGACGATGATGGAGAGGACGACGGTGTAGTGGATGCCGAGTATGAAGATGAAGACGACGACTATGCGCAACAATACTTTGACAATGGCGAAGGCGATGAGGGCGGTGACGACGATGGTAAGTATAATATGCACATATTATTAGTATTGCATCTCATCCCTACTGGTAATAGATCAAGATGGTGCAGTTTTCTAAATGTTACAAGAACATGACATTTTATAAAAATAGCTTTATTTCATACGTAAATTTACAATAAACAATAGTATATAATTTATTGTGAAGCTCAATGCTGATTACTATTCTACCACAAATTCATATTGTTATTGAATAGTAGTCGTTTAATGTTTGTGTAGTGTACATTGGTTGTTACTTTAAATAGATACGTTTGCTATGCTATTATTCCGATTCAGGTATACTTGATACATCAATGGTTACGCGAACATGTGACGATTTTAATCCTATTGAGTTACGAATCTCGCTATTTTTTCGATAACCAAAAAACTTTTGCTTGATAGCATGAATAGTCATTTTTTGACGTCTGTCGCCAGTTGATTCGCTTTTTGTATGGATGTCAATAACAAAAAGAATAGGTAAAATTCGAAAAATATGCATAGCTTATTCAACACTGAGTATGCTATTATCATTGCAGGGCCATAGCGCCAGTAGTGGAAAATATCAAATATCACAGTTGTAAATGCAATCAACTGTCCAATAATAGAAATGGCATAGATTAAAGTAAGCTATTAATGGTTGATTAATGGTTAGTACAGCAATAGTAGCAATAGAAGTAATAATAAAAAACTTACTCGTTGTAGCGCTCGAAGTGCATCGGTTTTAACGCGAAAAATACTTTGTAAGCGAAAGAAAACAAAGCCTAATAATGTAAAAGTTAAGCGATGATACTTGAATATAAATTAGCTATTTACCATGATAACCGAAACACTTAGTACTATTATTTTGCCCAACAATAGCATAGGAACTACGAGAGCAGCTAATGAATCGCCACTCTTGTATAATGAAGACAATCACAAAGAATTATGAGTGATTCACAAATGATATTGCCAATAAGAGAGAACCAGATTGTGATTTTAATCAGTTGAACGTATGGTTTATCGTGTATTTCTATTAAAACAGAGTGCCTTTAAACGTAAAAATTAAATTAGTTTACTTGGCTTTTATTTATTCAATTATTACTTACCATAATGAAAGTAATTGATGAAAGGTAATAAGAAAAGTTATTTCTCTTATTTGTATAAGCCAGTATGCAGCTATTCCGTTAACATTCATAAACATAATAGGAATTATAACTGAAATAGACTGTGATTAATAACATAATAATAATACTAATAATAATAGCAAATAGTTAACTTACGGCAAATAGCAAAAAGTGTAGTGTAAAAGATAAAAAACTGTCGTGGTGAAGGATATGTCTTGTTTTTTAGTATTTTTACTAGCTTAATAAAACCATAAATGGCAGCTACAATAAACACTGACGTACAAAAATACAAAAAAATTGTATATTCTATTTTACTGAATGCATCGTTCCATGGACCTGATTCTATTACGAATAAATTAAGCTATATTTAATATGAATAGTGCAATATCGTGCTAGTCACATACCTTGCTCGACAAAGACAACAACACGATCTCCTGGATTAGTATTATGCGACATTATATCCTTAAACGCACGCCTCCTTAATAATAGCGTGCGAATTGCCGGTGGTCCATTAAAAGGTATCTGTCTAACCGTTGTATACGAAATGGTTTGTGGAGCACCTGGTACATCATTTTTCCTATGACGCTTCATAAGAAACAATACAGCTTGTACATATGCTTTACCCGTCGACTCCCAGACATCGCTTAATTCCTTTACAGCAGACACAGCCTAATAAATGCAAAACAAACACAGCAAACTAATTGTTAATATTATTGCTTTTACACACATTCAACAATATTACACGATTTAATGTTGTACAGCTACGGTGTTTTAACTGGCTTTCATCAATAGCAATAATGACATGCTTATCAGGTAGTATTGTCTCATTTAGCGCTGGTGGTTTTAGTTTGCATGCCTCTCCTTCAATAAACTCAGCAATCAGCAATACTCCTGTTGCGTTGTATTTTTCTGGATAAACCTGAAATGGATCCTGTGTCGGATTACTGAACGTTTGATTGCCGATATAGAATGTAGCTCTTCCCGTTACTGGATACAATCCTTGCGACAAGAATACAAAAATAAAAATGAAAAAGTCAGTTAGCAATATAGGCGTCATCTTAAAGCTGACATGAAAGAGGCCGCTTGACGCATGAATTTCATTTAAATAGTAACGGGTGACTGGCTCAAAACACAGGACAACTCAAGGTCAACACAGGCGTAAACTTTTGTTTATTACATTAAAAAAACGAATGATCATTAGTGAACCAGAGTTATGAATAGAACTGAAATAAACAGGTTATCATTGCCAAGATAATCGTGACCCATTCACAAGGGCTGTACTTGTTGATGTAGTTAAGTTAAACGTGAAAGAATAGCCGAATGTTTGTATTTACCGGATATACAGAATTACTACTATATTTACAAAGACTCGACCAGCCTACCGACTCTCGGATATTGCGCATGCATATCCGCTTTACAATAAATTACTAATCACGAGTATTATAATAAAATGCCTATTCTAGCAAGTAACATTATTTATAGCAAAGCCTTGCAAAGTGCGTGCCATTTGTTATGATAGTCTAAAAATACGTATAAATAAATGACCAAATTTTATACTTACCTAGTCTTCTATCTAAACTATTTTTTGTTTCAGCTTTAGTACTACTAGAACTCTTCACATTTACTATGCATATATACTCTATAAATTTAATTTACTAATAGTCACTTTGTTTGCATATTTATTTTGTTATATAATGTTTTATTGTATACTAGCTACGTACTATTCAATAATGTTGTCTGTTTAGTGTTAGTTCTAACAGTTTTAAGTATTGGTTTATTTTTCTTAGTAATTTGTTTATTAAATCAATATATATATATATATATATGCGTCATAATAAACCATAATAGTTATTAATTTAATATTAATCGTACACATAAAAGTCGCATGTGATTTGCTAAAGTTTCAGCAGTATGTTTTAATAAACAGAAATAAAATAATAAAATACAACGCCCATCAGCCATCCATATCTGATTAGTTGTGTCGAAATAGTTTCATGCCCATCCAATTGCAGGTCACTGCATAGATGAACAATGGCAAAGATAACGGAATTAATAAACAGTAATATTGATCATCGCGTATCCAATCAAATACCTATTTAAATAAACGAGTTAGTAACACTGATTATGTTGTACGGATATGTGTATCTATATCAAACTTACTGCACTGCCAGTATCAGGCATCCATTTGGATATAAATGCAGCATAGATACCACTAACAAAGACGATATACGTCGATGCAAGTAGAACCCAGCCCCAAAACGGCGTATAATCTGGATCTTCTGCACCTAGTCGCTGATGAGATATCTCAAAGACAAGTGGAGGCCGTGCACGCCTTTCTGATGGTAGCATTGCTGTTTCTGGTCCTTCCATTTCGCTTAGTTGTCGCGAATGGGCATGCAGCGCTATAGATTGTGGACGTAAACGATGATCAATATCCGAACGGTACCAAGCAGCTATCGATTCAGAAGTTACCGATCGTTCGCGATCAAGTAATAGTGCATCCTGTTGTTGCTGTTGTTGCTGTGTCGATGTATGTGCTGGTGGTGTTGACATGGATGAAAAATAATCTTGTGCTGTCATGGCCCTAAATCGATTAGATGTGCGATTAGGCGTGTTACTGCCTGTAGCCAAACCAGATGGATTATTTACATTAGTATGATTTGTACGCGGAGATGCAGTTCCATTAAACGATATACTACTCATAGAATGTGAACGGCCCATATTTAAGCCATGAACAAGACGACGACGCAGTTCACTTTCACTAGTATTACTAGTATTATTATTATTGTTATTGTTGTTGTTGTTACTGTTGTTGTTACTACTGTTGCTGCCACTACCACTCCCTTCTATGCCTCCATAGCCACCCGAAGAAACTGTCTCGCTACAGATGGCAGCTACTCGTCCAAATAATAATGTATTACGTGGCCGTCTACTTGACGTTCCACCATTATTACCGCTTTCTGTTGCCATTGTTGTACTCACAGAACGAAGGTGTTTTGAATCTGTAAGATCTGTATAAGTAGTCGCGGCTGGTTGCTGCAAAGTTGCACCTATAGAAGCATACTGTCGAGAATCGTGGTCTATCTCGTGCAGATGACTCGCTCTCGTATCACCAGTGTCTGAAAACGTATCACTATGTGGGTGTATAAAAGTGGACATGGTAATCTACACAATACACTGTAGCTAATCTAATATAAAGAGACCAATAGAAGATGAAAAAGGTATAAAAAACTTTAATAAGATAACAATATGAAGATAATCATTTATGCCATTGATAGAATTCAGTTCTATTCAGATTACACACTTTCCGGCAGCGCCTACCGAGCTAAAATGACATGTTTTTCCGTCTTTACACTGGCTATCGTTCATACATCCCCAGAGTTCTGTTTTGGGCCTAAAACTTTGCACTGATGATATGAATAAAGCGACCATTGTGATATAGGTTAACATCTTGTATTGCATGGTAAAAGTTATAACTTTCAGTGTCTGTTGAAGAAGCGACAAAAGTGTAAGTATGATTTGTGGTGACAATTAATCTGAAAGAAATCAGCGATTTAAATACTATGCAGTCATGGGTCATTGGCCTTTGTAACAAGTGTATTTCCAAGTATAAAAAATAAAAAATACCACATTTATTGTTATAAACGATAGAACATTAAAATAATGGCAAAGTAATGCTTGTTCTAACCAATAATGACAATACAATTCGTATACATGCTTAAATAAATGGTCATTGTTTAGCAATAATAGCCATTAGAACCAAAAACTAACACTAAAACTCGTATCAAGAGCACGTACATAATGCCACCATCGCGGCTATCGATACTATTAGTTAGCCTATTAACTGCCGTTATTATTCAACATAGTTACTTACTGGAATATAAAGTAAATCACCTGGATTTAAAATACAGTCATAGCCTTGTGCATTAATAAAGTCTGGAAAAGCATGCCAATCAGGCTGTTCTACATCAAGCTAGTATAGATTAGCCATTATCAATGAATAGTAATTGTGTAGTATCATCATTGTCCTACCTGGCTTGTATTATGTAGCATTGTATCGGATTCGTGGGGATAGACCGGTTCATTAGGCGCATAAAAACGAAACTGTTTACGGCCAACCACTTGAGCAAATAGATTACGATCAGGATCATGATGTAGAGGCGATATTGTACCCGCTGGTCCAAACCATGCGTGGGTTTGTACACTTGGTAAAGTCGCTTCATTCATGGCAAAACAATAATCGGGCACTTGAATATCACGACGCAGTCGCGGTACTTGGTGGAATAAGTCATGTTGTGCCAAATAGCCTACGGTCTTTTTGGTCGCCACTACATAATCACGTAGAAATACGTCAAATCGCATTAATTGTTGTTGCCATTGTGCATCGGTGTAGCGATGTCCCAGTTCAACTGGCACCCATCGATGACCAAGTAGATCTACTAGATAGGTAGCATCACACCATCGTTTCATAGCTGGCCAATCTTGCACACCATTACCATGCGTAATAATAAATGGTACTTGTTGGGCCAATTGTCGATGGTAATCCGTTAAAGAAGGTGAACTAATACGTTTAACTGCCCTTAACGGTTACAACCTTTCTTAATTCTGTAGATAAAGCCGGTATTGTTGTTGTAGCCGTATGTTGTCTATCAAGTAATGTTTGCAATGCCACTAGCCAAGATGAATCCTCTGTGACTGTATCACTAACTAAACGACGTCGCTTCGTATTTTCTGTCCTATCGATATTACAATCGATACTAATAGATACCAGCAGTTGGTTGGCTGCATCAATTAATGAATGAACACACTGTTCTGTACCCAGTGCACCCGCCATAATTAATCCTGTATCGAGTATTTCAATAGATTTCTCCAAATGATATTTTATTTCTATTACAATGAGTCTTTATATATGTATATGTATATACTATAACTTACCATCTCGTTTAATTTCTAAATTACTTGCCCATAAATATTTTATATAACGATACGCAATGACCAATTCAATAGTACCGCGTAATAAAGCACAGCTAGAAAACCGCCTTAAACTATCCGTACTCACTGTCTGATAGGGTACAGCGTGAAGAGCAAACTTTCTTCGGTCTAGTAAACATTCGGCGTCGAATTGAAGACGCTTTAATATAGCAACAGTGCTACTGTTATCGGTAGCTGTTAATTCAGATTGCAATTGATAAGCGATAGAGTGAAATAGTCGTGATTCCGTGTTGGTCCACTCAATAGTAGAAGTGGTAAAGGTAGAAGACGCGATAGTTACGGTTGTTGTCAGGTTGTTGTCCAACTGACTAGTAATCTCTTCTATTATTGTTTTTAGTGTATTTTCTACCGTTTCTACTAAACCATGAGTGGTCATAATGTTAAATGTAAATTGTATTTAGTAAAATAAAGACTTGAATAAAATAATTAAAGATTTTAATAAAATTCGTCTGTTTAATAATAAAATATTATTAAATGCGTTTTCCTCTCTTTAATTAAATGTGGCCATCTTTTTTAAGAGCAGCTACAAGTTCATCTACACTTTCTACTATACGACAACCTTGACGGGTAGGTGGTTCAGTCATGCCAATAATCTCGATACGTGGCTTAGTATCAACATCCAAGGCAGATGATTCAATAGTCTCTAGTGGCTTCTTTTTCGCTTTCTATTAACATATTCACAGGTAAGTTTATCGATCGTACTATTGTAAATACTATTGACTTGCCATAATGTTAGGTAGTGATGGTAGAGGTGGATCGTTCAATCTATTAATGCAATAACCAAGAAATGTTATAATAAAATACAAAAGCTATCGATTCTTTACCGTAAATCGGCTGTAACGACCGCTGGCAATGATGCAGTAATCGTTTCAGTGCCGCCATCAATTTCTCGCACTACTTCAACTGTCTTGCCACCATCTATGATATCTACTTTGGATGCAAATGTTGCCTATTCAAGCATAAATAAACATTTGTATTAACAAAATATTGACTTATTACCGCTTATTATTAATTACCTGTGGCCATTTAAGTAGACCGGCAAGCATCTGACCTGTCTGACAAGCATTGTTATCTGCGGCTTGCTTGCCCATAATAATCAAATTGCTCTTCTCCTTCTCTGCAACCTTTTGCAATAGTTTGGCAACGGCAAGTGGTTGCAATGGAGCACTGTCAGTCTCGTTGTAAACTACATGAATTGCCTTATCGGCACCCATAGCTAACGCTTTGCGTAAAACCTCAACACATGCTTTGGGTCCACATGACACAGCAACAATAGACTCAACCTGCTTATTTTGCTTTAATTTTACTGCTTCTGCAACGGCAATATCATCAAGTGGGTTTGGATAGTACTTTGCCAACTGAGTATCTATGCCCGACTTGGCTGCATTAAGCCGCACTTTGGCCCCGAGATCAAGAACTCGTTTGCATGGAACTAAAACACGTAGAGACATGGTGTTGAAATGCTATAATAGACACTATATCGCAGATAAGCACAATAGTAGTAATAGTAGTAGCAGTAGTAGTGACAATAGTGGTGCAAATAATCAATCACTAATATCACAATCGAGTATACAGCTATTGATGAAAGAAGCGACGAGAAAGAAGTAATAAGGAGGAAGGACTCGGTATTTAACTATTCCGTCACTTATAACGCGTTGATGCTGACGCGCCCATTTCGGTGTGTATATATGTGTGTGTGTGTGTGATGTCGTCGGAGGATCACGGAGCCTACTAAGGTAAAGTCACGTGTTCATGTGGTATACTTGTCTGTACAAGTAACTAGCCTTGGTGTTATCCCTATTGTTACTGTTCATATTCCTATAATCCTTGGTTACTCTAATTTAACACACAAACACGCCGTCATCCTATCTGGACTGCCGCATCATGCAGTCTGTTGTACACGTTGACGATACAGATGGTGAGTTATAGAAGAGTAGGCAGGTATGTAGCAGCTTATTGACTTCTTGTTAGTATTGCGACACTATCGCCTAGATGAATTCCGTGCCGATGAATGGGTAGAGGTTGAAGACGATAAGTTGCCTACACAAGTAACAACAGCGGCTCAAGAAGAACGAGATGCTGATCCGCTAGGCATTAAAAAGAGTATTTTTGAGTAAGTAGTGGTGGATATTATACAAAGGCTTAGTCTATTCATATTCTACAATAATAACAATAATGTAAATATTAATATTAATAATGTATTTAGGCCAGATCGTCGTCTTTCACGCCATTCAAGACGTAGTATTTTATTATCAGAAACAGAAAAAGGTATGTATTATTGATCAGTATAGATGTAGATATAGACACTATGTCTATATTATTTACTCTAACATTAACTATGCAATAATAGAGACTGTTTGTCGAGTTGGATTTAATTCATTTGATGCCAAAGTATTTATGCGGGATATTCACCGTGGCACTACTTACAGCGAGTTTTGTCGTGGAGCAGAGCATTTACGGCAACAATTAGAAAGACGATCTGAAGGTATGCGTGACTTGGTACGACAACACTTTGACCATTTTGTCAATGCCAAAAATGCTATTGATGGTGAGTATTGAATAAATAGTTAAATAAACAATTGTTAGACTATAATATAAATATTTATGTCATTTTAGATGTCCACTTTGCTATGGATAATAATGGATTGACCGCCGATACTGATTATGGTGTGGCGGGATTTCAGGAACGGGCTCGAGGTAAGTATAGCATTACTGTTATTAATAACGTTCATAACATTTAATTAGTATCTCTTGATTATACTGAGACACTATTTGGTCCAATTCTGGAGAGGCGTGGTAGAACGGAAATGTTACGTACAGCACAGACAATTGTAGATAAACATAAGTTTTTCTTTAGTTTACCTAGTAGTTTGACGGAATGTGCCAAACAGGTAAAATAATTAATCAACTAGCTAATTATATATATATATATATATACGTACGCAGAATAACTAATTAGTATACGATTTATAGCGTAAATATGACTTGGCCGTGCGTAATTACAAAAAGGGTAGACATCTGATGCGGGCTCTTATTGGAAAGGCAGCAAAAGCAGAATCTGGTGAATCCTCTGAAGAGGATATTTCCTCAATTCCTGAGCACAACGTCGACTTTTTGGACGTATTTGGGCTGCAGCTGAACAAGTAGTTACCGGCATTCGAGAAGATTTAATGAAGCAGCTAGAAGAAGCATGGCAGCCATTAGAACAACAGGAGAAGAATATACGGTAAGTAATGAGGCATTTATATACAAAGACATTGTTGATATCGATAAAATACAGTTACATTTAGATTTGGATTCAGGAGAGGATCCAGGCTGGCATTACTTACAAGCAAGACATAAATGGGGCTGTAATTTACTTAAAGAATCATTTGACAAATTTGCCGATCGTATGAACGGTAGGAAAGGTTATAATAATTATAGTAATATACTTAGATATTATTAGATTTGTATAAGGAGCGACAAGCAGCAGGACAACCGAGTACATCGGCTGATCCTGGCGCTGCAATATTCCGAGTTGCTACTTTACGTAAAGCACTTGATGTTCGAGAAAAGGCACTACCCGACCTATTTAGTAGGTCGTATCAGTTTAGTACGTACTAATTGCTTATCAATGACATTATAGATAAAGAACGTGATGGTATTGCTTGGGAGTTGGTTGCATCGGTCGTCAATTCGCTATGTGATGTACTACATCGCTGTTTACCTACTTTTTGGTTAGTTATTAAGAAATATGCCGATGGTGCTTATAGTAATAAGCCTGTCGTTGATAAGGTGGGCATTACTGCAGCTATGTAATTATTTATAAATTAAACTATTCTATTATAGAAAGAAGTACGCAAAAGTATTGCAGCACGACTGAAAAAGGCCGCGGGCCATTTGAAAAAGGCCGATGAAGCACATAAGATGGCTGCCGAATTAACACAGCTATTTGCACAACTAATTGGTAGAATGCTTGGTATTCAAGATGCTGCATCCACGTCTTCATCTTCATCGAGCAAGTCTCGAGGCACTGACGCGATTACCATTCGTTTACCGCCATCACATACACTGATACTTGGCCATTTTCTATCCCGTTGTGTGGAACGGGTCGTTGACTGTCGACGCCAATTAGCCACGGCAACCAAATCATCTGAAGTTAATACTGGTGCTGCAGGCGAGGGTATTATTATGGCCATGCGTGCTATAGAACGTAAAATGCGCGAGAAGAGTATTAGATTACTGTGTGAATCTTGGATTAGTGGTAAGTAGTTTATTGCTAATAGTTAATATATAATATTAAACAAATGTTTACTATTATTATTATTACATAGATGCTCAAGTATTTTATCTGCATGAAGATTGGCAACCACATCCAAAACATTCTGAAGTGACAATGCAAGTACGGCTTGTTTATCGCTTACATAAGCGTACCCTTCATATGATTGGCACACTTATGGGTGTGTCATCAAGATCTAATGTTAACTGGGATAAAGATTCACAGGTAACTAAACGATATGTACAGAATGAAAAAGTACTAAAGGCATATAGATGCCTGTATCGGCTCGTACATTGAATGTGGCATGCAACGGATTCCTTCAAGCCATTCTAGCATGGCTGGATTGTTTAAATCATTTGGCATCCAATGTTAAACTGGATAATGACCGACGTGTTCAATCCATTTGTACTAAACGATACCTTACCATAGATATTCGAGTAAGTATATATATATATGTAACCATTAGTTGATACTGTTGATACTAATGCATGTTATTACTATTAGGATTTTAGAAGTTTGACAGCAGGTGCTAATTTGTATCGATTTCATAAAATAAAACTACCTAAACTGGCTCGTTTGGCCGAGCGTTGTATGGCAGCAGCTGTAACCGAGGAAATTGATGTATGTACAATTCAATCTTTTATATACGCTTAATACCAATAATACTGATAATTGTATTTGTAGTCATTGATTCAAATGTCTAGTCGATTAAGAGATCGGTTAGTTGATCAGTATTCTAGTCGCAAATCAATACCTATTCTACGTGAATTGCGTAATGGTTTACTTATGGATGGATATGACTGGGTAGCAAGACAGCCTACAGAAGGTAAGATGTTTGAACCAATTAAACAAACATACTAATTGTGTATTTGATTATTTTAGAAATACGGCCATTTATACGACGAGTCTTATTAGCGATCGTATTGATGCACGCCGAAGTTCATGCTCTTGCGCCCGTGCTGGAACGACGTACATTAACAACAGTTCAAGATCAACTGGCTTTGGAATGGCTAGCGGACCATCGAGAACTCGATCATGTTGGTCTAAGTGGCTTTGTACAGGTTAGTTTATACAGGTATTAACAAGAAAAGACGAGCTAACAATGGCGTTAAAGAGTATGCTTGAAACGTATTTTATTCAGAAAACACTTGGTCTTTACTGTTCTGAAGTTGCTGAGAATCAGTATCGATTGGTGCAGACGACACTTGAACAAGCCTTTAGACGGCACACTTCAAGTGATAATGGCGGTGACCCCACCGAACGTAAACAGCTTCGACCAGCTATGGAAGCAATGCAACAACACCTTGTGGCTTGTCGTCGTGCATGCATGGTTGAGTTCTCCTGTTTCCGGTCTCAACAGTCTAGCCATCGGCGTCATTCGCAAGGTTCACATGCCAGTGGCGGTAGCTTTGGTCCAAGTAGCCAAAACTATAGTGGCCATGGTTCTAGTGGCCGTAGCAACGGACGTCAAAGAACTTCACAGACGCCATTGCCGCCACCAAAACCACCAGCTCGTAAACGAAGCAATGGCTCTAATCCATCGGCAATATCCTATTCTGAAGAACAATAAAGTAATATTAACCATCGTAATAAGAATAATAATTGATAATAGTAGTTGATAATGGGTTATTTTATAAGTTTAATATATTAAGTATTAGAATTAAAATTAAAATCCTATATACATATACCATCCATCCATTTATATTATTTTCATTGTATACTTATATGAGTTGAAATTTGCTGTTAATAAAGTTAAAGACAAATTGATAACAGTTTTGAATAGAGTATAGACATTATGTAATAGAACAATGTCAGATCAGCAGTATTAACAGTATAATGCGTATAGTGGGATGAATGGAATGAGTAGTGTTGAAGTATATAATAAACAGAATGTGTCTAGTATATTATAGAATAATATATAGTAGTATGGAATATAATGGAAATAAATGGTGGATATATGCATGCTGGATAACAAATCTATGATAATGAGTATTTTAGACTTTGTGTCATTTGCCACCCATCATCATGTTCAATAGATTGGGTGTTATTAAAATAGCCATTTTATTCCAAGCTATTCTAAATGGCTAATAAATTCAATTAAATTGTATAATAATGTTAATAAGCATACAATATTTTAATAAAAGTAATATAATTATGTTATGAATAATAATACAACTTGATTGGAACAAATTTTACTTGGGGAACTCAAAATGTAAGAGTCAAGGTACAATTTAGCCTATAATGATTTGTGCTGAACTAGGTTCAATGGCCAATTGGTTTATTATGCAAACATAAATAATTAAAGAAATGAAAAAAGACCAACATAGATGGTAACATAATTGTTTATTGGAGGGTAAAGAGATAAAGCCGAAATAAATCCCACCAATCAACATTATAACTGGTATGGTGTATACTGTACATGGAATACGGCGGCAATGGCCACCTCCTTTCTCCTTTCCTTTTGTTGTTTGCAATCCAGCACCTTCTTGTTTATTTTTATCTATATACTATTGTTATAAGAAAGCTTACATTTTTGTATAGAGCTATGAAGCTACCACTATTGTTTCCATGGCTATTGGCCGGCATAACTCGTTTATCTTATGTAGAAGCTCACGACCATATGACTATGACTCCCGTTGAATGGTCGGCGGCCGAGTTGGAACCAATTGATGTCTGGTTAAAACTACATATTATAATCATGCTAGTGGCATTTGGTGGACTATTTCCACTTGGTAAGTTTGGTGTTTGTTAGTATAGATTTGAAGTAATAATAGGATAACAAATTATAACGCAATATTCAGGTATTATTTTTGGTTTTACAAAGCACCGATTCCATGTACCCACTCAAATTATCGCCATTGGCCTTACGGCCTTTGGATTGGTACTTGGACATTTGCATGGCGGACGAGCCTTTCCTCATAGTGCGCATGGATCCGGTGCCAATTGGATTGTTTTGATGATTCTGATTCAAGCAAGTATTGGCGTGTTTCTAAAGCGTTATCGCCAAGCAACAATGTTGCGAAAAGTGGCCAAGACGACACATAAAACAATAGGCATTTTATGGTTTGTTATGGGTGGTGTCCAATGTGCCCTCGGTGTTATTACGTACATGGGCTATTGTGGTGATAGTCATACAAATAATTGTTTGGCCCACGAAATCATGGGAAGCTCAATTGCAGCTTATGGCATTGCTGTACACTTAACCTCATCAGGGCCAGGACGTCGTTGGTTACGCCGACTTGCGAATGGCATGGTTGTTCGTACCAATAAATCAAGCGGGTTGTCGATGACATCCATGAAGAATCGATCAGTTGATTGGGCCGATGCCTGGCTTATTACAATTTGGGGCGTATTTAATACATTTACTGAACATCGCTGGGGCCAAGTAAGTAAAATAGAAAGTAGTAAGCATTAGTTTCATTTTATTAATAGCAAACGAATAGACTTGGAATCATACAGATTTGCAACATACTTCTATGGGCGTACTATGGTGGGCTGGTGGTGCAGCTGGTCTATTTTCACTCTTGCATCGGCCAGAACAGCGCACGCCTCTTCCTGCAATAGTTATTCTTTTTACCGGTGCCGGTATGGTTGCACATCATCAACATCAAGCCATCGGTGTTATGACACATGCTTGGTTCGGCAAGGCACTTATGGCCGCAGCTGCAATACGTATTGTTGAGATTGCACTTGAAGAAGGTGGAGTTGGCCGAGTTGCCTTGCCTGGATATGGATCGGGCCGATCGCGATCTAACGATCTAGGATCTTTAACAGCAAAATATGGCGAAGGCCGACTATTACCTATGCTACGCCGTCTTAGCGGTCTACTTTTGGTCATTTCTGGCTTGTTATTCTGTGGATCGACCGAACAAGCATTAGCCTCAGTGGCTGGTAACGGTCTTGATGTTGTTACCTACATGAACGGCATCATATCTTTGGGATTGGCTGCGATGGCCTATGTCGACGGACTGGTCCTTGTGTACAAGCGGTGTCGTGCACTACGTCAAAAGCAGCTGGGATTCTCAGGCGTTGATGATGATGGCTACGACGACGGAGCAACTATTTATGACACCGCAGGTCTGGGCAGTCCTCATGTGGCATATAATCCGCTTGAGAGTCCTCCTCCCTCTGCTGGTCCACATGTTCTTTTTAATGAAGAGGCGGAAGACGATAACGATAGCGTTAATGGTCATGGTAGACACGGCAATAAGCTACCATCATCCAATGTTCCATCTGGTACTTCGCCATCGGTAAATACACGTGTTCCTTCAGAGGAGCATGAGATGCAATTGCGTAATTAGCTATTGATCTTGTCTCTAGCCAATATCGGGTTTTTAATTTGCTGGTCCATTTAGAAGCATTCTTTTTTCTTTGTCCCTAACGTATTACTCAATATGGCATTGCCTAATTTGGCCCATGGCTTGGCCAATGAAAACGAGCTTGGTCGATCCAACTTGCTCGCAATAGAGCATCACCATCCATATTGGAACATACACATTCGCACGCTAACAATGCCATGCAAAGTAATAAATATTGCCATTCAAGCTTATTGTCCTGTTCCAGAGAGTCGGTCATTTAAATGGCCGGAGTTTCTACATTGCAATCCTAAAGATAGAACATTTGCTTGTAATCTATTCACATTGCTTCAAGTGACAACATCTATCTATATCTTTCTTTCTTTCTACTATACTTTGCCCCCTCGTCTGGTACTTGTGCTTCTTCTTGTTTCGTCCTCGTCCTCGTATTCTATTCATTATATTTTATTCCATTAATACTGATTATAATCTATCATTTGCTTTATTTAAACGGCCAATCGACAGATTTGCTCATTTGAAGGCAATACAACGCTTCCTCAACAACCTCTTGCGTTCATACAGTGGCGGTATAAGCCAATATCCCTTCATATTTACATAACAAACTTATATACAGGCGCTAAACCACTTCTTTGCTAACACTATTTGCACTCGACATTAGTTCAAGTAAGCACATAACAATCACAGCTGCTAATAATTAGAGTTATTTATTAATGAATAACGGTCACATTGCAGATTCTCTTTAGTTTAAACCTTAGCTATGTTTGCCAAAGTTTCCCGTCGTACTATAACCGCTATAGCGCGTATTGCTACCCTAGCGTTGGTGGTGTCTTTTGTAGTGGTGATTCTGGAGTCGTCAAATACATCTGTCGATGCCGTTTACCAAAACAACCTTATTGCCATCTTTAATAACTATACAATTGGCGGAGATGCTGCTGCCCCAGCAGGAGGCGGCGATGGGTCAGGCGGCGATGGATCAAGCAGTGATGGATCATCGGGAAGCAGCAATTCAACTTCAGAAAGCAGCGATGGATCACCAGAAGATGGGGCTGCATCTTCAGGAGAAGGTGGCGAAGAAATGCCACCACCAATGCCAAACTGTCTTTATGCTTATGGCCTTGGCGATCATTATCCTGTTGTCAACGATGCCTGCCAGACAATGCGCTGGCGTCCAGGACAAGCATGGAAATTCGATCCAGAAATTTTACAAGCGTATCAGCCTATTCGTGTAGGTGAAAACTTTTGTCTTAGCATTGAAGCTGCCACCTATGCCGCGAAAGCCATTGTCGTCGAATGTCCCAACGATTCCGCTGCCGTTCCCAGTGAAGCACAGTGGCGCCTTAGTACAGATGGATCCAACCATTGGTTCACTAATTTGCGTACCAGCCTATGCCTTCGTGGTAGTGACAAAGATGACGCTTTTACTGTAGAGACGTGCACAAACGATCCAGCTTTTTTGTTTAAAGTGAGAACCTTCTAGGCAAACATCTACCCAGTTCTATCGATTCTTTATTGGATATACCTGCAGTTTCATTAGAGTTACAGATTTATTTGATTCTAAGCATACTGTCTTATAATTTAGACATTAATAAACTAAGTATACTGCGAGTTACAATTATATTAATATGTGTCCAAAATGTCTCGCAAAAGCGCTGGCTTTTGGTCAAATTTAATTCATTCCAACTAAAAGAAAACAGATACTTTGCTAGGTAATAAAGGCATTGATCATTGCATAAGCAGTTATAAACACTAAGCCATGCCGTAGGCATTGGTAGCCACAGCAGCTTCGACACCAGTACCGCCGGTAATCTTGCTTGTAGCACGATCTTGATTCTTGGCACCAGCAAAGGCTTAGTAACCAGTCGTGTTAGCATGATATCGAAGACTTTGTGTGTGTATTTGGCTTACCGTAGCAAACTGCTGCGATTGTCAATGTAATAGCCGCTATAACCATGATCGTGAAGGACTGTGTCAATGAAAGCCATTCAATGAGTGCGAATCTATTCGATCGCAATTATGGTTAGTTAATCTATGTTTGAGTGTGTCGATACGACAAGACTTACAGGCCGTACATGCCAGCACGGAAATAATTGTTTTCAAATCGTTTCATAAAATTATCACTATGACCGCATAAAATACAAGCATTAATAAATGAATATGATTATTACATTCCAACAAGCACTTGATCAAATCAACTGACTTGCTATTACTTTATGGTAGTAAGCTAAATTATTACTTACAACTTTTGACTCGTAGGACAACACTGTGGCAAATCGGTTAGTGTCGTTATGATAGTTGGTTGCTATTGTTAGCGGCTTACCTTAAGGCATAGCGGAACTTCGCTAAAAACAATCAGAAAGGCAAACACACTGCCAAGCTACCTGTCAGCTAGCGTCAATAAAGATTTGTTCATCAACTTACAAGGCTAAGATTGCAAAAACATGAAGAGTGGCCAACTCGACGATGCCAAGAATGATCAATACTATTGATGATTAGTCAAGTAGTTTAAATAAGCAGTGTAGTGTCGCTATACTACTTACATGGCACTGAGATTAGCGCGCACCTAACAGTATTGAAAGCAATGCGCAAGTCAGATAACATACGCCAGCTATGGTCGCAATCTACCTACCACTGTGCATAAATGGTATATTGTCCCGAACGAAGTTCTTGGAAAAAGCCCATGGTGATGAAAAAGCGATTGTTTTGATAGTACGGTCAGTAGAAAAGCACTGCTTTTGCAAAAAGAAAACGGTGAAAAGGATGCCAAGAAAAAAGAACGCGAAGGAAATCGAATCGAAAGCTTACGGTTCGCCTTGTGAATGACAAAGGGGCTGTCACAAGACGATTGATCTTTCTCCACTGACAAACGGACAATAAACCAGTTTCTACTTTGACTGCTAAACAACATTCAGATTATCGGAGTCATAGATAGAAATATTCTGAGCAACGACTGTTTCGACTGATTCACACGCAGCAATGATTGTCGATGCATATTTATGCACAATTACTCCCATTACCTGTTATTATTAATTGTGTGACTCAAAAATCACTTAGTTATTACGAAACATCAGTTGTGATTCTCAATGTTTTAATGTATAAATTCAATGCGCAAGTTATGTTAATTTGATGTAAAACGTGTTTTACGCTACTGCAATACGGTTTATTTAATAGCTGACTTTTGAATAAACTATGTTTATGATAAAACGCCAAAATATTATTAAGTGTCGCGTCTAAATTAATAAATAACAATGCATCTAGTTATTATACAATATAATTTAAACATTATATCCTTGTGCAACAGTTATGCAAAGTTGGTAAACATAAATTGTAAAATGCAAATCATCAAGTGTTTGTATAGATCGTTGCATTGTATATATTAATGTATTGCCATTACTATTTTTGTAATAAAAAATTACTGCTTTATTTTATTATAGCTATAAATGTTTTGCTCAGCTTTATCGCCTAGTTCCAAATACAATGGGCGCGGCTGATGTTGTCTTGCCCACCAACAATATGGTTGCCAACAAGCTACGACATTGTTAAGTATTGCCAAGACTAATATTTATATTTAAAACAGTTATAATATTGTATTATTTAGATTCAATATACTACTCTTGTTATCTTTTACTTTTCATCTATAAAGCAAAGTATCAAACAGGTGTATTGGCACTACCTGCTCAAAATTAAGTATTAATTGCAATTATCAATACATAGCTTTGGCCACAGTGTATAGAAGGTATGATTACACAAAATATCAAGCTATGTACTTGATTTATAAGACTGTTTAACTAATGGATAGTTTGCTGACTTTTATGCTCATTGTAGCAAGCACAAAGCAGAAATATGCAATGCACAGACAAAATTAGATTCAAGCCATTAAAACGTAATCAGTATTCTCGATTATTTGGTAAAGCATCTCGCTATATAAGCAAAGACAGCTCTTATGCAAGTTATAGTACAGCATCTGCGGATCAAAGCGATAGCGATGATGAAACTTATGTTGACGCCGAGAATCGACAAACATCTTTGCAGCATCCTTCGGTGGACGAATTGCTTGCACACTTGACCCATTCACCAGCAACATTGCCGGCTCGACGACACTCTCTCGATACGACCGGATTTTCGCATGGTCAACCTTAGGAGCGGATACGCGAAATGAAATGACCAATAGCATCGAGTTGCCCGTTAATAATTACGGCCTGTATACAGTTACTAAAAAATTACACGACAATAGACAACACTCTGAACATACAGCTGATATTGGTAATAAAATTCCACATAAACATATTGACAGTTTTTTTGTTGCCGATTGCGCATTCGATGGCGAAAGCAAGCCTTTGCAAGCCCAATCTTCGCCTAGTAGACGCAGAATGCCGTTAAAGCGCGATCGTACTCATACTACAATTTGTGATCGACGCTGGTTAAGAACAAAAGATCGTAATAAGGCTATTGAAAACAACAGCACGCATACTTTGCAAAACTCGCCTAAAGCTTTGCCAACTCGTGCACTACAAAAATCACCAAGACGCACAACGGTAAATCGCTCTCCTACGTTTTTACCCGGTGATCCCAAGCGCGTTGCAAGTATTCTAGCACGGGTTAATCGAAAAAATGAATTACATGGATTGCCAGCAACCAATATAGCTCAAGTTCCTGACAATTTGCAAAATTCTTATCTTTCACGAATGCCTCATGTGCCTCGTATAGGGAATGATAGCATTTCTCGATATAAGCGCAATACAGCCAAGAAAAATAACAATATAAAAGCTTTTCAAGCCCAGCTTTCTCCCAAACAACATTTATTAGAAAGCGGCGACAGTTCAATAGCCAGTATTAAAGATAAAAATGCAAATACAGCTTTCGCATATAAATCTTCGCTTGCTGATCGGGAAACTAGTGCTAATAGTAACTTAAACAAAAAATCAGCTTTACCTCGCGTACTTGAACAAATTGAAAGTTTACTTAGTCGAAATCGCTCGTCAGCACATCGCCATAAAAAAAGTTTATCGTCGGATAATTCATCCTCGACAGCGCATTCTAACGTAGAAAATAACACAAGCACTGTTTCAAATGAGGCAGTTGTAAATCATAACAACATACATATTAACAGTTTGCAGTCTCGACTTGTTGCTGTGCAGCAACAGTTGACTCAGCAGAATGAGGAATATAATGTACGTGTAGTTTTAGTATAAAAGTTCGTTATTAAACCACATATATTGCAGAGTCGACTTTTGTTATTTAAAAACAAACTACAACATTGGCAGGCACGATGCCAGATTTTGGAAAAGCATTATGACCAAGAGCAGGAAGCATGGCATAGTAAGTAACAGTTATTTATTGATGCAGTATTCTTTGTATTAATACAGAGAATTAAGAGCGGATGGAGTATCAAGATCAGCAGCATAGTCAAGAACTAGAACTGCTTAATAGGAAACACCAAAAAGAAATATTTCAACTAGCTGAACAAATCAAAAAACTAAGCCATGATAATCAAGTATTTCGCCAATCATCATCAAGTGTTGACAATATTTTAAGTAAGTATCTATACGTACAAATGTAATGAAATACGCTGGTAACAGTGTAATAATAGCATCACAAACCTCTATTAATTACTACACACATAATGAATCATCTGATTGTGTTGATCATCAGTTTTTCAAAGTAAGTAATGCCTATTTGAGCAAACAAGCTAATTAGCGTTATTAATAATGTGCTAAAATATAGGATCAAATTACAATGATTCAGTCTGAAAGCATTTCATTTGATATAGAAACTAGTAAACTATTTAATAACATGCAGGTAAAAAACAAATGCTATCGATTTAAAGCCATTCTAATACCGTTCCATTCTTAGAAACTATGTCAAAGCTGCTTAACAGTATAGAAGATGCCAAGCTATCACGACGACGTGCCAGTATTAATATTTAAATTACTAAAACAATAAATTATGAATACTCAATTTACATATTTATCATTATTTTATTCATTAAATACGCTTAGCTTGCTTCATTATACGACATCAGTACGTAGGTGTTTACAGTCTGCTAAAAATTTAAGCAGTTTCGCTGTAGATCAGCTTGTTTGGCGTGCCCTTGGTTGGATTGGAAATAACATTAGGGGTAGCGTTGCTGACAAGAGCACCGTAAAGGGCGTTGACGGTGGAGTATTTGCCGCTGGCTAGGTAAAGTGCGGCAACACCAGCAACGTGAGGAGAGGCCATAGAAGTGCCAGAGATGGTGTTTTTGGCACCATCATTACCCTTCCACAATGAGGTAATATCGACACCTGGAGCGTAGACCTTGACACAGTTTCCAAAGTTTGAGAAGTAGGCTTGCTTGTCAGTCTTATCGCTGGCAGCAACGGCGAATGCACTGGAGGCGCCAGATGGAGAGCCTGCACAGGCATCGCCAGCATTGTTACCGGCAGCAACGATAAAGGCAATTCCAGCCTCAACAGCGGCATTTACGGCATCATCAATTACCTTGGACTTGCCGCCGCCAAGCGACATGTTTACAACGGATTTGCCAGGACGAGCATTTTGAGCAACGTATTGAATACCGGCAAGTACGCCGGAAATGGTACCAGAACCGCGGCCGTTAAGTACTTTGACACCGTAGATCTTGGCCTTTTTGGCAACACCATAGGTGGCCGAACCAACAGTGCCGGCAACATGAGTGCCGTGACCGTTCAAATCGGCATTAGCTTCGCCGGTGACGAAGCTCTTGATCAATTTGGCGCGGCCTTCAAAATCGGCATGGGATTCTTGGACACCGGTATCAACGATCCAGATGTCGACACCTTCACCAGCAGTGTCTGGATAGACAAATGGCTTGGTGAGATCGAGGACACGTTCAGAAACACGCGTCAGACCCCAGCTGGGTGGAGAGGCTTGGTCGGCTGCGATTTGCATAATGCCATCTTCTTCAATGTATTCGACACGTGAGTCCTTCTGTAGACTTTTAACTTCGTTTTCAGAAAGCTGGGTGGCGAAACCTTGGAATGATTTGGAGTTGTAGGTGTACTTGTATTTCTTTCCAACAAAGTTGTTGGTCTGGGCGATGAATCGTTTAGCATCATTTCCAGCGCGAAGCTTGACAATGTAGGTTCCTTTGACCTCAGACAAGAGAGAGTTGTCGCTGGCCTGGAATGCGTTATCTTCAAGAATGGCACCGTTAATGGGCGTTACAGCCAAAAGAATGGCAGAGACAAGGATAGAGCAGATACAAATTTCATGATAAAAATGGTGTTAACTTAACAGTGGTGATAAACGAGTAAAAAATAGTTTGCCGTAAAGATTGTTCGTAAAATGAAGCGTAAAAGAACGTAAGCGTAAGTCAAGAATGGGTTGTTTGTTTGGTATAATTTGTGGCAGTTAGGCCAACAAATACGTGCTTTAAATAAGAAATTTGATTATCAATACAACTTGCTACTCTAATCAATTCTTTACAATGTTAACATTCAAAGCTTCGAAGTGTTGATACACATGTGCCACATGTACTACACTCCCATATTTTCTTATTGAGCACCGGCTAAATTATTGATAGACAAAAAGCCGCTATTCACGCCAGGCGGCGTGAAACCAAGCTGCAAAAGCAGTACACCAAGTAAATTTGGCCTATTATGTATTATTGCCAGAATCATTATCACACTAATGCACGTGCAATGTAATAATCAGGTGATGAAACGTGACCTATTGTTTTTACCCATTGTTGTCGACCGTCTAACAACAAGAAATTAGGAGATACCAACTCATTTAGGCAAAAAAATGAATCCGTTTTTATTGCCATATATAATTAAAGTATACAGACACTCGTCAGCCATTGGTGTATTCAAATACCAGCCAGCACTAAAATAAAATTTATTATTTCATTTATCAACATATAAGTGCTTGAACGTATTTTGTGTTAATCATTTGAATTATACAATCGCTACACTTAATTAATAGGCAATTTCGTCATAGCAACATCTCATATTTTATCACGCAATTGTTCTCGCCTTTCGTGATGTCACAAATTTGGATCACGCGGATATTGTTGTAACAAAGACGGCTTTTTATGGTCACGACATGCATCATGCAGACTGCGTCAGCTGCCAATCTCATTTATTAACAAATTACTATTCATAATAAAGCATTCATAGTTCATTAACTCCTATTTGTATTTGACTTTGTATATTTGATTTTATTCTACTTGCGCTAACGATAATGAAATTCAACGCTATTTTGATATGCCATTTAATGAGATTATGGCTCTGTGTAACTATTGCGGGAACACTTGGAATTGCGAGTGGACTGGCGTTCGTTGGACGTCATCAAGTTGAATTGGGCAATGCTAAGGCCCAAAGCAATTCCGCTCCATTAGTAGGAAAGCCTATTCCCAACTACTATATCGTCCATTTGAAACCAGGTGCACGAGTAGATGAATGTTAGTACATACGTGATATATAGGACTTTTTGCTAATTTGCTATTTAGTCGATGATACTTTGGAAGAGGCAATGGTACAGGCTAATACCGAAAAAAGTACTCGAAACGAACCATCAAACTCGCTGCTACATCGTTACAGTCAACCAAATGGGTTTCAAGGTTATGCGGGCCGTTTCAATTCTGCCATGATACGTCGACTTCAGGACTCTGGCCAGATTGAAAGTATTGAGCAGGACACCATCATACATATGGCTGATCAGCAAATGGCACCATTAGCCAATTGGGGTCTCGCACGAATATCGCATCACGCCAAATGGCAGTCAAATGAGTCATTTAACTATCCAGCCTCTGCTGGTAATGATGTAGATGTGTGGGTACTGGACACAGGTGTTAATGAGCAGTTGCCCGACTTTGAGGGAAGAGCTCATATGAAAGTTAGCTTTATACCGGGCGAACCGGCCAATGACACCAATGGACATGGTAAGTGTTGTAAATTAATTAGCTTTATTTTGCGTATTTAATGGTATATAGGTACACATGTTGCCGGTATTGTAGCAAGTAAGACGTATGGTGTTGCTAAAAGGGCCAATGTTTATGGCATTAAGGTTTTGAATAGTTATGGTGACGGCCGTATGTCTTATCTTCTGTCAGGGATAGAATATGCCACAAAACACGCGCGTCGCAATCACACCATCATCAATCTTTCGCTAAGCGGAGGAAAGTCCGAGGCATTAGACAAAACAGTGAAGGCAGCCTACGATGCCGGTATACCAGTCATTGTCGCGGCGGGCAATGACGAAGTTGATGCATGTGACGGATCACCGTCTGGCACACCAACTGCCTTTACCGTTGGCGCGGCAGATAACACGGACTTGATAGCCGAGTTTTCCAATTATGGCGCTTGCGTCCGGTTATTTGCACCTGGCGTCAATATCGCCTCTTGGTGGATTGGAACAACGCCCACTACACGTGTCATTAGTGGTACGTCTATGGCTGCGCCCCATGTAGCTGGCGCAGCGGCAATTCTTTTAGGAATAGCCAAAACTAGTAACCCGGAGATAATATACCAGCAATTGCTGGACTGGGCAACCGTAGATACAGTCCAAAGGCAGCCGGATGACAGCACATCTCCAAGCCGACTGCTCTACATACCGTCCGTCATTAGCAATATTTCTGTCGTCGTACCCGACACCCCGACAATAGCCAGCACTTTTTCAATTCCAAACGTAACAATTACCACCTCTAGCTCACTACCAACCACCACAAATACAGCCAATTTATCGGCAACAGTGTTAAGCACAACAGCAAGCATTAGATCATCATCTACATCGATTCCAGAGCCCGCTCCTTCCAACATTGTGAATAATGCAAGCAGTGCTTCTACCGCAGCGCTTCAAATCCAGCCAACATGTCATACGCTTTTGCCAAGTAGTTTATTATTAAGTTTATTTTTTGTATTAATTTAACAATATACATTATAATCAGTATAATCAATAGTATTTAATGTCAATAAAGCAACAATATTTATGTATTTAAAAACACAGCAGCTATTGATAGCACATAATATAATATGTATATTTATTTGTGTAAAAGTTCAGCAACAATAAATGAGAAATTATACTAAAATTTTTTATTAATTGGTTTACTTTAATGTTGTTAAGAAACTAGAAATATTTGACAATGAATACTATACTACTACATAATAAACTTTTAAGGTTTTTTGCAAAATGAATCTTCCGACGTATACGTCGAAACTCGGCGCTCACGTAGTTCTACCACTGCAGTACGCACCGATTCCCATGTACCTCGTATAAACCGCTCAATCGAATTTTGTGACCGTAATGATGATGATCTAGTGGATTTAGAGCTAGTGCTGTCGGATCTATGTAACTCTGCCCAGGTAGTTTCCTGTCTTTTCACTCTTTCCACCTTTGTGTGCTGATTCTCACATATATTCAGTGTGGTTCGCTTGTTTTGCACTGGCTCACTTGCAAAACTAGTGGCACTCGTCTCGCTAGTAACACTGGTAGAATAGCTCGTGTCAATACTTGACGGTGTAATATCGATCGATTCTATTGTTGTGTTACGATTGGACCATCCGTCACGAGAAGCTACCGAGCCGACCGCACGTATTAGACGGCTTGATGCGATACGGGACAAATAATGAGCCTGCAACCGCCTATTTGGTCCATGGCTAGCTACAAGGTCACGGCGGCTATGTCGTGGCAAATTCGATATATTTGCAAATCGCACTATGGGCTGGGCAACCAGCTTTAACGATCTCAAACTATTTAACCATGTGCTGTTGTATGACATTTGCCGGTGGAAATAGTATGCGGTATTGCATAACAGCTGCTGTCCTTGCGTCACTATTAATAGTTATCTGTGTAAATTTCTACTATGCCTAGTTTTATGTAAAAACGTTACCTCTTTCGATGAATAACAATCGCATTGCGTGATGATCATAAGAACGTCGAGACGTAGATGAAATTTGGTGATAAATATTATTGGCTGTTAGCATAGTAAAGTTTTCCTGAGCATCTTTACTAGCTATGTCGGTATTTATACGACTCCTTAATAAAAGACTAATCTCAAGTTAAATGTTTATTATCTATGAGCATAATAAGCAACATACCGAAAACGCTCGTTTCTGCATGGTTGTATCACACCTATAACGGGAGTGATGGTCTGCATGTATTGTAGCTCATCTGTGGCATCAGTCAGAGCATCGATATAAAACAATTTCGTGTCACTCTAAAGATTTAATTAACAGTCATGCTATTGAAATGATCGGTAATTTTACCTTATATATGGCCTGCTCATAAGCATCTTGAGTGTCGTAGATGTTAACGTAAACTTGCAAATTATTATTGTACGACTGCACATAAGTTTTACATCTATTGACTAAAGTCATGGCCAGGTCAGCTATTAGGCATTAATCAGCTAGTTTACTAACCATTCATTTTCATCGAGGCTAGATTATCGTAAAACAAACTTCTAAATTTTAGACCATCCGACTCTTTATGTAACGAATACTGGCGAACAGTTCGTTCATTCCAGTACCCGTTACAGTCTTGTTTGCTACCATTGTACTGAAGATAAAATCCTGTCATATTACCTAAAACAAGTCATAAATAAATTCTGATAGGTCATTTGAAAGCATCAACCTACTTTGATATTCAACGCTTGTAAAGGATAAATCTAAAACAGACGTCCATGTAAGAAATCGAAGGCCCGATGATACTCGTTCTGCAAGCAGCACGGTATCACAGAACAAAAACAAAGTAACTGCACGTGTAGCCGTAAACGTAGCGGGTTCAATTTCACTAAGCTCCAACTGAGCCAAGAGTGTACGGGAAGCGCTGAGCAATTGTTCCTATTCGAACTATTATAAACATGTATAAAATTAATATTGTTATCGACAGACTTACTGGACATCCTTGCACAGTTGTGCGAATATTGTTTAATTGTGTTAGACGAACTTTGTCTTGATATCCGCGCAGTGATCCAATTTTATCAACAAGAGCAAGCGCTTGTACCAATAGCGGGTGATCGGCGTGCTTGATGTGCGTGTAACGAAGCAGATCTGGCAATCGAGTATATTGTTAATTTTGTAACTACTTAAGGTGTATAACCACTTACTTGTAATAATCAGTGCATATCTTGGAATACGTTGTACTGGTTGCACTAGTAAATCAGCAATGGATAGTCGATCACAACTTTTTAAATCTTGAGCTCGCTAAGCAACATATTAACTACTGTGTTTAGTCAATTAAGTCTATAATTTACCTTTAATTGTGTTTTGTATAGGCGATTAGTCTCTTGAAATTTACGAAGTGATTGTACTGCAGTGTTATAATTGTGCAAATATGACGGATAAACTGTAGATGATCTTTCAACCTATGATTTAAATTATTAGCAATTGCCTAATTGTTTCTTTTGTATTTTTACATGATATGAGATTACTGCTACTGCACTGCCTGGATCTTGATCAGTAATTGCTTGCTCAAGCGCTTCGATAAACACTTTAGTGGTTTCTGCAACCGCGGATATGTTATAAAAGATAGAGTTTACATAGTAGCGATCGCTGTCTCGTTGTAAGCCCGCCAGAAGCATCGAGCGTATCTTTTAAAAGTATTAGCATTTAAAAAAAAGCTATTTGATCCACTTACTTCAACTAAAGCATCAAGCTTACGCAAATAGCTCTTTTCCGTTTCTAGCAACTCTTTAATAATTTCTTCTTTGCGTTCTTTTCTCTATTATTGTAATTAATGCTAGTTTATCGACACTAAAATAAACTACTACTTACATTCTCAATCGTTTGTGAGGATGGCGCAAAACTTGAGGCTTCCTCTTCAATATAGGCAAGAAATGCTGGCGTGACTAGTGGCTCGCCACAAATGTCTAAAAAACTTTCTGCAGCCTGTATTCTTTCTAATCCATTGCCCATTGGATGTGTAAGAATAACATCAATGTTTACAGATTGCTTAAACTGCAACAATAATTGCAAGTATTTAACATTTAAACAACAAAAATAATCAGCTGCTTACTATTTTTCCTTCCAAATTTTTAAGAGCTGGTATAATGCGTGGATCTTCCACAAGTTGAAGGTTCATGGCCGCTTGGACCGCTTCAAATTGCTGAATTAAACCAATATAATTACATAATATGTTTTTTTCCGAATCCGTAGCACTTTGCATTGCTTGGTTCAGTTCTGCGTGTACCTGCTCTTTGTAAACAGATAAAGCGCGATATAATTTACTGAAATTGGCGTAGGGCGAGTTACTAGACAGATCATCGGCAACAACGCCAAGTCTTCCGTCAGTTTCTTTCAGGGGTATACGAACCAGCATAAATTTCTAAATTAAGTAATCATAAATTATTATGCAATTTGGACTGCATATTTCTTACCAAAACTGTGCGAATAAACACTATATACTCTTGACTGCTTTCACTTTCTTTTATTATTGAAACGCACCCCCAGCCAAGGGTCGATATTTCACCAATGTAATTCTGATGATCTATTATTGCAGTAATGGTAAGAACAGTTTTGTAATTGTTTCGGTAACCGTTACCTTTGGGCACTAGCCTAGTTTTCCAAAACAATTTGGTATAGATGGATTCGTTAGTGTTTTCATTAATGGCTAGTGTCGGAGCTCCGATTAATAAAGAACTTCGGCGGGCAGGGACTGAAGCGACGCTAGGAACTAAACCATTTTCAACTGTGAGTTGGAATTCCAGCGGTGTTACCGAGTCAATTAGCTTGCTTCTTAGCTTTGGTGTATTTGAGGTGGCCTCAGTAAGCTGAATACTGCTATCAGTGGCTAAATTAAATTGATATCCCATTTCAAGAAGATTTTGAAATATCAACTAAACAAATAAATTAATAGGCAAATTATCATTTTTACTTTAATACACGCACACTATATTGCTCATCTTCATGTTTTGCGCGTTCTCCAGCACGCTGGCGTCTTTGCAGCTTTTTTGATGCATGTGTTGGACTGCCTATAACAGATAAGGTTTCTGCATGGCCTAGTCCCATGGTACGATCAAGGGCACTAGTAGGCGCAAACATTACTGGCAGTCTTTGCAGCTAATGTTTTTATGAAATTGTAGAATTTAAACAAAATACAGTGATCTCTTTATAGTTTTTTAAAAGAAATACACCAAATAAAAAGGTTCATCAATCTATTTATATAAAATATCCTGCACAATTTGAGAAATGTCGATTGAAGCTAGTTCATACACCGTCTTGACGTGGTCTCATGCGTCAATAATTGTGTAATTTTAAATTGGCAACTAAGAAGCTAGTAAGGTATTGGATGGCAAAACAACCTCAGACAGTAAGGCCAAGTACTGCATGCTTTTTTATTAAAGATCGACGCGCCAACATTGGTTGACGACAGCTTTACAGACTATTTACACGTTTGCTACGCTACCAGGGCGTGTATTGTTTACATCAGCTGTACAAGGTGGTAGCGACATTGATGCCGGTGCTTAATTAAAAACGGTTTGCCAAGCTTTTTTTACTAATGAATGTGAAAATGGTAAAGAAAATACCAGGAAGCCTGGTAGACATGTATGGCAGCAAGCATCGCGTTGCATGTATTTAATTGTATCGTTCCTGTCTCTTATGCTTCGCATTCCAACCCCTTTCTTACTATTTTTTTGCAACATTCTGTTTATCTATATTCATGGCGCTCACCAGTGTGTTATCGTTTCTATTTGACTGGTCAACAATTGGTGTACTACTTGTTATTTGGCTGTTTATTAAGGTAGAATAAAGGGCATAACAAATAAAGAGATGCCTTGAATGTCTGTTTTTGTTTTTCTAACACTGCGCAGACAGTTCAACATGACATATTATCACCATTAGCAAATGTGCCAGGACCTCGACTCTTTATTCTTCGTAAACTTAACCTTATTCTGGGCATTGTTTACAAAGATATGCCTCAACGCTGTCTACGTCAATTTCAGAAATATGGGCCTATAGTCCGTTTTGGTAATGATCCAGTACTAATTGATAAAATGTGCAATTATTAAAGACGTAAAAACAGATAGCGATTCTGTAATGGTTGTAGACGCAGATGCAGTTGTTTTTCTTTATAGCTCTGGCCAATTTCGCAAGGCAGATAGTTACAAGGCCATGGAATTTCACCAAGATAATATATTTTCAACCCGGTAAGTTCAAATGCACTTAAAATTACACTGCCCCCTCCATTGATTTATTGATGAAACAAACTAAATCACAATTTTAATATTTATGTACTATTTATACCCAGTGATGCTGGATTGCATAAAAAATTGGCAAGTGTCTTATTAGATCTATGAGACCACTTGCCAAATTGCTAATTCAAGTAATTAACTGCTGTATTATAGAAGCGCATCATTAGTCCTGCATTTTCCACTCAGGCTATAGCTGAGATGGAGCCATTGGTTTACGAAATTGGTGTGGAAAATCTTGTTAAGCGAATTGATGAGTTTTCCAATTCAGGGGTTGCATTTGATTTGTTGCAATATTTAAACTATATGACTTTGGTAAACATACAAGGCATTGTGCAGCATTTTAATGTTTATTTATGTGTAATTTAGGATATTATTGGTGAGATTACATTTGAATTCTCGTTTAGTACATTGCTTTCCAAACCAGGCGATTCGCTTCACCAGGTAACCGAATGGATTCATCATATATCCGATTTAGGAATGTTGGTAAATAACTAATTAGCAAGCCATGTAACTTGGTTTAATGTTATTTCTCTACTAATTAATATGTGCTAGAAATTTGCTCTTGGTCCACTTTGTAATCAATGGCTATTTCCTAAGCATTTTAGCTCAGAAAAGAAATTAGTTGAGGTAGTGGTATAAATTGTGTTACAAGCAATAGCTGTTTAATCACAATGATAAAGTTTACAAGAACAGCAGTACAAAATTGTAAAGCGAATATTGCATTCAAATATTCAAACAATTCAAGAAAAAGCATTTTAAACCGTCTTGTCGAGGCAGTAGACATTGACACTAATGAAAAACTCTCAGAAGACCAGCTTATCGCCGAGTCAATTGTTCAGCTGTGAGTCATTAATTGTACAAATAGAACAAACACGCTAATAAATCGGCTACTAATTGCCGAAATCGATTTTCAGTATAGCTGGCACTGAAACAACCTCTTTAACACTTATGTGGTAGGTCGTTACACACGGTGTACAAAGTAAAATTAAACCGGTTACACACAACTTGTATAGGACAATTTATTTACTTCTACAGAATCCGGAAACATACCATTTACTAGTAGATGAGCTATACAAAGCACTCCCCGACCAACAATCCAGCATATCCCATGCTGAGATTAAAGGTCTTTCTTATCTAAATGCCGTATTGTATGAGTCAATGCGTCTTCGGCCGGTAGTACCAACAGGCAGTCCAAGACAGGTGCCGCTAGGTGGTGCCACCATTTGCGGATTTCATATACCAGAAAAGGTGAGTCAGGCGCCGCTTATCACAATTACAGTCGAGTAACGCGGCCCATGGTGTCGTTTCAAACCAGTACGTTACCTATCCAGTTACCTACATCGTCCATCATCTGGACAGCGTTTTCGGACCCGATCCACAGGAATTTCGACCTTCTCGCTGGTTGGACTCCAGCTCGGAACAATTAGCCGTAATGCGTCAGACCTTTCTTGGATTTTCTATTGGCACTCGCGCCTGTGTGGGCCGCAAGTAAGTAGAATATCTAAAACAAGAAAAGAAAATGAACTGTTTTAGTCTGGCCTGGCTGGAGCTGCGCTTGACACTCGCGGTGTTGATTCGGCGGTTTGATTTTTCTGTTCCAGAAGATGCCAAAGTCAATATGACACCAGCACTTGAGTTTGTCTTAAAGCCACGTGCTAGGCAGTTTTTGGTTAAAGCAGAATCAAGGCCAACTTAGTGTATCAGTAATAATAGCAATGATACTCATAATAATAAAGTCGCGCATCGAACCCAAAAATATCTAGTTATTTGGCTGTCATGCCTTATTTGTCTGTTAGGCAGCAATCAAGCCATTACTTGCTTATACGTACGGCCACGTGCCAATACTTGAACCTAGCAACCAATAGGCTTGATAAGCATATTGATAATACAGCACTAATCTTGCTGATTGGTAGCGTAATTTGACAGTAAACTGGCTATCGACCAAATCATAACATTGTGCAAACGAAACGCCTCATGCGCCCCGCACAAATGTCTCCAAGGCGAAGCATGTTTTATGCTGCTTTAAATGGCTTGATTCATGCCACCTCCCAATTGCCACGTGCGGCCATTTTAGCTGTTTTGATTCGCTCACGTGGGACTTGCCATATTGATTTTTTGTGATTTTTTTTACAGAAGGCACTAGCGCGTCCCACTGTCCTCATAAGGACTAGGATGTGCTAATGGATGTGCCGTGTTGTTGGCTAAAGTGTTTAGCGTACACGTGGGTCCTATAATCTATTAAGCATAGCTATCGCCAAACGGTTATGTAGAGCGTGGTCAAGCTTGCTTTTTAGTCCAAAAGTGCCAACACAACATCTGTATTGTATGTGACGAGCATCGGATGCTAGGATCATTGGCTTTACAGCATATTGAATTATTACTCAAGTAATCGGTGCCATGATTTTCATCTAGATAAGTATTATATTAATTTCCTTTTTGGACTACACTCATGATAAAAATTATTATTTTTTGGTAAAATGTATACCTTACCGCATCCACGTGCTAATAAATTTTATCAACTAATCAAATGGTTGCTATAACGCTGATGATGCGAGCACTGATCCTAATGTTAGTACAAATGCTGCTGAATTTACAATTACCATTAATGACGAAAGATTCAAGTCATAAGTCATGTGTGTTGATCCATTTCCGAATGCTATCCGAATAGGTGACACATTGTGCCATCAAATCCGGTTTATTGTAGTTGCTTATCCATATAGCGGCGAATCAACCCCTCATCCATAGTTTATTGCCTTGAACGTACCAGCTTTTAAAAGTCTTACTCGCCTCGACTAAAGGCCAGTTGCTGAATAGCCTTGAACAACCCACCAATACAATACGTTGTACATTCCATCAGAATGCAGTCGTGTATGCTTATGCCAGTCGCGTGGTAAACATTATACCAAATGGCAATGTTAAGTAAATAGCATTCTCCGTGCTTCTATATGCGTTTCAGCCACCCTCTGAAATAATATGCTTTTCATGGCTGGCACCACATTTGCATATTTGTATGCAAAAATAGATTCCAGATGTATATCGGAGAGTTGGCTTTCCGCTTTGGAATGTTGCTGGCTGATTATGGCTTTATTCCATGCTTAGCACAATATGTCAGCTCGTGAAACTAAAAGCCTTTGCCCTAATGTATTGCCGAATCTACACTATACTTCCACTTTTATTGTTGTACTGGCGCACGTGTGTGCTCCAACCGCCACTTTTACATCTCTATTAGAAGAGCTGAGTTTTTGCCTATAAGACCCACCTAATAAACAGCAATAAACCCTGTATCCCATTTCTATTGAGCGCAGTATTTTGCTTTAGTTTCGTACTCCTGCCTTGATTTACTTCTAATATCTGTGACACTTACGAGTATTGGTTTTCGGTTGAAGACGCATGAAAAATCCACCTATTCTTAACGCACCGTCCTTTGCAAGTCTCCTTGTTTTAACATAATCTTTTAGCCTTGCAGATTCTAATCAAGCGCCTCTTGTTAAAGCGTGCTTTATTATAACGAAAACTGGTTTATTAATAACTTTGAATACAGCTTTACATTTTGGTTTTCAATAACAACATCAGCAACAACAATAGCTACGCCGCCTATAAAGCATCATCAATCGTCGCTACACTATCCTAGTACTTTACATTATCACACTTACTTTTACCAGCTATACTGTCTATTGACAATTACAATAGTAACAACTACAATAACCGCTATCATTAGCACCACACAACTACGCACTCAACTTTGCCCTGGCTCTACATTTTATTTGCACCAATTGAAATCCAGCGCATCTTTCTAACAACAACCCACACACACTCAATTTACAATACGCACCCACCCTCTATTCATTTACTTAAACCAAGTTTAGTGTTTCATAGTTTAAAACCAAATCACTGCTAGCTTCGACTAGGATTTTTCGGGAAATATTTTCAACTGCACGGCGTTTCATCAGTTATAATTTGAATATTAGTTGCCCAATTACTACTTTTCCCGAATTATCGTCCGGGAAACGCCAATTGGTTTGACACATCGTATCGTTCGACATAGGCAAAAACTCAAAAACTTGGCATCCTTGAATTAGAGAAAACGTGACGCTCAAGTTCATTGCTTGCATAGTTCATTTGCAGGCTTACTCCGTGTATGAGCTATTTATTCCACGGTTTCATTGGTTTCTGCTTCTCCTCACTGTTAGTTTAATCGCTATTCATTGAAGAAACCACTTATTCAACGTTGGCTGATAATTTAAGGCAGCACAGGTTGATCCTGCAAGATAAAGCCAAGTGATTTGTATAAAATCACTTATTGTTCTGTCACTCTTCAGTCGATCAAGCTCTGCATTGGTTACACATACAACACATCCGCACACAGCACACACTACACCATATACAGTTACTATTTAGTCTGCTCACACGGAATATTACCAACTTCAGTAACATTGCGCCATTTTCGGCGTTTTCTCCATTAGCTTTATTTTTTCTTGCAGTTGCGCTAGTTCACGCACTTACACATACAAGCGAATTCAATAACAGAATTACCTTCATTCTACCTACACAACTGCCCTTAAGTGTTAGCGGCCAGAGTTATATTAACGCATCCACACCTATCTATCTAGAAGCTTAGAAAGACACTTTTTGTAAAAAGCTTTGCAATTCATTCATTACTACGTATTTAGTTAGCAAAATACAGAATTTTAGTTTTCATAGTGCAGCCGCGTAACATTTTGATGAACAAACAAATTCATAACCACCCAACACAACGATTGTTTAGTGCACGTCTACCAATGTCGTTTACAACCACACCAGCCTTTGGACCAGTTGGCATTAGCATCAATTCTGCAATTATGTCCGCAGATTCTCACGACAAGCTTGCAGCCATGGCCGCCTCGTCTGCTATGGCTCCTTGGACTTCATCAAACGTTCAAGTTGGCCCACATACCGCGCTAGCAAGTCAATTAAATGGCAATTTTCTTCATGGTAATGTCGCAGATTTGTCCCATCTATCCCCCAATGCAGTAACATCGCTAACATTTGGCAACACAGCAGCTGCCAACGCAATGAACTTACCGACGAACTGCTACGAATGCCAAACACCCAACGCTTCGACACATCACCATCGTCACACGATGGCAGCGACCACACCTGCAGCGGCTATGCCAGCCTATGCCGTTAGCTCACCAAATGTTTACAATCAGGCCGCTGCTGCTGCCGCATCGGTAGCGGCTCAAACGCGATCGCAAATGGCTAATCATTCACGCTCAATGGCCTTCCATGCCTTCCCCGCATTGAGCCAACAGCTATCGCCAACACCGCAAGCTATGTCTCTTGAATCGCGGGTCCGTTCCGATAGTTGCCCACCAGACTGTCCACAGCGCGGTCTTTCTGGCTCTCCCTGCCCTTCTGACTGTCCCGCTGGCCACACAAACTCGGCAACCACAGCCATCCCAGTAGTTCCTCACTCGGGTGCATCGTGGAACACTAACCATGTCATTGCAGGCCAAGCCGGTCGGTTCGACGATCTGCCGATGATGCTCAACTGGCCTATCCAGCTTACCGCCTCTTCTTCCGGCATGGAACCTAATACGCCACCACTTGTGGCCACTCCTCCCGATGGTATTATGCAGCACTACAGCATGCAGTCACAATTGCAGATGCGCTCACAAGCCACTACGCCAGTCTTTCACTCGATGATGTCGTCGCCGCAAGCGCAGGCTACGACTGAGCTTTACGGTCTGCCGCATATGGCCCAAAATACGCAGCGCGTCTCTCCGGTTGCAAGCTCGAATCCATACGAACATCTTGCTGCCGTGGCTGCACTTGCTTTAAATACGAGCCAGTCGACAGGTACAGCGCCAATTTATACTTCAAATGCCATGACATCAAATGCTTCAACTGCACTGGCAATGCCCACACCAGTGCCATTGACATCATTCAATGCCAATGCATTTGGTATACAGGCACATAATAACTTTGGTCATATGTCCGCTTCGCCAGTCCAGTCTGTCAACTCAGCCATGGCTGACTTTGCTCAAATGACAGCCGAACAGCAACAAGGCTTTGTTTCAAGCCATTCACAGCTTCAAAAACAAACAACCAACAACGATTTGTCATCGAATGCGTATCGCTGCCTATGGCAAGATTGTAATGCTACACTTCCAAGTGCTGGCGATATCCTACTCCATCTTTTGACACTTCATCAAACAGATCGCAGTGCAACTGCTTCACCACCACGTTGCCGTTGGCTCGGATGCGATGCACCTGCGATGGGGTCCGATCTTGAAGGACACGTTCTGTCTACACATCTTCCTGGTACAATGCTCCAGTGCCATTGGGGCAATTGCTCTGAATCATTTTCAGATATGGCTGGCCTACGTGAACACGTTGCGCAGTTTCACGTTGGTAAAGGCCGTCGCGAATACGTATGCGGCTGGGAGAACTGCGAACGTGCTGGCCGTCCATTCAAACAACGTCAGAAAGCACTTCGTCACGTGCAAACTCACACTGGCGATAAGCCTTTCCACTGCAACACTTGTGGCAAATGCTTCTCTGAAGCATCCATTCTTTTACAGCACCACCGAACACACACTGGTGAACGCCCCTACAAATGCCCAATCGAGGGCTGTCCTCGTGAATTTTCTGTTGCTGCTGCACTCACTATTCACATTCGTACTCACACTGGCGAAAAACCTTACCAATGTCGCCATCCTGGTTGCAATAAGCGCTTTTCCGAATCATCCAATCTTACCAAGCACGTAAGTAGCATTGATATAAATAGCAGATAAGCATTTTTACTAACAACATTAATATAGATGCGTGTGCATACTGGCGAACGACCATTTGCCTGCACTGAGCCACAATGTGGCAAACGATTTGCTCGCCCCGACCAGCTTGCACGTCATCGCCGTACTCATACCGGTAAGTTTATTAATAACATTTAAATTGATCATTGTCGCTAATTGATTGATATATAGGTGAGCGTCCATTCCCATGTCCCATTGAAGGATGCAAGCGCCAGTTTGCCAGTAAACACGCACTAAACTGCCACTTGGAACGCCATCCTCATCCAGTCTCTCACTCCTAAATCATTAATAGCTTGTTGTTCGTCGTCGCCTTTTTCTGTTCCCACCTAGCCTGATTATTACTATTATTTCTCCTTGTATCCATGCGATTTATGTTTTTTTTAACTGCGTGATATGCATCCGCATTTCCAGGCTGCTTAGCCTTTTTTTGTTTTTTTACTATATCTTTTCTACGGCCGTTTACTGCCCTCCTAGTATTATACGTACTAGTGCGTGCCTTGGCCACACCTTTCTTTTAGACACTCGTCTTTTATTTGGCTTTATTTTTTTGTAGTTGTTTAGCCATTGGCATCAAGTTAATTACATTTCTGTTAGACGCACTTTTTTGCGCCAATGTTTCATTGAGAAATATGTTGGAATTAACTTGAGCCATATTAATTGAATGGTGCTTATTAATGATGTTCATTTACTCCTAACGAGAATTTTAGCCCCATATAAACCACCCACCACTATACATAGTTTAGAATATTATATATAATTATAGATTCACTGCGCCTCTTGATTATTCATAGAATAAAACTAGCTAAGAAATATCCTACATTGTCCACTTTTTGTATCAATTAAAATTTTTGCTTTTTTCTTTCGTTTATAGCTCGCTCTTCTAATACAAGCCGTTTTAATGATGAAACAACAAAATTAAGAGAACTGATTCAATGCCATTTAAAATATTATTGTCAAGGTGCTGTCTATACTTCAATCCTGCTTAGATATTCCAATCAAATAGCAACATATGAAGTTACAAAAATCAAGGTAGCCTATTTAATTAAACAGTATTAAAAACAACTTTGGCCAGCAATTTCGTAAATTACTAAATTTAATTTTGAATATTAAAAGTAGAAAGGCCAATTTGGAAGAGCAAATGAAACGTCAAAAATATTCTGATAAAACAATAAAAGCAGCTTTATTTCAAAATATCATAAAACCTGCAGCCCATTTAAAGCAACAATTTGCTTTTGAAAAAAGTAAAAACAGCTCAGATTATCAACCAATATGCGACATGATTAAGCTAATCTTTGACTCATATCCACCAAATTACAAGTTTTTATCAAAATCCATATATTACAACAGTAAACCTTGTTCTAAAAAACACACGAATGCATATCATTAAATAGCTAAATTGGTAAAAATATTTAAATTATTTACAATGCTTTTCTTTGCGCACATTTTGGATTCCTGGCTACATGCAAATTGATACGTTTATTCTGTGTCGATGTATTTTAGGTGCAAATCCTGCTAATTTTTCAAAAATAGAAATGTCTGGAGCCAAGTTGTCGAACTCAAAAAAAAGCATTCAAATCTAGCAACAATCAACATGGCTCTTCAAGTCTTCAAGGATTAATTCAAACAGATTGTGCTGGTGTTTCTATATTGCTGCAGGACAAAAACACCATAGACAGATTCAAACCAGGCTATAATCCAAAAAGAAATTCAAAAAAGACAGATATGATATCAGTATATTAGTGACATTAACAGAGATGATATAATATCAATTGCTGACAAGTGTGTATTAATTGGCCCTGAAAGAAGAGATTCAATGTATTGTGTGCATAAATCCAGCACCATTCAAGAGCCAAGAATCTACAGATATACTGCAAACCAAATATATTTTTGATATCAATGACAAGAAGTATTTCAAAATTAGATTGGAATTAAAATCAAAGTATTCCGCTGTTTAAGAAAATAAAGATTTATTATTTCAATGTCGAACCGGATCTGTTAGTTTACTCAATTTTAAAATATATCTTGCCATTCGTGCCTTTGTCGGCCAGCATTTTGCACTATACTACATTTATTAAACAAATATAGGCTCTATCAAACAAAACTAGCTGTTTAGAAACCTAAAACTATCTTTGTACATTAAATAATAGCACGCGAATTAAAAGCTTGTCAATAAGCTTAAATCCAAGTTTGGTAGTGATGCTACTTTAATATTTAGTGACCGGTCTACAAGTCATGTAATTTTCAAAAACCTATTCAAGGTGCTGGTTGAAGCGTGTGCTTCAAAGAATGGTTTTAACGTGCTTTAGTTGATGAGTATAACAGCTCTAAAACCTATCCCACTTGTCAAGCTCTAAGTTTAGAAACATCTAAAATAATTGATTATCCACGCCCGTATCAGCGTCACGATCATCCAAAAGTAAAGTGTCATGGGCTTTCAAGGTACTGTAATTTATAGACTGAATACAAATGAATATTTTATTCTAACATCTAGATTGTTTGCAGATGCACAAACCAAAATTATAAGAAAGCGCATGAAACTTTTACTGGTGCAAAATTGTGGCATTGTGATTTGGCTGCTGCTTTGAATTTCAAACATATTTTTGATAGTCTACGACTCAGTGGTACCATACCAGGCTGATTTTGGAGAAGCTAATTCGCCTTGGAGTTTATCGACTTTTAAATTAAAATATAGGTAATTATAATGACCGCTTTTTAATGACAATTACTGATTTTTATTAATATTTATAAACATCTCAATCTTTTTCTTCATTTTATTTTACTTTTTACACATTTCAAGTAACCGTACTAGCATTGCCATATCTACTGATTGCATATATGTAATTTAAGTGGTCATCCTACCACCACTTTGCTACATCTTCACTCATTCTCAATCACATTTACTATCATGGGCAACTGCTGCTCTTCAAACGATACTAGCAATTCCTATCCCTTAAAGAACATGGGAGGAGGGGAAAGAGCGACCGTGCAGGAGCAACCAATAAGAACAGCTGGCATGACAGCCAACACTGATGAGGCTCGTGCGAAGCGGTTAGCAGCCGCTGAAGAACGTCATCAAAAGGCAAGTACAACTCATCGCATCTATTAGCACAGCCTTAACAATTCAATGCTTGTAGGCTGGTCGACGAGGCGTGCAGCAGGGCGGTGGACAGCTTGCGAAAAAGTTGCAAGACCAGCAAACATCGGCGGGGATTGGTCAAGGGGAGATTCCTGCCAACAACTTAGAGGTAAGTTACGGTTATTGTTGTTGTTAGTAACGTGTGGTATGCATAGCAAATAACTAACCTTACATTTGCAGTGGCGTGTCGACTAAATTGGTTATCAATTGGTTATCAATTGGTTGTTTTCTAGTCTGCGATATATTAAATCTATTTTGTTAAATCAATAACGGATGTGTAATCATATTCAAAGTTTATTCAATATTTTGCTTGTTATTTTTGAAAAATGAGCTATTTGTGTTTACATTATCGTTCCGAGTAACAGATGAATTGGACGAAGATGTGTAAATAGGATTCAGTAAAAGTGCAGATGCTCCTCGAGATGATACTGGACTTTTTTGATTCAAGTATCTGCGACGTGCATTGACAAACCAGTCGTTAACTTGCACCAAAGTGAGCTGTGTTTTGTGGCATAGTTCTTTTTTCTCGTCTGCTGTAGGAAATGCACGGCCTTTGTGATTGAGTAACCAGCCAAAAAGAATGGCCAACACTTCGCTACTATGGTTGGCGCGCGTCGCCTTGTCATAGGAAGAGTGTGTAAGAATACGAGCGCATCGATCATCGAATACGCCTGTGGTGTAGTTCTCGGCAACACGAGCCTCATATAACAGTTTAAGATATTCAAAAATTTGATTTAATAACTGGTAAGCCAATACTAGTAATGATATAGACTCGGCAGACTGTATGACATTATGATATGGATCATTGCATAGTTCCAATAAAGCAACCAGTAAATTGTAGGTACAATCGGCCGTTGCCAGTAATTCGCTGCTATCCTTAGTTTTTGATAGTATTTGATTGCGCAATAGTAGTAATTTCTGTGTAATCTGGCCCATTGGACTTTGTAAACTGGCTTCCATATGTACACTAACGGCAGCCGTTTGATGTTCAGCGGCACTACTGGCACTATACATGGTACAGCAGTAGCTTGGGGCGGATGTAAAAAGCTTGTATCAATTGTATTTGGTTCCGAAATATTGATATTCGGAAATAAAGACGTAATAATGTCATTGTCAAACTCTACAATGCTGTTATGAGCTTTGTGGCCGCCATCTGTATCTAACGGATTGACCAGAAGCGGTATATATTTTGCTGGAGTCAATTCCGGGCCAGTATTTGGTGCTTTTCTAATATAAGTATTCACATCATCATTCAGTAATTTGTACAATGTGTTTATGTTTGAATTTGATAGAAAACAATCCATGGCGTAAACTATGCGGATGAACAAGGGTGAAGAGCTATGACCAAGTGCAAACAATGTAGTGTATTTATAGGAAGCACTTGACTGTTCATCAGATTGCAAGATAGGAATAAAACGGAATACAATAGTCACATTGAGCTTTGTAATAGGCGCCACCATAGAACCTTTCAGTGTGTAAAAAAGCGTCATGCATCTCGGAATTGGATTTAGCTGCAGAGCAATAAGACTGTTTCGAAAATAAATAGACCAGCTTATGGCAAATTGTTTGACACGCTTTATTGTGCCACATTAAGTTGGCTGTCATATATTTCTATCTATATGGTTGTTAAAGAACGCCGTTGTACATTGTCTCAAATGTTAATATCAATATTTTTTTATTTTTTTGTAAACCTTTTTTCTAGCACTTCTTCATCAGTATGTTACCGTACTCAAAACAGCATCGTCCACCGTCTGGTAATTACGCAACAGCTACTGGACAGTATAACCAAGAGGCACGCAATACAGGAATTCCCATACCTAAACCAACCAACACTACTCCAAATGAGCCACAATGGAATGAGCCACGGCCGCAATTTGATTTGAATTTTAACGCATCACTTTTCAATTCAAACCTTAACGACGCGGCAGTAGCTAAAAGATCTATAGATGGTGATAATGGCTTAAGTAGCGCACAGACACCAGTAAAGAAAAGCGAAATGACTGTGCTACGAAGTGGCGGACCGGCTCGTGGCAGTGAAGTGCCACCACTGCCACGAACATCTGAAGCTACTTTGTGGCCGGATACATCATCGCTACAACAATCGGGTCAACTCGCTTCATCTCGAAGCTCTTTGAAAGCAAGCCGCGAATCGACTATAGCAACGCCGAATAAATTAAATAATCCTATTGTTTCGCAAACAAGCTTAACGAAAAAACGAGCAGCTGATCCAGATATGACAATCAGTACAGCAAAATCTAGCAATAAATCTTCAGCCAATCCATCACATAGAGTAAGTCTTTATTATTACATTAGTTTATAGCTATACTAATAATACTAATTAGCACAACTCAAATATACCTCGTGCAGTATTTAAAGATAATTTGTCAAATGATTATAGCGATAGTAGCGGTAGCGACCATGATGGCACAAGTGATAATGATAGTGACAGTGACGATATAACTAAAAATTCAGATTTATCCTTTTCTTCATCATCCTATTCAGACATGGCCGATATGTCAGTTACTATGGCGAGCGATACAAAAAACAAAGGCAGATCAAAGAAACGATCGCGCGTAGAGTTGGAACGATCATTTCATCCAGGCGACAATGAATCGCTACAAGCTTGGACATGGCTTGTAAGTTATATCTTTGTAAAATGTGCTATAAACTTATATATTTAACATTGTATTTTAGTTGGAAAAAGAACGCACTAAAATTGCAATTTACTCTTCGAAAGTAAGTTGTATACACACACAGCGTGTTAATACGCAGAATCAATACTAAGTCGATTGAGCTCAGTTGCGTAGGGCATCAAGGCGTGTCTATAAAATTAGTAAAAAGCTTGAAGAATATACACGACAATTACCTGCTACTACTACTGCTACTGCTACTGCTACTGCTACTACAAGCCATAGCAAGTCTTTGTCAAAAGCAACGATTGACACTCCAATGAAGGATGTGCAGTCATCGGATGTATCAGGAATAGATATGGTAAAACGTCGCAACAGCCATAGTACTGTTGAAGTGCCATCTGCTTCAAATGATAAAAAAACTATAGTGAAGTCGCTGCCAAATTCTAAATTTACTTATACTTTTCCGCTGGCCACTAATAACGAACCATCTAAATTGCGTAACTTACACACCCATCAATGGCGCAATGCATTTCTAAGAAAGCCACGATCATTGCTATTTCACCGATTGCCCGGCACACGAGGAAGGGATCCGATGGATCTTATTGTAGCAAGGTAAGTGATATAGATATTTGTAATAAATCATCCATCTAACGCTAATTGATTGATTATATAGTGCATTAGACGGGTAAGTATCATGTTGGTTATTTTTATAATAGCTTCTTATAATTTAGCACACTAGACAAATACGATGCTGGAAGTATGGACATCAACGGTAAGTACATTTTAATAATATAGTATTTGTTTTTTGACTTTATACTTATTAGGCTAGAGCATATTATCAAAGACTCACAGCTTGAAAAGACATGGCCCGAAGCAATGGCCTGGATTACTGACGACATACTGGCAGTGGGTGCGCCGGCCCGCGATCCACCAGTTGCACAACAATTATCACTGGTCCACTTTTCAAGCTCATCTCGAGTAAGTAAAAGGAAAATAACAACAGTTTTATTGATTAATCAACACATTTGTAGCATTCGCTTTTGTCACAAGTACAGCATTTGTATGATCAGCCACACGGCAATGGTATTAATGTGATTGAGCCGCTACATTCAAACAAGGAGGCGTTTTCATTTGTCACAGCCGGCAACGATAAACGTGTCGTTGTGTGGCATATGGAACGATCGAACAACTTGCAGAAGCCAACTACGTTAAAAAGCGTCGAATATCTTCATAAAGTGCACACATCTTCTATCTTTGCTATTTCGCATTTACCGCAGTTTAGCGCACTTTACTCAGGCGGTGCCGATAACCGACTCGTTGCTTGGGATCTAGCCGGACAACGGGAGATATCCCGGCAAAAGCTCACAGAACGAATTAATCACATTCAAAAAAATCCGGTTGATCCCAACTTACTTCTTGTAACTGTAAGCGGATTACAGGACCAACTATTGCTCTACGATCATCGTACACCTCGAGATCCACTACTTACATTTGGTTTTCGTCAACAATCACGATTGAGTCGGTACATTGCACCATCCTGGCATTGTGATGGCTATTTGATAGCGTGTGGGCAGCAAGATAAACCGCACATTTCTATTTGGTAAGTAGTCTATTAATATATATATATATGTGTGTGTGTGTGATTAAGCTATATTTCTAACATGGTTTATTTCAACAAGGGACATTCGATACAAGGATATTCAATCCGCTCCATGCCAGCTAATTCAGTCACATGGTAATTTAGACTAATACAGCACTAACATAAATAAGCAACAGCTAACGATTGGTGATAGATAAACGTATCATCGAAGCGCGATTTCATCCAACTAAGCCAGTTCTAGGTTCTATTAGTTCAGACTTATCAATGGGATTTATTGACTTTACTTTATAAACAAACTCATTGCTAATTAATTTCATTAAACATCAATTTCAGCAGTAGGATAATAAACTATTGTGAATGCCAATCAGCTTCTTGCATAAATAAGGATTGGTAGCACATATTTAAATTTTGTTTCCAACAATATGTGTTCAAATGTTATGAAATGGAGTAATAGCAGCACAGTACCTAAAGGTGGCAAACAAGCCGACAAACTTGATTATGTATTAATATTAGTGATAATAAGATCAGATATAAAGGAGTAAAGCTCATCTGTCCAAAAAGTTGGCTTATCATAGAAGATGTTGCTATTTAAATCGCAAGTGTATTAGAGAGGTAGTAGTTTGAGTGGATCACATGTAAAGATCATCAGATTTGCATAATGACTATAAATCAGTGTAGGTAAATACGTAGTAATCGTATTTTTCAATTAGATGAAATAATATAATAATATTTATTACTATATGACGAATAAATTGATGCTTTGAGCCATTTCATTTGCAGCATAGTTAAGTTGGCAATCTAGAATAATCAGTGGTATATGCGAATTTTCTCCAATATTGTATATTAGTTTCGTAAATCTCGAAAGAAGTTTTACGAAATATAGGTCTAGATCTTAAAAGATTATCCATTAGACCGAGAACTGGCGGAAACATATAAGAATCGTTTATGGATATCTTTAGCTTAGGACAACTATTCTCGCCCATAATATATGCCTTTCTTAGTCTTTCTTTTATTTTTGGATATTCTTCGCGGCCATAAGGCTTCTTTGTTGTACCGTCATGCCCATAAGGTGAATGACCAGTGGTAAATTCGTAAATAATGGCACCTAACTGCCAAAGATCGTATTTTTGCAAATCATACACTTCTTCGTATGCCGTCTCTGGTGGAGAGTAAGCCATACGTTCAAAAGTTGGCTTAGCTTTGCCTTTTGACACCATAGCATACTCAAAACCCACAAGTATAACTGATGGACTTGCCTGTCTGCTAGGATCATCTGGATGTGATATCAGAATATCTAAATAAATCAAGTTGTTAACAATTGGTTTCAGCTAAGCTGTGGCAGATCTACTTACTTGATGGCATAATAGCGGTATGGCGAACATCGATTGAGTGCAAATAGGCAATACCTAAAGCTATGGTTAGTCTTACGAATGCATATTAAGCCAAAAGAATACACACCAGCTATCAACTTTCTCATCACCTCTCCAAGCCAATACAGCCTTTCTATCTTGGCTTGAGAAAAAGAAAAGTTGCGAAGCGTATATCTAACGGATTTATGACTAGGATAGACAATACAATGGTAGCCATTGGCAGTTGAAAGGCTATTCACAGTAGGGATCAATCTAATAGAAGGTTTGAACTTTGAAAATTTATACATTGACTCTTGACTGTCTGCCAACTAATGTAGATAGACGCACAGTGAATAATCATTAGCTAATTAATCAACAGTAATAGTAATAATAGCCACTTACATTTGTAATTTTAATTGCTTGATCAACAAGCTCTTTGCCAGCACCTCCTGGATAACACAGAGTATACCGGTATCCATTTTTCACTGGAAGAAAAATGCTCATTCCATCGTTGTATATTTGTTTCCATTCTCGTTTATCGTATTTTTCAAGCCGGATATCTTGAAAAATCGGCGTTTTTTCAAGCTGAGGAATAGGTGACGGCTCGTCCTTTAATGCGATAGCGCATGAAAAAAGTGAAAAAAGATATATTGCCGCGCATGCGACACTGTAAGGGTGAGTTCTACGCATACTAGCTTGCAGTTGCGTTATAGAATATTGTGGATATCAAATCCTTCTAAAGTAAAAGTAAAAATCGTAACTAGCTTTTAATAAAACGTAGAGAAATTGCGTGGAAAGTATAAGATTAATGGCAGTTTCCTAAACTACTAGAGACTGGCAATTTATTATATAGCAATATTCTTGGCAATTAACGCTTTCCAGTTAAGCGGTTTTATGTTCACGAGACATTGCCAATTTAAGTCAATACTTGCTTGTTTTAGATTTATTATTTCCCTTTTTGGTAAATTGCTTTTAATTGTGCCATTAATTCTTATTAAACATTCTATTTGAAATACTGCAATAGCCCCTTTACTACTAGTACATTATATTCAAAATCTAGTATTTGTTTCAAACCTTCCATTTAGTCGATGTGTCGAATATTCGTTGGACGATAGGTTCAAAATTATGCAGCACATGCAAATCATTGGTGTTTTAAAGCAGTAGAATTATTGACTGATAAGATAACAATTAATAACAATAGCAGCATATTTAATAGTTATAGTATTTAACAATACTTGATGGATAATATCCATTAGTGGGGCTTAAGTTGCAATAGTCGCAATAATAATAAAGCTTTGCATCGTTGCCGCTTGAACTTGACAATAGTTGCTTGTATGTCGATCTGTGTTTGTAAATTTCATTTCAAACTCCTCACCATAGCGCATGGCTTTTACAACTCTTTATATCAGCTACATAAATAGTTTTCCATTTAACATTAAATACAAATTTACTATAATGATTTGATTTAAATTCAATGCTATAATATACATATACATAACTTACAATTATATTTTTCGTATAGACAATAAAACAAATAAAAGTGTAAATCGAGTGTATACTGTTTGCATTGATCAGGCCTCCAATGATATTCATATAAATCATAACAATAATTCTTAAATTTTATCACTTTACATTTAAAATAGAAATCTTTTTTGTAGAAAAACAAATTATATTTTACAAGCTATACAAACTAGACAACTATACAATTATATCAAAACACGACAGATAATTATTAGATCACGTGGTTTTATTTTACGCGAATATCGCGTGTCATTTGCCAAAAAATAGCCTTTTTCTTTTATAGCACACTTTGTCGTATATTGTATTGCTCATGGACACGTCAATAACTTTTGAGAATTCGGCACAGCAAGACAAGAGAAAGTATGAAAACAGCGAGTCTTTACCTGATCGTTCAAGTTCACCCGAATTAGGTGTGCCGACAACGATGCAACAGCTCTAGTTAGTGGCACGCAAGAAGATTGGCGAACACTCTATCGTTACGACGATAGTGATGGCAGCGATGAAGAAAGAAGCAATCAGCGTGAATTGCAATCATATATTGCTAATCTCTCAGACCAGGAGGATATTGAACATACAGTACCTGGTCAAGTAAGTTATATATATATATATTGTACTAGTTGTTCACATATACTAAATTATATGTGGCGCAAATAGCGACCGGCCTGGCTTATTGACTCAGATCTATCAGATATTGATGAGGCCATGCTTGATTCTAGCGATGATGAACCAGCACCTGTCAAACCACCAGTAAAGAAGAAGTCAGAACGTCAACAAAAGTCCAAGTCAAAACATGAACGCCAAAAGCCAATTAAAAAACTTCGAAAAGTCAAAAAAACTACTGGCACTGCAAAGGTAAAGTGTAATACATCAATTGGCAAATATTGAGTAATTAAGTAATACTAAAACTGAAATAGTCGGATAATTTACATAACATTGAACCAAACACGAATGAATCAACTCAGTTGGCTGTACAAAATGCTGCAGTATTTAACGACGCTGTTTCTACTGATGATGATGATGATGATGATGATGATGACGATTTAATGGAAAAAATTAACCAAGGAACTCCAAAAGCTCAACAACGACATAAGGTAAAAAACAATTCTATAATAAATATTAGAATCTAATAGTATCAATATTAGGGATTAAGTAAAAAAGATCAACTTGAAATGCACAAAGAAACACAAAGATTACTTCGTCGTAAGTGATACAGTAATAATCTATTTAATATTGTATCTCACTAGTAATAGAAAAACTAACACGGCTTGAATCAATTACTGACCATTTGGATATAAACGACTTTTTATCTTCTCTTTGTCAACCAATGTAATTAATAACAACTAATCAAACGAACTATTTAAACAAATATACTAATACTTATACTAGGGAATCTGTAAATAGCCATAATGAACCAATAAATACAAAAATACAGCCAATTCAACAAATATTCAAGAAAATTACCTAATGCAACATCAAAGCTATCAGACAAGGCTCTTGGTAAATTACCACAAGAAAGTGTAACACTAGTAAAAGAGAAGCGGATAATACGTACACCACTACCTACATTCCAACACACTCCTGTATGTACAACAACAGATATAACATCAGCCATGGCCGATATGGAATTGATTATTATAGATTCATATGATAAACATGACAACGAATTACAGACTCAACGTGAAACGCCTAAAACACCAGTTAAAATGAAACAAAAATTTGCGCAAATAAAACATCAAAAGCAGTTGGAAGTACAAAGACCAAAAACAACCACTGATATGACACCGCAACAACTGAATCATATGTTAAAGGCTAAGATTACACAGCAAACAAGTGAACGTCGACAAGAAGCTGAGGATTTAGCAAAACGATTAGGTGTATGGCAACCACCCACTCAAGGTGTATCAGAACTAGCTCGTGAAAAGGAGCGACGTAAATTGGCCATGGGAACTGATATAGATTTTATACCACCATCAGATGAGGAATATGAAGAGGATGAAGTGAATAACAAAGAACATAATAGCGATGAAGATGATATTATTTATTCTGGAGAAGAAACCAACGATGATGACAATAATAATACTGACATTGATGAAGATGACAGCAATGATGCAGTCAATGATAATGGGGAAGGGCAAACAAGGATAGCAACGATGGATTCAGTATTAGATAATGAAATAACCGATCTAGTAACATCTAATAATTCGATATTATTAAATGAAATAGAAAAGGACGATGATGAAGAGGAGGAGGAGGAAAAAGAAGAAGAGGATGAACAAGTTAATATTGCTTCTAAATCTATTAATAGATCAAAAGGGCGACATCATACATTAATGATAGATTCAGATGAAGAAACAACGATGCCATTACCATTATCTACTACTGAAAATGAGTCAAACTTCTCTAATATTAACAAAGATACAGGATTGGATAATGCCATCTTTGCTATTGAAGATGATTCAAATATTAATGACTTATCTGAATCAACACTAAATCGCCGTCTTATAAGCCGTAGAAATCTAGTGGCTGATATGTTTAAAGATAAAGTGAAGCCTATGAGTCGAAGAATGGCCGGCTATTTCGACGCTGAGGCCGAAGAGGAAGAAGATGAATGGGCTGGTTTTCTTGATCAACAACAACCGCCACATCAGAATGAACCGGAAGAAGATGATCGAGATGACCGGTTTATGGATGATATTGATATGGTAGTCCATGATTTGAGTGATGAAGAGGAGAACAGTGAAGATGTAGCGGCACTTCATCGGTAAGAGTATGGTAAATATGATTTATATTAATATTAATAATATTTACTATCAATAGCAAGCAAATGGATGATCAAGATGCCGCTGAGGTTAGTAATTTAATACGAGACTTGAAAGAAGGCACTTTGGGTCGATCGAAATTAGACTTTCATGGAAAAGGATTTGGACTTGATGGAAGTGATGATGATGATGATGATGGTCATGGCAATTCACTTAATAGACGAGCTATTGAATGGCAAAGCACCGGGCCAGAACATCGCTATGAAGTAGATGAACAGTTAATGCAACTAGGTAATAGAACGATAATTAGATAGTTATTAATATTAACAATAATGATGATAACAATAATATAGAAAAGAATCCGGCTACGGCTGCTTTTGCTCGAATAGCATTAGGCACCGAAGATGATATTGATGTAGCATCCGATGATTTGAATTTCCTTCAAGATGATGATCATACTGAAGAGGAACGACCACGTCGAGCAAGATACTCGGTAAGTAAAGCAGCATAGTAAATATTAAAGTCATATATAGAGTAGTAGTAGTAATAATAATAAATGAATAGATTATGGACGACCAGACTATCAATGGTTCAATATTGGATAATGATGATTTTGAAGTTGAAGATTGGCTATTTAAACAGCCTAATCAACAACATAAAGCATTTAATAAACGAACAATGGAACGATCAAGTACTTTGAGTAATGAAAATTGCACCACATCATTAGTAAGTTAATGGTTTATTAATAAATACTAATACTAATACTATTCAATAGATTGGACGACCCAATCGACCCTTCTTTCTTGATCGATCGCCTAATAAACGACGTCGATTCCTGGACGTAACCGATAATGGAACAATAACAAAACCGACCAGCCAACGTACAAATAAAACACTCGCCACATTTAAAATCACCGCTAATAATACAAAGGTAAAGTGTTATTGGTTGTACTTATTAATATTAATACGTCATATTATAATAGACATCACAGCGTTCATTTGTTTAATTATATTATAAATATTTAATAAATGTGCAGTAATAAAAAATAATGGTTTCACTAATTGAAAACCATAATTTTTGATTTATTCCTTATTGTCCTGTTGCATTCACCTTACAAACATCCACATATGGTTCTTTGCAACTATTCCAGATGAAAATATGATTTATTAGATGTTTTAAATGCATTACATGAATAGATCATTAATAACAACGCTTATGTTGATATTTGGATAAATTAAATCGATCTTAAATTCAAAGCGTTCACACTTTTATTACCCGTGTATGCTTTCTACGGAGGTCGATACATTCCCTCCTCCTCCTTCCTTCGTGTTAACTATTAAGCATAAACAATATGCCTCAACCGCCACCTTCAATAGCATCAACGACGGCATCGTCTATAACTTTTGTTGACGCTCATGAAGAGGATGAACAACTTACGGATTTAAGCCGTCGTGCTTTAACTATTGAACAGTTAATTAGTGCGTTGCATGCACCAGTAGATACAGCGACAGAACTACCCTCAGCTACCATGCTTGCTGCAGAACAGCGTGATCTGGCTGCTACAGCACGTACACAACTACGGCAATTTGAACGAGCAATTACTGTAAGTTGTTCAATTTATTTAGTACCATACAGAGAGTTAATTAGTGGCTTCATTGCTATTCTTTGATAGGATGCGCGCGAATTAGCCGAAGATGAAGATCGTGAACAGGATCGCATAGCATTGCTGCGACAGATTGACCGACATGACGCACATAGAAAACAGTAAGTGAACAGTGATATGTAAAAACTAATAGATAGTAATAAACGGCGATAGATTGCAGACGGCACTACGTAAAGCAACACTCGAAGGAAAGCGTAAAGCCGATGCCCATGCCCGATTTGAACGAGAAGCATTACTAGGCAGTAGTGGAGCCAACAATGGTCTATCTAATAATCGACGTGTTCAAAGGTAATTAATACGAACGTGTATACGACTAGTGAAATAACGTATTTATATGCATATTCATATTAGTACGGAGAAAGCAATGATGCGTGCATCCAGTGAAGTGACCGAATCATTAAGACGGACAACACAATTAATGCAGGCTGAAGTGGAGAAAAGTAGTTTAAATGCCACTACACTTGGTAGGTTGGTGACTATCAATTATATTGTAATTAATAAATGATGCTATATAGAGGATTCGTCGAGATTGTTACGGGCAGCCCATGGAGAATATCGCGGTCTTGATACTGTACTGCGTACATCTCGTCAAGTGCTTACTCGTCTAGAACGTGGTGACTGGACCGATAGACTATTAATTCTATTTGGTCTATTTGTCTTTTTGCTTGTTGTACTCTATGTTGTTCGACGTCGTTTCTGGATACCAGGCATGAGCTGGGTATTTAGCAGTTTATGGACTTTATTGACTGGAAGCGATGCTCCAAAAGATGGTCTATTAGACAATGCTTTGACCAGTGATTATGGCCATGTAGATTTATAATTGGAAAGAAGGATCTACTCAACTTTGAGTCTCTAGCTTGAGCTGGGGACAAAAAAAGATCCATAACTCAATCTTGACAATAAATTGTCAATTGGTTTTGATACTGAGAATTGTTATTTATTGAAGCAGTGCTATATCAATTCCGATTAATTCAAGTGGAGATGAGCCAGTCTACACTATTTTCAATATCGAAATAGATATTGAATAGTATTTCATGTTACAATAAAATATAATAAATAAATAAAGGTTAACTCATATTATTATTGCTGTAAAGTATTCAAAGCATTATAATTTAATATTTAACGTCATTTACTATTCATCATCATGTTGAGTAGATTGGATATTATTAAAATAGCTATTTAACCACAAACCATACTAAATGACTAATAGATTCAATTAAACTGTATAATAATGTTAAATGATACGCAATATTTTATATAATAATGTGCTTTATTTAACTCAATTAACAAGTACTAAAATTAAAAGTTTAAGATGAAATGGCACATAATATGTATATATTAGTGTAATAATACCAATATAATCAAATAGAACAATTAACTAAATAATTACTGATATCATTTATTTAAATCAAATTATTAATAACATTTATTAAAAAGCAATATAATTGTGATGTGCATAATAATGGCATGACTCCGATTGGAACGAATTTTGCTTTAAAGGCTCAAATAGAAAATGTAAAGTAGGATTCAACCAAAAAGTGCATTAAAATATGCTAATTCACCATCATTATTAGATCTTTAAATGCTATTAATGAATGGGAATAAAATAGAAGAGAGTACAGCCTATGCAGTGGAAGAGGAAATCATATTGTATAGCATTAGTTAAATCAATTCACCACTACGATGACATTGATATGTGTGTGGACTGTTAGTAGCAGTGTTGCCAGCAGTAGTGCTGCTTGTAGTTGGTGTTGAGGCCGTGGAATCCATTATCAAATTATCTTCATCAATAAGCATTTCTTCCTCTAATAAAGGGATTCGGCCCCGTTCTATAAGAACCTTCTGCAGTTGCCCATAAATAACATCTGATGTTTCACCTTCAAGGTGAACTAGAACACCTTGTCGGTCATAGTGTTCAAGTAGAGGCTCGGTCGTTTCACGGAAGGCTCTCATTCGAGCACGAAAGACCGGCTCTGTATCATCGGGACGACGGGTCAGTGGTTCGCCGGTAATATCGTCGATACCAGGCTGTAGTGGTGGATTGTAGCCTAGATTATAGACTCGGCCCGAAGAGGCATGCACCCAACGAGATAGAATACGTTCAAGAATAACTTCATCGGGTACATGCAGGCTTACTACCATGTTAAGTGGTGTACCTTGTTGTAAAAGTGTTGCATCAAGTGAACTGGCCTGTGCACGATTACGTGGAAACCCATCCAGTAACCAATCGTTACCGAGTGTAGTGGATGATGAGTCCATCTTGCCGCCATTAAGATGACTAAGCTCAGCGAGAATAAGACGGATCATCAGCGTATCCGGTACAAGTTCACCACGAGCCATAATCTCCGCTGCTTGTAGGCCCACCGGTGTACGATCGGCTACATGTCGGCGTAGTAAATCGCCACTTGATAGAGCAGACATGCCATAGTCACGTTGTAAACGACCAGACTGTGTTCCTTTGCCAGCACCCTAATTAAAGTATATCATACATATATGCATAGATTAATAAGTAAATAGATAGATAGATAGATAGATAGATAGATAGATAGATAGATAATAGATAGGCGAGTGAGTCATATCATCTATTGTACGGTAAATAAACTTACCGGTGCACCAATCAATAGCATACGCAATTGGTCAGTAGATCCAAATCCGACACTGCTAGGAGACTCGTCTGCGGCAATGGCTCGTGCCGAGCTTGGTTGGCAGGTATGCATTGCTCGTTGGCGTATAGCTGGTTGACATAGTGACGGTGCTTGATTAGAGTAATGGCGTCGCAATCCGGTTTTCGTAGAATGTAGTCGTCGTAAAAGCGACCGAGTAGCAAAAGTAGAGGCAGTTGTATTCATCGAAAGGCTTAAGGTGTTTAATAAAGCTAGGTAAATACCAATAATAAGTGTGGTTTTGCTATTACGATTCAATAGTACGTTTTGTTATGGTTATCGCTGCTGTTACTACTTGTGTATTCAATACAAGTCTGTACGTGTATGTATACAATTTAATTCAAGAAAGTAACGAGATATCAATAATAAGCACTAGAATGAAATGGCAGCAATATCAATAAGGGAAGAGGCCTGTTAGAAAACAATATAGCAATAAAAGAATAGAAAATAAAAGAATGAATAAAAGGATGAGCAGTGTTGGTGGGATCGAGCAGTGGTTAGATGAAACAATAAGCTAAACACGATGAGAATAGAAAGAACGAAAGAAAGAAAGTTTAGACAATGTGAGGGCGTGGTCAATCTCCGTCCAGTTGTACAAGTATAGAGTGAGAGTCAACGAGGTAGAGAGATAGAGATAGAGTAAAGAAAAGTTAGACTGGTAGAAAAGTCGGTTTAAAAATGAGGTGGCATTTGAAACCATTGATTGGTGGATATAGGCTTGGCGATAAGATGCAGGAACGACAAAGTGGCATTTTCAATGATTTGCCACAGTTTATAAATATAAATAAATATTGGTTGGGGCAATAAGTGATAATTATGATACAATTGCAAAGCTGTTTATTTTATAACATGTATTTGTACTGAATACGTTTACACCATAACATCTACACAATAACATGCAAACAGACAAGACACCAAATAATAAAATGTAAATCAGCAATTTAGTTTATTCATCCATGTAGTGCAGCTTTAGAACCCTTTATTGGATGGAGCACAGATATGTTGGATATAATGTGCCATTAACAAGAGATCCTTGGGTTATAAAGTGATAAATGGTCTTTTCCTATAATGATAGCAATTAGTATGCTATATAAACATAATTTCAAGGTTATAGATTACTTACATCAAAGGAAATGCTGGATGAATTGCTATATGGTTCACAGTCCATATAGTGCTTCTTTGCTTTGGTTTTCGAAGAACTGTCTTGTATAGCAAGCGTACCATCACATACAACATTTGATGTTGTTGAGGGCATATCATCCCACTGAGGGGACGTGGTATTGATGCTTATTTGCGGATATCCTGACGTTTGCGTATCCTTGACTGCAAACTGTTCCGTGTCGCTTAATGAGAATTGGCGATTTATTGTCTCGATACAGCTGGCAACTCTGTCGTTGGGATCTGCTGTAGGTGGTATTTGCACAATTGGATGGCCCGATCCAAGACTAGTAGGTGGTTTAGTAGAGTCATCGCCAGGAACCGGGTTACTGGACACGAGTGTGAGCATAAAAGTGCCGAATAGCGCAGCAAAGGCAACTGATGAATGCATGATGAATGAGAGTGATGGTTGGTAAAGCCGTGGACTGTAGATGATGTGAATGAAAAGATAAGTGATAAAAGTTGTCATTAGCTTTGCTATGGCACCAATTTATAGCTGTAAATCTGACAGGCATATTCTGTATTCCGCTCTATAATGTCTACTTTTGGTATAGGATATTTGTGACGCATTGGATAGACCAGCGTAGTAAAGGGGCAAATAAAGCTGAAACCAGGATATACCATTAATGATCAAAGTTTATAATTAGCATGTCGGTACTTGAATATAGTTTCAGAGCAAGCTTTTGGTTTCAATTATTTCCCATAATAAAATAAACACGGGTAATAACAGAGATGGTGTTCTACTCCGCACTGGCTTTGAAAGCGTCAAGAAGCACTATATAAAACCAATAGATATAGCAAAATTGCTGCATTTACTTGAATACGTGTAAATGTATAATAAATAACTAATGTTATAATTAAATAATGTTTTTTATTAATTGTTGAGATATGTATTTGTATTGTTATATTATTGTGAAAATGTAAATGTTGCATAATGCAAGTAAACATTCAAACGATAAGAATGATAAAAGCAGTTTAACAAAAGCTTAAAGCAGTAATTGCAACTTAGCTATACTGTAAACGGTACGTGCTATATTTGGCAATTATAATTTAATTACCGTTAGATGTGGCGGAGTTGTAACTGGTGGTTATGAAGCGGCCATCTTTGTTACAACCATACCAGTATTCCGCAAGAGCGTCCGACAACCCAGTCCCGTGCTGGAATGCAAAAAGATAGCGATAAAGAGCACAGCAATTACAAAAGAAACGGCTATAGAAGTAATTTTGGACAGTAAATTTCTGTTTACGGCTAATAATTCAAAAAATATCTGAAATAGACAAGATAATGCCACATTCAACAGCAGACTCCAATAGGATGCCCAAACTATTTGCTAATTTTCCCTCAACCAACGAAATAACAGAAACAGATAATACAGCGCCTATTCTTTAGTAAAAAACCAGCCATAGACCTTCAACTCCATTAATAAATGTGCCAAACCAGTAGAAGGGTCAAAGTAAACATTTATGCAATAGAATGAAAAGGCTGCGCCCAACTAGCAATCAAGGCGCCATTCTGCCTAGTCCACGCAAAAGCGTAGTGGCCAAGTCCGGCTCGATAGGAAATAATGATTTTTAAACTAGAAGGTATTATCGTTATTTTCCAAAGATAAATATAATAAAGTGTCGACCATTAGTTTATAATAGATAAAAATATGACACAATTAAAAAGCTGTTTATTTTTATAACATGTATTTGTAGTAAGTGCTTGTACGCCATGACATTTACATAATGTCATGCAAAAAACATTATAAAATAACAGGATGTAAATAGATTATTTATTCTATTTATCTACGCAATTTAGCTTTAGATTCCTTCAGTCTAACAACACAATGATATTGTGGAAGTAGTACTCCATTAACAACTGCATCTTTGGTCGTAAAATGGTAGATGACACCGGCCTAAATAGCAATAATTAGTATGGTTAATGAATACAGTCTTGATTCTATAAATTACTTACGCCAAAGTTTTTTAATATGCTGTAAGGATCGTGACTTTGATAGCATTGAAGATTATAGTCATGTTCTTTAGTTCGTATAAAATTCTTTTGTTTTATAACAATAGTACTCTCGCAGTTATCTTTTGTTGTTCTTGGAATAATATTACGCCATTGACCGATCTTGGCGTTAATAGTTTCTTGAGGATATCCCGGCACTTCGGTGGCATGAACTTTGATTGGTATATATTGGTTTGATGGCGCTTTACCGCTCATTGCTTCGATGCAGCCGGCGATTCTGTTGTATGGGCCTAGTGGAGGCTTGGATTTTTTGTTCGTAAGTGTTCGTTCGGTCCATTATTGTTGTTGTTGTTGAGAATTGGTTCACTGGACACGAGTGCGAGCATAAAATGCCAAATAGCGCAGCAACGGCAACTGATGAACGCATAATGGATAAGGCCGTGGACTAGAGATAACTCGTAATAAAAAGATAAGTAATAAAAGTTGCTATTAGTCTAGTCATATCACTATTTTATAGCAATAAATTTGATAGGCATATTCTTTATTTCGTTCTATAATGTCTACTTTCGACGCAAAACACTCGTGACTTATCGGATAAACCAACATAGCAATAGACCATGTGAAACTAAAACCAAAATGTACTATTAAATGACTAAAATGGATAACCAGCTCCTCGTTAGTTAAACATAACTTCAAAGTGAAACGATTACACTCTTTTTTCTATCAGCCACTCACTACGTTCTATTCTAAAGCGTCACTTCTACTTGCTGGCAATTACTCGTTACACTCTACACTCTACTCCTACCCTTTACTTTTTGCTTTACTTCGTTTCAACAAGTCAATATCACCATAAAGCTTTTCATTGCTGTCGTTTGCACCCTTCTTGTGACTTTTATGGCTGTACAGCCATGGTGGATGCTAAGCCAGCTTCTTTAGCCCGTCTTAAAGATTGCGAGTGCGTTAGTTATGATGACCAATGCATTAGCTGCACTTCTTCTTTCGACCTCCTTCCTGGTCCCTCTCGCATCCAACATGCCCCTGTCACTGATGGCGGTTGGGGCACCCTGTAACTGGTACATTTAAGATATTAGCATTAATGATATAATTGGACTATTATTTCAATATGCTTTGATACATATTTAGTAAAAAAGCAAGACTATTCGACGGTTGCCGGTCAGCGCATTTATATATCAAGCTCCAACCAATGATCCAGTTTATCCATTTTTCTATCAACAACTTTATTAAGCTACTAACAAGTCTACACCTAGATGTGTCTATTTGGCTATGCAAACTTTTAATAATAAACATGTTATTCCATTTAAAATAAAATCTCAAAGTGGAACTAATAACATGCGAGGAGTATATAGGCTGTATCATTATTACTAAACTAGAAGGGGTTCTATATACATGTACAGGTTAGCTGTTTCGGTAGTATATAATTATCCATCAATTGTGTATTTTACAAAGTATAATATTTCAATAGATATCAGTCGATTTATTATTATTATTATTGCGTATAGCGTGTTTGTTGTCATTATATACAACGATAGCCAATAAGATGGATTATTGGGTTGTTATTAATGCAATTACTCACGTGATTATATAAGGCGATTTATATGCAACTTGATGGTCAGTAATTAGTAAACAAATTGGTGGTTTAGTAACTTTTTCTGTTTCTCTGTTTTGTTTACATCTACTTTTTTGTTTCAACTTAACAATACCAACAGCTTTTTTCGGTACTTACCGCGATAGTTAACAATACAATGCCGCCCTCCACCAGACAATCAAACAAGCGCCAATTGAGCTCTGAATCGAAAGATTCTGAATCTAAGCAAAAGAGAACAAGAATCAATCAAGATGTCAAGCCACAACTTAAAACGCGTTCAATAGCCGTAAAGACTCCGCCACGCGCTATAACTAGCAATCGTGTTGCTGAAGGAAAAAGATCACGACCGGATTATGCTAAAGTCAAGATGCTGTTAAGCTTGATTCATCAATCAACGCGTTATTCGCTTGGTCTTTATAATTATTATCCTGACGATAATAATCGATCTGAAATGAAAGATGAAGATGGATTTCTAATCAATTATGACATTGATCAAGTCATTGAATATTACGAAGATGTGGAATGTAAGTAATTCACTTTTATTAATATTGATTCAGTTAATTCTAATAATAATATGTATTATTAGATTATAACAAGCGTTATTTCTCCCGTGATACTTTATTACTATCCCGCAATTATCTTGATTATCTTCAAATTGACGATGATGAATGCGAGTGCATCCGTCTTCAAATTAACTTTGGTTTCATTGCTCGATTGGCATGGACCGATTACAATAAACTATCCTCTGAGGGGAAGACCAGTTATGAAAAACTGTTGACTGAAATTTCATATGGCCATATAAATACTTGGCTACCCATCAACTGGCCATCTAATTCAACATTGCTGGAGAATATAGTGGCCATTAAGACACAGGTACGTTTACACAAATGGTTATTAAAATAGCTACTTACATAGGATATAAGGCGGCTATTATATTAATGAGAAAAGAGGACTGTGAAGAACAAGTAAAGAAGTTATTCTTTAACGGATATACTCGAAATGATCAGCTGGAAGAGTCAGGCGATTATTTAATATGGACATCTACATTTGAGGACGATCTACTATTAATGCAAAAGAAGCGATACAATGTGGTAAGTAAATCGTCTATAACAGCTATTATTGTATTAATTATAATATTCAATAGTTAAAAGACATGTCATTGGAAAAAGCAATTAAAGCATTTCCATTACAGGAATTTCAAGATCAAATAAGACTTTTCTTTGTAACTGTAGCACTTTCTCTACAGTATTTGTTGGATGTAGTAAGTGTTTATAAATAAGCATTGACACTAAACTAACCAACGATAAAAGGCACAGGACACCAAAACACTTGTTATATCGCCTCAGGTTATGAGCGCGATTAGTATGGAGTTTGATGACAATCTAGACGAAATGCTGGATTCAATTAATCTGCCTTCACCCCAAGCTGGCAGAACAATAATGCAACGTTGTATTGAAAAGGTGGATAAAGCGCAGCAACGATGGATGTAAGTTACTGAGAGTATTGAGAAACTGTCAATAACTAGTGTATATAGTGTTGCTGTTAATGATTCAAATGAAGATGAGATAGAAGTGAATTCTATTGTAGAAACAGTGGATAAACAGCCGTAAGTATCGACATTATAACTATATTAATCACTAACTATAGTCGTTATAGAAAAAAGCTATCGTTCTTTACTAGAAATAAAACGGCAACCCGTGTAGAATGGTCACAAAATGAAGATAACAGCATACTAGACAAGCATCAAATGATATTGATACTGATGCAGCTACTTTATATGGGACTCAAGATGATTCTATTGCTGCAAACGATGACAGCAACGATGAACAAGAAGAGGGAGTAGAAGAAACAGAAGAGCAAGAAACAGAAGAGCAAGAAGCAGAAGAAGCAGAAGAAGAAAATAGTGAAAATGATAGGACCATCACCGCAGATAATCCACCAAGCGTAATAGGATTGCTTGGAGAACGATTTGATGATTCTTGCAACAATATTATATCATCTCCAGTAACAAAAGACACGACAAAAGACACAGCACAGCATAAAACATCTACTGATAAAGCTAATATATTAGCTAAAATATTTAAAAAACAACACAAGACGTCCAATAATAAAGCTAATACATTAGCTAAAATACCCTCACCGCCATCTAGTAAGTAAACCCAATACAATAGAATAGATTGATTAAGTGTTAATAATTGGTTGTTTAAAGACTCTCAAAAGACGTTAAAGAAACAAATGCATAAATCTGAAGTCGTTGTAAAATCAGGTAAGTAGAAGTTTATGTTTAATTACTTTATTTAACGTATAGTAGAACCTGCCATGATTATAGCACAAAGTAATAAGGTTATGCAGTCCTTGGTAAATGAGTTGTATAATGATAGCGTGGTAAGTATATTTAATTAATATGACTAATACTGATTGAATGATTATTCAGATCCAAGAAGGAGAAACAGATAGTAGTTTTATTGAACAAGTGCCACAAGATGAGCAGGAATCTGATGCTCATGCCAATCAGGAGAACAATTATCAGATTAAAGGTAAAAGTGCAGCCAAAAAGCCCGCATTACCTTTGTCTGCGCCATCTTCGCTTGCACCATCATTGCCTGCATCACCTTTGTCTGTGCCACCTGTACCTGCGATGAAACAGAAACGTATTCCGTGGAGTGATAGAGAAACAGAAGTATTTATAGCGGCTGTAAAGGAATTCGGATATTCTTGGAAAGATATCAAGTTCAAATACGGCCAATCAGATGGACCATTGGCTCTGCGAAGCAATGTTCAGCTAAAAGACAAGGCTCGTAATATACGTGCATATCGATTACGTAATAAGATAGATTTGGGTGACTTTGCCGAGTAATGCGAGTATGGTGTGGCCAATGACACTACTACTGTAAATAATAATAATAAAGTTTCGTTGTATTGAATTTGTTGTGTTATGATATATTCGCGTCATTTTTTGTTATAATATAGCAAGTGAAAATAAAAGTTTATTACAAGTTTAATAATATTATGCATATCAAAAAGTTATATATATAACAATAATATTTGCAAAATCCTGTATTTACAACACAGCGCGATATGTTTAACCAGTTCATGTAGTCCAGGTCGTTTTATGCATCATTCCAGTTTAGTCATTTTAAATTAGTAAATGGGACAGTTTGCATGAATTTTCATTCTATAATGTGTTTTCGCTATTCCCAACAGCACTGATTGCTCATTATGCATTCCTATGGATGACATATTAGATTTGATACTTGTCCTATATAGCTGAAACAAACTGTGCTGTGTTAAATTACAGCACAAGTTTTTACAAGTCTATTACATTTAAATGCGCTTTTTATTGTTGAAGTGCTCACATTTTGAAAAAAATTATTATTAGTGAAGATGGTATACTATTAAGTGCCATTTTGTTTTATTGTCACGTCAGTCTTTTGTGATTAAATTGTACTGTAATTATCAATCAAAAGCAGCATTACGTGTGTTCATTTTAATATTGCATATTTGCCATTAAAATTTGATAAAAAATACGCTATATGTATACTCATCTATTTAAATTAATGCGATTGGTTTAAACTTTCATATTGACTCACTGTCTTTTTGCTTTGGAAAATCAGATACAACAGGGGATATAACCAGTTTTCCAGATGGTGTAGATTGAAAGTAATTTAATAATCAGCAGTAGTATAGCACATAATGATCAATCAAATGCCTAACTGTGCTTATCTTCGGTTTAGTAGGTGTAAATAGCTTTACGTAGCTATGTCGCTTTAGTTACTTTATACTATTGTTGTAATGGATATTAGAAAATATTCACTTGACAAGCCCTATGCTTCTACTGATACGCAATCAATAGTTTTAATATCATCTACTTTTAAACAATGCATTAAATATGCAGCAATCCGGTTTGATATTTGCGCAATCCACGTGGTGATTTTTAATATGCATAATACGTTTATTGAAATTGCTGATTTGTTAACATTGCAATCAGAAAGCTACAAAACGTGCTCCCGGATTGCATCCATTCTTTTAATTGCTCAACATCTTCTATTCTACATTAATATTTTATTATTATACATTGTATTATTGATACACATACTATCCATAGACAATGCCGCTCATCAATTATACTAGTCCAGTCTACAATGAGTGGGTGAATAGCGATATAAAACAATTGGGTGCTCGTCTCCATCCACTTGGTGAAAAAAACATATTTGACTTTTTTATGGAAGCCACTGGTGACATTTTCAAACAACGTCTTCGACTGTTTGGTATGCAAGTCATAATTGTAGTAGATGTTGTATTGTTTTGTATATTTGCACGCAACCTTGTTATTGCCAGTAGAATGGCCATATTACGACCTCGCAACATGGTGTCCTGGTGTTTTTTAATTCCTTCCGTTTTCAGCAATATAATTCTTTTGATAATTACATGTATGTTCGTAGGGCTCCCTATCAATTGCCGAATTATGGTATGGCTTCTTACATTCAATATAGGACCCGTAACAATTGGCAATAGCTTGATACTTTTCCATAAAGTCTATTTAGTGCTTTGTCGACAAAAATGGATACTGTATATCGGTACACCTGCAATAATGGCACAGCTCGCACATCCCTTCCTTTTAGTCTATTTTACTTTTACTAGTATAGAGGAGCGGGTCGGCTGTACGTTTTATTACCCCCAGCCTCTTTTGTGGTACTGGTTCGCAGCCAATGTGCCGATCAACTTACTGTTTTCATCCATCTTTTGTCACGTTGCCCTAAAGCAATACCGCCTATTTGGATCGGAAGCATGGAAGAAACTGGCACGCGATGGGATACAAGTAATGTTTTTGGCCACGTCATGCAATATCGCTTGTTCTATTTTCATTATTATATCTACGCACAAAGTCAACGCTGATGCGTTTTTTATTATAGATTAGTAAGTGACAGCGGCTAATTATTTAAATCTAATTTATACATGATTAGTGTGGTCGTTACAACAATATTAATCAACCATTGTCAAAGCTTTGGCAAAAGTACTAAACTTACGCATCGCCCAAAAACTGATTATATACTTAACTTATCCCAAATTGCCACCATGAAGTCTATAAATTGATGCATTAAAATATTTTTTTTTGATTATTTTAGTCACTGTTATATATTACACTGTAAATAAATAAAAGTTGCACAAACCGTTATGTACTTGCGTTAAATAGTTATAGTTTATATTATTTAAATCGTATTAAAACAACATAATACAATTATCATTTTAGCAAGCTGTTTTGTATTCTTAACATATTATTTAAAGTATTTGTATACAGTATTAAAAATAACTATTTTTAATACTACTTTGTAAAATACTAACATTTGCAAAATTTGTCTTTGATAAAAAAAATGATACTTATTGCATAATAAACTTTATTAAATTTTAATTAATAGATATACAATTATTATCTACTTGTTTTAACAACTTAATCATGTTTTTCTTGACTTGCAACAATGCCAAGAAATAAATAGTTGCATTGAAATACTTGGCTCCATCAATTGCTTCGTTAATCGCGTTAGGAACGATGCTGGCTGTCGAATTGTTTGTAATTCTAAAACAGTAGGCAATTAGTGCAAGGAATGGCATGTCCGTAAATGTGACAAAAGCATTATTTTCGAAATTATAGCTAGCAAATACATAACCGTTGCCAGATTTACCATGAATAGGTTGGGCAATGCGTCAATGTGTGGCTTCACCGACTCATCTCGATTGACAAAGTATACATGAATAAGCGCCATGGGACTTGGCATGGGTTATAGTATAATTTATCATCGTTTGCCGATTCTAAAACCTGACGGTCAACCAGCATGTTTTTTTCTTGTTTGTTCCACATCAAGGTTTGAAACGTGTCTGAGAAGAGGTGTTGTTTAATGTTAAAATAATTTGTTGTAGCTTAAAATGCTGTGGATTTGTGTAGGCGTATAGAAATAACCAAACGGCGAGTATATGTTATTTAGTGCTTAAAGGAAGAAACACTGGAATATTGAAACAAAGAAAGACCAAGTTACTAAAGGTACTTGACTACAATTATCCGTAGCACATTGAAATGGATTTATTCTGGTGGCAAAGTTATTTCATCTAATTAAGTGGTGAGTTGTTCAGAGTGTAGGTTGCACGTTAATTAATATCGAGATAGCTCATTAGCTGATGCAGCCCTTTTTTGATGCTTTAAATATACCAACAATAGTTACCATTGATATTTCAATTTTATCATTATATGATTTTGGCAAATGTTAAAACTAAAATAAATTATATTGACCGTTTTTTTACTTTTAGTCATTAAATCAGTACACTATGGCACCTAGAATAATAGTAATAAAAATTGGTTTTATTTATTTGATATGATGTATCAGATGTTGAAGCGAGCATCTGTAAGATATAATTTTTAATGTATCTTGGTTTATGTATAACCATCTATTGCAATTTTCAATATATTGCCTAATGCTGAGAGTAGTATGAAACTTACAGCCAAATCAAACTGGTTTGTGTATTTATAAACTATTAATGGGGCTGATGCATGTTGCTCTGATGTATTATTGCAAAGATAGTATTTTTTAATATTTAAATAAAGAACCAGTAACATTAATTGATGTGCATATAATTAAATAGTAGCAATTTAATAAATAAAAATGATTATATTTATTCAATTGCTAACAGAGTGTCGTTAAAATTGCAATTGGCTATTTCAATAAATCAATTGCTGCTTTGCTGGCTTGTAATATGGTTAATAAGGCGATTGTTTCGCCAAAATACGAGGCATCGGAATAAGCTTCATTCACACGACGACGAACCACATCAGCCATCGAGCTACCCATTGCTTCAAGGCAATAGGCTGCCGGCGCGAGGAATGCCAAATCGGTGTAATTAACAAATGGAGTACCATTAAGTTTGTAACCAGCGTATACCGTACCATCACGACATTTAGTTTCATAAAATTTAACTAATGCCTGCAAATGCGGCTCAACTGAACTGTCTTGACTGGTTAAGTAGTAATGAGTAAGTCGCCATGGCACACGGCACGAGTTCCAATTAAAATCGCCATCATGGGACGATTCAAGGACCTGTCCCTTGGCTGGCATATACATTTTACGACGAGAGTCCCAAACCAAAAAGTCGGCAACCAATCCTGTGTTTGGATTAAGTTTGTATTGATTATTCATTATGGTGCGAGTGACGTCCATGACGCGTGCCCATTCTGCATTTTTTTCGGTGTGTTTTTTAGAAAACAAGGACAAATGGGCTATAATAAAGTCGGAAGGTCGAGTCAGCCATTGTTCATCCACCGCCTTTATTGGCTTCAGTCCAAATTTACGCAAGAAGCGTTGGAACTTGGTTTTAGTCTTCATCGGCCCAGTCTTTACCTCACTACCGCTGCCAGTCTTCATATGGCCTGGATGTGCCCAATCTCCAATAAGTAGAGCCTTAGTAGTCGGATGGACACAATACTTTAGTATAGCGTTTCCCCATTCACAAGCACTTTGTGTATACTGCGTGGTGCCCCAACGATTGCCTGCCATCCATAATGCTGCTACACAATCTAGATCGCCATCGGTAGCACAGTTTTCACCACCATTTTCTCCTGGTACTAAGCGGCGTGTGTTGGGGTCGCGGCGCTGTTGCCATCCAAGTAAGCCACGGTTGTTGCGGAAACAGTCTGCGTAGCGTAAAAGTGCATCAAAATCATCACGGCTATTGTGCAGGACAGCAATCAGCATGCCATATCCAATGGCTTCACTGCAAGTGACGGCGTCCCCGTTATCGCCGGATCCGTTATAAAAGACATATCGACACGGTAGATTGGGATTGGAATTAAGGCCTGGTTCATCTCGCATGTAGCGCTGCCGCCAGGCAGTGTACCGATCCGCAGCTGATGGTTCAGAGTTGGCTAGGAAACCCATTTGTTCGTTATTGAGAAGATAAGTGTCTTTGATGTTTGTCTTTAGTTAAAAAAACAAGACCTATTTAAGCAAGAGATGGCTGCACAGCAGCTAGAACACGGAAAAGGTGTTCAATATTGAAAAGGAGACTGACTATTCTATTGAGTCAAGCCTACGATTTTCGTGGTCACCATCTAAAATTACTCAATAGAAAGGAAATCCGTGGATGCACGTGCGGCATTCACGTTGCAAGTTACACCAAATGAAATGACTGCTGACGTCAAGTTTCTACCTTATTATAGCGATCTAGCTGGTCTCCAGCTTTTTGTTTAGCTTATTAGCCATCATTGTATGAAAGGCCTTACTTGTGGTACATAAAGAGACGTTGGGTAACGTTTGACACAGGAAGCCAAGTGATTCCAACTTAACTGGTCGAATTCCAAAAAAGAGCTATAATGAACACCAGGAATCAGTGACAGCCATTTAGAATAATAGAGACCATATTCAAATAGTATATTGTTTTTCAGCAGCAAGTGAATTTTTGGACTTTATTTCAGTATAGACTAATTTATCGTTAAATTATTAGCAGCTTGTATCCATTTATAGAAACATATCAGGCAAGTTTCTAACTAGCACGGTTGTGTAAGCATAGTAATAATTTAGTATATCATGTGAACATAGTCGATAGATAGCAACTGAAGCAAAAAGTTCTACAGCAGTCTTTTTTGTGCTGTTAGCACAATAACTAACGCTGCTGTGGTTATGCTTTTTACTTTTACTGCTTCACTGTTGTCATTGCTACACGAAGATATTGCATATAAGTTTTTGCTTACTATGACACGCATCAAATCGCTGCAATATTACAAGAGCTGGTGCCACTATCGTATACAACTTAGAATCGAATCATAGATTTTCCAAAAAAAACCTAATTATCTTCGAAATCATAAGCTATTTGAAAAACGTGCAATACACTCAATATACAAATGTTGTACTAAACATTGTGCAAAATACTCAAGTAATAATGAAAAAATGTGATGCCTTATTAATAACTGTAGTATCATTTTACTGCAATCCAGGACTAAAAACAATCTAACATTAATAAAAGAAATATTACAAAGATTTCTGAACCATTATTTTATTAGTCAATCGTAATATTAAAATACCATAGCTGTTTTGTTGTAAACGGCAAGTTGCTTAATTGTGCTAAAAATCTTGTCTTGAAACACTCATTCATTTCTGCATGAGACTGCAACCTCTACTATTGTTGATGGATATAGCAAACTGAGTCGGAGTGCATTGTTTTTTAATTAAAATTGCGGTGTTTGTATTTAGTAATTAAAATGGTAATTAAATCAAATGCAAAAATAAGCCATTACTTATTGGGCTTTATGTTTCAAGTTATAAATAAAGACAAAAAATTGCCTAAAATGAAATTCTGAGAATAAAATACATTGCGCCGCCCAGTTGGTAGAAACAGTTTCTACTATTTATTGCTTGGTCTTTAGACGCATTGAAACCGTTGACCTTTACTTCCATTGCATTTTCACTCTTAGACACAACTGCCGGCCAGATAAAACGATTCCTTGATTGCTTTTCATATTTTTGTTTCATTTCACCAACTCACTTTGTACCAGCTACGATGAAAACGACTGGCATGAACATGTTACTGCTGACTGTTGTCGGCAGTCTTGTTACCTTCGTACGACCAACTGTTGCATCCATCACGTTTTCTCACAATAGCGCAAAACACAATTACTCCACATACGATCCGTTGATGGTTCAGGTCCCTTACTATAGATTTTCAGGTCCCATTCACCAGCCTCAGTTTATTGATGACCAAGATTGCAAATTTTCACAAGTAGATGCAGCACACAAGACTTTCTCCAACACATCCAGCACAATTGCGGTCATTACAGAATTATCCGCTATAAACCATGGCTGTAAAACAATAGCACAGGTAAGTGTTGCAAGTATGGTTTATTGATATCGTGCATTAACCATTTCCGCTTTAGATAAGTGCTGCTGTTGCTGACCATAGTCAAGCAACTGAATCATTAGGACTTACCCCTTTGAGCGCTCTTTTGATACTACTACAAGAAAATGATTCTGATGTTTCAGGTGGTCCATCGAATCTGCTTTCAATTTCACACAAGCCATCAATTCCCGATGGAAAAATATCAATACCAACCGCTCTTTTACCAGCCAAGAACCTTAACTCGTTTATGGTAGCAATGGAAGAAAGCGCTGGATCGCTTTCTATTACTTTGGAACAAGGTAGAGTGTTATGGCGTAGCATATCAGTTGTCATTAACTTTAGACATTGGTGATTATGCTAGAATCTGGCCCTTGGAATAGCATCTTCTTTTCTGCAAACTATTCTGCTGCACGCTGGTTTCTTGTAGCAATTTGTGGATATTTCATGGCGTATAGCTTGGTTAAGGTGGCTCTGCTACTTCGCTCTAGAACTATTCGCTTTGAAAAATCCACTATTGTTCTAGCATTGGCTATGGTAGCTTCTTCGCGTAAGTAAAATACGTGACACAGTCTTTTGTATTAATACGTTGCCATCTAGTCATCATCGCTGTTATTTCAATGAACCAATACACTCTAGCATCCACCGTAATGCGTTGTATAGGCAACATCGTTATTTGGTTTGCCTTCTATTTTACAATTTACACATGGTAAGTTGCCATATTTATTTGGATTCAAATTAGTTTAACAGTAACGACTAGGAGTTCAATCTTGAATGAAATCCGCCAGGGTACTAGCTTGCCGCTTCAGATTTCTGTCTCCATCTGTGCAGGCATCACATTCGTGATCTATCTGGTTCGTTTGGTTTTTGCATTTACACCGCAAAATACCGCAGAGCAAACAACCATTTATGCTTTTGCCTATCTGCAGACAGCAATATACCTTACCCTTATCTTTATTATTGTTCATCATGGTAGGTAAATTAGCTGCTTATTTCAAATAAATATTAACAAATTACATTTAGATAATGCTTTTCGGGCAGAAAACTACAAAGAATCGCATCGACCATCAAAGCAACGTATTTTCAAAACAGTAAGTACAAATTGTTACCAATAGTTCGTATGTTTTGCTTACTTTAAATCATTAGTTGCGCATCTCGATTGCAATCTGCATACTTACTTTGATTTTTGAGTCAATTACCAATGCTGCCACTGCTCACAGCCTGTTCCATGGCCAGACAACGGCCACTGTGGCCAACTGGATTATCAACGATTTTTGTTATGTTTTCCGCTGTGTCGGTCTGTTTTTGATGTACAGTATCAGAAAAATGAAAACAGTAGGCCTGGGAGCTGATGATTACTATTCAATTTTCAGCCGTGAATGGACGCAGACTACATCTGCCCAGCCAAGTCCAAAGGTATTCAAGCCGGAGTTGCGCTATCTTGACACCTCAGCTCTTACTTCATCCACTTTGCCACGGGAACACTTGACGGTTCAAATACCTCCACATACAATGCATCTTAAACTCGACCGAATATTATCACCAATTCTATATGACAACCCGCTGTTTACCCAAAACATAACACCCACGGCGGTATTCTAGTAAATAGGTTTATTTAGGAGTAATGTAGTTGTACGAAAAACGAATATTAAAATAAAAGTTATTAAACAAATTTCTACCATTAATACCAAAAGCAATTTATTATGTTAATATAAACAATAAAGCACTTTAAATCTTATTCAGTTTATTCAGAAGCAAGCTCAATATTTTTATACTACCAACTATGCAATGCAGTTCAATAATTATAATGGGCTATTTTCAGATTATAAAAATGCATAATTACTATTAGTAAATTTGTTTCTACAATATAATATGCTATTAGTATATTTATTATTTCTAGTAAAGAACGATAGCTTTTTTCTATAACGACTATAGTTAGTAATTAATATAGTTATAATGTCGATACTTACGGCTGTTTATCCACTGTTTCTACAATAGAATTCACTTCTATCTCATCTTCATTTGAATCATTAACAGCAACACTATATACACTAGTTATTGACAGTTTCTCAATACTCTCAGTAACTTACATCCATCGTTGCTGCGCTTTATCCACCTTTTCAATACAACGTTGCATTATTGTTCTGCCAGCTTGGGGTGAAGGCAGATTAATTGAATCCAGCATTTCGTCTAGATTGTCATCAAACTCCATACTAATCGCGCTCATAACCTGAGGCGATATAACAAGTGTTTTGGTGTCCTGTGCCTTTTATCGTTGGTTAGTTTAGTGTCAATGCTTATTTATAAACACTTACTACATCCAACAAATACTGTAGAGAAAGTGCTACAGTTGCAAAACATAATAGTTATATTGCAAAATATTAAATATACTATCATATCTACATAGCGCTATTTATAACATGACTTTATTAATGTAAAGCGGCTACAAACTATACTGATGCTTTCTTACAAACATAATGTAGTTTATTGCCAAATCAACACTTTTATTCATTGCTCTCCTGAATATCATTTCCATTGTTTATAAACTCGCGCAAGATGGCATTGAATCGCTTGTGACTACTTTCCACGCCAAAGTGAGTTGCACCATCTATAATGCAGATCTGTAGATCCTCAACGAAATCTTCCATGCCCGACAAGGAAACATTTTCCATTAGTGCGATATCATTGTTGCCCCATATGACGACTGTTGGTACACGAATCATCGTGTCAACACCAATATTCGAGCCAAAGATTGACTTATAGTAGGCATGTGCACATGCTACAACACCCGGCAAAGTAAATGCTGATGTGTAGATATCGATATCGGCTTGTGAGGCCATATTAAGATCAGAATTACAATAGCGAATAAACTCGTAGTCACGCCATGTGAGGTAGATAGAGTAGAAGGGCCAGGGCATCTGAATCACGGCTATATACTGGAAGGTAAAAAGCTGTTTAATCGCTTCCCATCGAGACACTTCTTTGTTGCCTCCGGTCAAGTTACGACCTAATACACCAATATGCGGGGCGTTACTGATTGCCAGTTTTTCGATGAAATTTGGACGCAATGCTCCACAGTACCTGTAGGCATTGTAGTTATCAAAGTGCAAGGATGAAGTGACAGTAGTCGTTATATTAATATTTACATATAAATAAATAAAATTGCTTTACACTTACCAAGCTATGATACCGCCCCAGTCATGTCCTACAAGAATGCATGTGCTATGGCCCAGGGCATGGACAACTTTTTCAATATCCTCGGCCAATTGATGGGGCGTATACTCGCTGGCGGCGGTCGGCTTGAATGAACCGCCATAACCTTTTAAATCCAAGGCTACCACGTGATAGTCATCAGTGCCACCAAACTCAGTCAATTGATGACGCCATGTATACCAGCACTAAGATGGCATGAAATGTTAGTTGGTTAATCTTCTGCTTTCCCAATAACAGCCAACAAGCTTACTTGTGGAAAACCATGCAGTAAAAGAATCAATTTTCCACTTGGATTGCCCGACTCGACACAATGATACGTATTGCCTTCCACGTCAAAGAAGCGATGTTTTCCGTAGGATGAATCTTTTTTCAATAAAAGATCTAATGCTGTAACATAGACAATAATAAGTAACCATTACATAATATATGAATATAAGCTTATGGTACCTCCTGGGGTTGGTGCGGCGCGCTTCCAAGGTAGTCTCAGCTGTAGAATTGATCTTAGCCAGATACGCGTCAAATAATCGTAGGTAAAGAAAGCCAAACCAAAGCTGAGTCTCAGTAGGCTTGCGACCGTTCGACGCAAAATACCAGGTTGTTTTATTACTTGCTCACTCATTCCAACAGTTGACAAATAGTTCAATAAAGTAAAAGTGGGAAAAGATAATGGTCTGGACCGAGCGCAATCGACAGTTTGAACGTATTAAATATCACATGCTGTCGTCATATCATCAGTATCAATCATGTGGTAACACCAAAAGCAACATTCGATGACGAAAGTAAAGACAATTGACAGTTAGAACAAACGTGTATCATTTGCATCAAAAAGCGTTTTTAGTTTTTGAATTCAATAGCCTTCGTTAATACGTTATGATTTAAATGCAATGACAACACCTATGTTTTCTGTAGCAACTATAATGTTGTCCAGTATTTAGCTCATACTTAATGCAAATTTGAATTTTTAAAAAATAAACTTTCTTTTTGCAAATATTAGCACACCTTTACAGTCGTATAATTATTTACACTAATTAACAATTGCATGCAGTTTTATTGCAACTTATATTTGTCAAAAAGTCTTTTTTATAAAGCCATTACTAAGGATTTACTAATTATATTGTAACAGCTTTAGAAGTGAGAAATAACGGCTTATATGATATTTTTATCTGCTACAATATAATTTAGCATGGTGTACTGCTAAGGCTAGTTAACACAGGTAAATGATGGCTTATACAAATTCTGTCTAATTGTAGTTTAATATATGGTGCTAATCAAAAACAATAAAAATGGCTTCATGAATTAATTCATAGATTTTGCAGTGGTGATCTGAGATAAATTAAGTATATGATTAGTTTTTGGACGATGAGAATAATTAGTATTTTTGCCAAAGCTTTGACAATGGTTGACTAATATTGTTGTAACGACCACACTAATCATGTATAAGTTAAATCTAAGTAGCTAATTGTTACTACTTACTGATCTACAACAAAAAACATGTCAGCGTTGATTTTGCTAGTATGCAAAATAATGAAAATAGAACAAATGATGTTGCATGACGTGGCCAAAAGCATTACTTGTATTCCATGCGTGCCAGTTCTTCCATGCCTCCGATCCAAATAGACGATATTGCTTTAGGGCAACGTGACAAAAGATGACTGAAAATAATACGTTGATCGGCACATTGACTGCGAACCAGTACCACAGAAAAAGCTGAGGATAGTACATTGTGCAGCCAACTATTTCTTCTAAACTAAAATAGCTAAGATAAATAACCGCAAAAGGATATGCTAGTTGTGCCACTATAGCAGGAGTACCAATGTAAAGTATCCATTTTTGTCGACAAAGCGCTAAGTAAACTTTTTGAAGAAGTATTAAACTATTGCAAATCATTACAAATCCCATATTAAATCCAAGAAGCCATATCATGAGTCGGCAATTGACAAACGAATCTATATATGTAGACATAATTATCGGAAGAATTATAATGCTTAAAATGGAGGGGATCAAGCAACACCACGACACTATGCTGCGAGGTCGTGATATGGTCATTCTACCAGAAATAACAAGGTTGCGTGCAAATATAAGAAACATCATAACATGTCCTACAAGAAAAACTTGTATACCAAAAAGCCGAAGACGTTGTCTAGCAATGTCACCAGTAGCTTCCATAAAAAAGTCAAATATGTTCATTTCACCCAGCGGATGAAGACGAGCACCCAAGTGCTTTATGTCACTGTTTATCCACATCTCATAATCTGGGCTAGTATAATTGATAAATGGCATTATGTGTATCAATAATAAAATGTATAATAAAAAATATTAATGTAGAATAAAAAGAGGACCGAGAAATTAAAAAATGGATGCAACTTAAAAGTGCGCCTTATATCTATCAAGTTCTAAGCATAATCTCAACGAGCAGATTATTACAATAAACCTGTTATGCATATCAGAAGCTACCTCATAGGACATGCTGATGCTAAACTTGATGGCTGCATGTATAAAACATTGTTCAAGATCATGTGGCATTAAGACTGCCAACTATGCATCAGTAGAAGCATAGGGCTTGTTGATTGAATATTTCTAGTATGCACTACGGCAATGCTATGGAGTAACTAAAGTGATATAGTAACGTAAAGCTATTTGTATTATTTAGATAAAAGGCACAGTTACACATTTGGCTGATCATTATGTGTGTATGATCGTCGATTGTTACATAACTATATGAATAGTATATCAATTTTAGCCTGTGTTGTATGGGGAAACTGGTTATATAATTTATTGCATCTGGTTTTCCAAGGCGAAAAGATATCGTGTAACATGGAATTTTAGACTAATCCTGCCAATATAAATAAACAATTATACATATAACGCATTCTTTTATTAAATTCAATAGTGGATGCGCAATATTAAAATGTGCATTTACGTAATGCGAGTTTGATTAATAACTGAAATATGTTTTTTTATTAAAAAGAATGACACAACAATGAACCAAGAAGATATTTAGTATGGTATAATATTTGTGCTAGTCATGGGTTTCAAGTGTAAGTATTCCAACAATAAAAAGCGTATTTGAATGTAATAGACTTGTAAAAACTTGTGCTGTAATTTAACACAGCACAGTTTGTTTCAGCTCTATAGGACAAGTATCAAATCTAATATGTCATCCATAGGAATGCATAATGAGCAATCAGTGCTGTTGGGAATAGCGAAAACACATTATAGAATGAAAATTCATGCAAACTGTCCCATTTACTAATTTAAAATGACTAAACTGGAATGATGCATAAAACGACCTGGACTACATGAACTGGTTAAACATATCGCGCTGTGTTGTAAATACAGGATTTTGCAAATATTATTGTTATATATATAACTTTTGTTGACATTCATATTGCAATGTTACTGTAGTATAATATTATATTCAGTCTTAATAGTCTATTGATTAGTGTTTTATTTAACTTTTGGGTTTTCAGGTTTGGATAAATGTGGTGTCTTGGCTGGCATTGGGTGTATTATTTGATCACGTTATATACACACACAGTAGTTATTGTGTATAAATAAAAACAGGTAATGGTTTTTGCTGTCGTCTTAAATATTATTCAGATTGTATTCTTATGCTTTTACTGCCAAACATTATCTATAATGCCAATTTATATTTGGCTAATCTAATTGACATGTAATAAGACTGTATTTTCATTGAAATAAAACGAAAGAGTAAGGCGTTTTATGCATAGCTAAGCATTTATTTATAGTTTATTTATATTATGTCACCATGTACCGTACTCTCTAAAATGGTGTATTATGTCAAGTAAAGGGCAATTGTAATATGAATGCTAAGCAGTGATGTAGTGTATATGAGCGCAAAGATTTTATATATTATTTGTTGTAAAAAATCACAAAGCAATTTACGGCTACTGGAACATATGGAATAAATATAGACATACGAGCATTAAAATCATTGGTAGCTGTAATGTGGCATTTCAGCACAGCTTATAATATTACATTAGTGCTATTATTATTGCCATTATTGTTAACGGCGTTATAACAATGTAAAGTTAATCACAACAATCATATTCAATATTGATAATGCAATGGTTAGTAATAAATAGTTTTTATATAATAGTATAATATAGTGTTGAGATTTTAAATGTAACAAAAACGTAATTATGCTTGCATGATACGCTTTCGCGCTTGACAGAAAGCGTTTATACGTCTGGACCGTTGCGGCCCTGCGCCTCGTCCATACGCCGTACCCAACTAGAAACGGTGTAAGTAGACTGTATTTTAAATTGTGCTTATTGCCTACTGATAGATGTTCTACTTGATGAATTACAAAACTAGCACCGTCATGCTCAGCCCAATCACGACTGCGTATATGGTGCCGTACAGTACCAGTATAACGCTGCAGGCGCGGAACAACACGTAATGTAACCTTTAAATCATACCTAGGAGAGCGATCTTGGACGCCACGTCGATTTCCCCGCGCTTCTTCCTGTAATAGCGGATGTAAAGAGGGCGGTGTATACTTGCCTGCGTGAATCAGAGCTATGGTCAAATGTATTAGTGATTCATTAATAAACTGATGCTGCTTTTACGGTATTACCTGCAACGACATCCGAGTCATCCGTATATATGTCAGTGCCCCATATACGCCTTTGTTTGACCGCCGGATTGGTAAAAGTGAGCCAAGCGCTTGGAATCCGAACCACTAGAATAGCTTGTTCATATCCAATCAGTGGTGGAAGTAGTTTATTGGGTTCATATTGATGGAAACCTAGCACGCAATTAAGATTAGTGCTCGCACCAACACTATAAACACGCGCAAAGCACTTACCAAGATGAATATTTGTATTAGGCGGTGTTTCCAAGCCTAGATTTGTAGCATTACGCACAACGATAAATGTATTGCTGACGCTCGATTCTTCAGGGAGTGATGAGATGTTTTTTTCTTTTGTTGTCAAAGAATCATTTACTAACTCATTGACTTCGACTGAATCACCAGTAGGAAGGGTGTTTGCCGGTTCTACCGATTCTTTGGCTGTGTCCATACCAGGCACAATAATAATAAACAAAAAATAGCGAGAAAAAGAAAAGATGAATGTAATGCAGTTCAGCCGGCAATACGTCATACAATCACTTGATTATGTTACCATATTAGTATATCGTTTTTTACTAATTAACTAAAACTATAAGCTTTAGATTCACAAATATTAGCATTTTACAAAATAGAATTAAAAACCACTAGTAGTGATATTGTGTATACGTTTTACGAATAAATATGCTACTCATAGATGTAAACACCACTACAGTAATAGCAACAGTGCTTAATAATCTAAACATACTGTATTTGGCAAATCGAGTAATCAACAGTTGTGGCTGTATTATTCTAGTGCTTACAGAACGTGAAATTAACAGTAGTTAACATTGGCATTTAAGATATCAATGCCACAAAAATAACACATTGAAAAATATTTGTTTTAGTATGATGTTTTAATATGACTCATTATAGTGGGCTATTAAAACTATTCACGATAAACAAACGGTATTTTATACGATTGCTATCTAACTTTAATGTGCAATACGTAGTCTAATTAAAGTAATAATAAAAACTTAATGCATTAATTCATAGACTTCATGGTGGCAATCTGAGATAAATTAAGTATATGATCAGTTTTTGGGCGATAAGTAAGCTTAGTGCTTTTGCCAAAGCTTTGACAATGGTTGATTAATATTGTTATAACGACCACACTAATTATATATAAGCTACATTTCAATAATTGCCTAATACTACTTACCAATCTATAATAAAAAACACATCAGCATTGACTTGGTTTTTAAACAAAACAATAGAGATAGAACAAACGATGTTGCATGACGTGGCCAAAAGCATTACTTGTATTCCATCGCGTGCCAGCTTCTTCCATGCCTCCGATCCAAATAGACGATATTGCTTTAGGGCAACGTGACAAAAGATGAATGAAAATAATACGTTGATCGGCACATTGACTGCGAACCAGTACCACAAAAGAGACTGAGGGTAATAAAACGTACAGCCGACTCTCTCTTCTATACTAGTAAAACTAAGGTAAATAACAACGAAAGGATGTGCGAGCTGTGCCATTATTGCAGATGTACCGATATACAGTATCCATTTTTGTCGACAAAGCACTAAATAAACTTTTTGAAGAAGTATCAAGCTACTGCCAGCCATTATGAACCCCAGGTTAAATCCAAGAAGCCATATTATAATTCGGCAATTGAGAGGTGAGTCTATATACATAGACATAATTGCCAGAAGAATTATGATGCTTAAAATGGAGGGGATCAAGCAACACCACGACACTATGCTGCGAGGTCGTGATATAACCATTCTACCAGAAATAACAAGATTGCGTGCAAATATAAGAATCATCATAACATCTATTAGAAGTAGAGCTTGTATACCAAAAAGCTGAAGACGTTGTCTAGCAATGTCACCAGTAGCTTCCATAAAAAAGTCAAATATGTTCATTTCACCCAGCGGATGAAGACGAGCACCCAAGTGCTTTATGTCACTGTTTATCCACATCTCATAATCTGGGCTAGTATAATTGATAAATGGCATTATGTGTATCAATAATAAAATGTATAATAAAAAATATTAATGTAGAATAAAAAGAGGACCGAGAAATTAAAAAATGGATGCAACTTAAAAGTGCGCCTTATATCTATCAAGTTCTAAGCATAATCTTAACGAGCAGATTATACAATAAACCTGTTATGCATATCGAGAACTATCACATGGTTATATTGATGCCAAATTGGGTAACAGTATGTATAGTACATTATTCAGGATTATATAGCATTAGCATTACCAGCTGTGCATTAGTAAAAGCGTAGACCTTGTCGAAAATACACAACAATGATATTGCAAAAATAATTGGAATAATTTAGTATTATAGAGCTATTAAAATTAGTTAAGCCAAAAGTAAATGTATTGACTAATCTTGCATACTATATGAATATATATTTCTTTTTTAGATATCATAGTAGTTGCATTATATAATAATTTATAGTAAAAAAGATTACAATACGCCGATACAAATAAACAAATTGTTAATTATTCATTTTGGTCAATTTCGTAAAAAAGCTGTTTACTGTACTGTCCGCTTTTGAAAAATATAAATAATTTTTTTGCCGCCCAAATATCTTGCCATATCTTACAAGAAAACAATCATTGCCTTTGATGATGGTAACTTTGGCGCGTCTATGAAAGAAAAGCTATCTGTTCCTACACGAAAAATCACCAAAGTTATCAAGCAAATAACCAATAAGCCTAATGGTTCTATTGAATTTATTTACGTTGATGGGTATAGTGCAAGTCAGGTTTGTAACAAGTGTAGAGCTGGAAAAGATGGCGACTATTGAATCAAAGCATAAAAAAATGTTGTACTCAAGTGCCAATCTTTTCATATAATATGGAAGCGTAATGTAATGGCAGCTAAGAACATACGCAATATTTTTACATACAAAGCAAGAAATAACGATGAAGGCCTGACTGAATTCAGACATGAAGACAGCTAATCATCAAGCTCTTAATTATGCAACTAATATGACTCTTTTGCACTCCTCTGATTAACTCCAGTAAGTATAATCGAATTGTTTGTTTCATTTAATTTACAAATACTGGATGGTCAATATAAAATGGCACAACAGAAGCCATATTGTATAAATAATCCTTGATGGGATAAAACTTGGTTTAATTATAACTTTTATTAGTAAATAAAACAATGAGGTTATTTTTATTAATAACGCGTCTTTTTCACTCTCGCCTTTCGTCTATATTCGCCCTTTATATATCATGAAGCGTAAGCGTAGCATTAACAATAGTGCAAACCCATTTTTTTCTGCTTCCGGCACCAACGATGACGAGGATAGCACTACTACTATGACGGAAGCATGGCAGGTTAACTTATTGGATGAGGACGCAACACAGCGTATTGACATGCGACAGGTTAATGCTGCATCAGCTGCTGTTCGTCAACAACAGTCGACAACAACAACTAGCTCAACGACATTTGCGTCTGTAAATCAAGATTCACAATCTACTCGTTTATTAAAAGTAGAAACTTTAGCGAATCTCAAAGCTGAATCTATAGTAAGTTATTGGCTATTCGTTCATTTTGTTTACAAAAACACCACCAACCATTTAAATAATATATGATTTTAAAACTAATATATTGTATATCCGCACATTTAAACTACAGAATACAGCTGAGAATGAACCTCAGTGCCGTATAATTGCTTCCAATGAAGCTATTGGTTGTATTGTTGGTACACAAGTACATCTATTCAATGCCGATTGTACAGTTCATGAGGCGGCAATTACATTAGGTTGGTTAGATTTTATTGATTCATTTGTATAATATTTAACTAATGTTTATATCTAATTATTTGCATGTTGTTTTTTCTAGATTGTCGACCAGAATTAGCCGCGTTTAGTAACGATGCGCGATTTTTGGTAGTAGCGGATCAATTAGGATCAATTCATTTCATTCATAGATTGTCGCGTTCTGTTGTTTATTCTCAAGCTGTAGAGGATGTGACGGTACATAAATGTGATTCTACATTTTCTGCTCTAGTTTTTGGCTGTTCTAAAGGGTAAATAGGGTGTATTAGCCATAATCTATGTATTAAACAATAGAATGTTATATATAGCTACTATGACGACGAAAACAATACAAATAATGATACTCTAGAGTCGCTGTTTATTGTATATAACAAGACACATATGCTATGTTTAGAAAACGTGGATTTTAAACAATTAGACGTTGCAATTCAAGCACAGAATAGTCCAGATATACAAAAGGTAAACAATAGCATTGCCACATGATATATAATTATAAACAGATGTATTAGATTAAAGGGAATATAACAACGATTAGCATTGATTTATCTACACAACACAACAATGTTTATGACGTAATACAATATAAATCCAATTTTATTGTTACAGGCAATGGTATTAGTAATTAGATTGATGTTAATCGCTCATTAATCAATTAATATAATAGGCCAATCAGTAGTATCTGTATGGGATTGTTTATCAAATACATCAACCACACCAAATATACCTGTTCTACGTAATGCTATTGGAACTGAAAAGTATTTAACGGGAGCTCAACGAGTATTAATGAGTCCATCCGGTCATCATCTTATATTACTTGACAATAAGGGCCGGCTCTCTGTATTTCACTTTCCTACGTATGTTAATGAGTACTGGGATACACAATAGTAGAGTTAACACTTATATATAGCTTAATCCAATTGGGATCATTTGAAGATTACGTATTTGATAACATTTCATTTACTGGTCTTTATCCACAAGATCACTATCCATTTACGATACTGGCCATTACTAAACAGGATACACAACGATATATATGTATCGTTGATGTACCAGGATTCACTATTAAGCAGCAGCTGACTGTAGCACACCATTGCTGGTTAGCTGAACAAGCATTTTCACGAAGGGTAAGTAATAGCAATATAAATATAATATATAGCCATTTAAGTTATCAATGACTATTATTGTGGTCTTTAGAATGATATCATGTTTATAGAATTGGATCAGTCACAATCTATAAAGTAAGTTTTATTACTATTATGTATTATACAAGTTACTATAGCATTGTAGATCGTTAGTACCATCATTACATATTCGAAGTCTATCAGAAACAGTACCCATATCTCGTTTCCAACAATTACTACGAAAACGGAAATACGACGATGCAAAACAGTGGGCCCAATTACACCAATTAGATGTCAATGTAAGGTTAACACTAACGTTATTAATAATTAACTAACTGGTGTTTTAATTAGATGATAGTGCAGTATCGATTGGAACATTATGTGTCGAATGATAACAACAACTCATCTAATTCTATCCATACATCGATAGTTATTAAAGCAAATGAAGCACAACTAATACTTTCAGACTTGAACTCTCTTCAAGTAAGTTATTATTATACCTGATATTAATGATAGTGTAAAGGCGTAGTTTTATTAATATATATGATATATACATATAGGATATATCCTACGGTATCACATTCTGTATTCATGCCCATACAGAAACCGTGGAAATGACACAACAATTACTTGAATGGGCACAGTCCAAATGTTCAATACTTATAGAAACAAATAAGCATCGACTATCTAAGGATATAAACATATTAATTGAACAACTACATAATACATTGAATCGATGGGGTACTTGGCAGTATATTAGACCATTTACATCAAATAGCAATCAAGTAGAAGGCGAAAAAGAAACGTTTTCCTCTACTCAATGGCATCAATTTCGATCTAGTAATTTAGCAAAACAATTAGGCCATTGTTTTAAACAAGATCAAATAGAAATGGCATCCATCATATGGCGTCGACATCATCAAGGTAATACTACTACAACTTTATTAAAAATATAGCTATTATAAGCGGTTTAATTGTTTTATTGTTTAGAATTTCACTCAATAGCTGATAAAGTAGTCGATTGCTTAAACGAAATGTCAGACAACACACTGTTATCTGGGCGATTATGGCTACAAGATCAAGTATTACCATGGTTAATACAAAATACCAATAATATGTATGTAACATATAGATATGGATATATAAATGTAGATAAGCAACTTATTAATATAAACTATTTTAGTTTATCTTTATATCAATGGCTGGAGAAACGAGCTCGTCGTATCGAATTGTATGATGGACGACCACATCGAGCATTGGACGTAATGAGACTAACTGCAACTACACGATTCGATGAGAATCACAGTTGTCAGGGTCAATTATTGAATCTAACACCGCATCATTATGTACAACAAGTAACTCATACATCATTTCCATTAATATTGGATGTACATACAGAAAACAAGGATAAACTAAAGGGGATCAATCGATCTGATAAATCTATTTCGTTATTTTATCATCAATTACTAGATCGATACTATTTATGGGTAAATATTGTTTGATATTATCAATGTTATTATATTACTAAGTATTGGCATTATTTTAGACAGAGTTAAATATTCAATTGACTCCCAATGATTATAATCAAAAAACGCCATTAGAAATTGGTACGTTTTATATTTGAACCACACAATTGATTAAAACAACATATATATAAATAATAGGATTATTACTATTAACTAGAGTTCAATGGGCGGATTCACTTATTGAAGCGATTGAGCAGCAACTAATTCCATATGCTAAAAAGCATCAATTATGTGCATCTACAATTCTATGCGATTATATGATGAATTAATGACTAATCAGCTGATGGTAAGAACGAAGAATAGTATAATATTGTCAATACTTATAATCATTATTTATAGACTGGTCTACATTTGTATTAATCGTTATGCAATGGATGCCAATACCAGATCTACGAGAAGATGTTATTCTTGAATGGATGCGTCATTTATCTATACCGTGGTCTAAGACTGCAGATCAATTATTGACAAGAATACTCGCTCCACTGTCTTGTGAGCCTGATATGGGATCTAGTGTACGGGAACAGTATCGCCTGTTATTACTTCGCCGTCGTCTATTGTCCTACGGTCTATGTGAAGTCAATTTGGCTGATTTATCCTTTATACGACGCAAGTAATAAGCAATATAATATATATGTATATATTAACTATCCTATAGGCATTGTATTTTATATTGCACGACAAGTTAATAGAAAAGATGCATTAGATGATGCATTAGAGGTAATATATTATACAATTACTGTAATAATGACTAAATATACTAATTGTTTAGATGACTCATATCTATCATCATTTACGTCGACATCATGTGTATATTGAATCTATGCAAGCTTATTGTGAAGCCGATATGCCAGATGAAGCAATATCTGTATATCAACGTATATTACAAGAATATAATATACAAGAGAATAAAGAGTCAAGGTAATACTTATATAGCATTTAATACTACTACTACTACTACTACTAATAATAATAATAATAATAGTGATGTTGATCCATGGACGATTGGTGAAGAAATGGTCTACTGGTTAATGGATCAAATAGAAGGTAATATCAATTGAATACAAATAACTAACTAATTAATACTTAATAATTAATAATTAGATAAAAATGTGCATCAAATGAATTTAACCCATCAACACACATTGTTATTAATAACCAGTCAAATTATTGATCATGCCTTAAATACACTTAATCCATTTAATACTATGGATACTACACGGCCTATGTCACTTAAAAGTATTATACAGATGGAAACACTTATTGATGTGCAACGATCATTGACATTAATGAAAGCGTTTAATATCTGCATATCACCTCGAACATTAACAACTTTGGAGGCACGAACTAAATTATTACACGAATCAATTGACAAGGTAATATCTTTTAAATACAATAACCATCAATAATTAATATATTGATATTAATATAGATGTCATTAGTAGAAATTGAAAGGTATAACAATTAATATACATACTACAATAGCTTATTCTATAATTAGATTAGGAGATATCCTGAAAATAGATCGATGGGAAGTAAGAATAGTATGGATGATCAATCAAGTACAGACGGATGTGAAGAAAAGCAATACAATGGCCACTATACTATGGATGATAAAGGATCTGTTAATGGAAACGACAGTATCAGCTAATGTATGGCATTATTCAAGTCAATTAATCAAGTATATTATAATCGTATTAAATAAGACACAAGATACAACAGATGGACAATTATTTAATATGGGACAGGTTAGAAAGGATAAATATATTAATAATAGTTACATCTAACTATATTTATTAGATTATGGATCAACTCTTCCTACTATGTCAAAGACAAATTATTCATTGTTCTCCTATGGATATTCAAGATATCTTGGATCAATTCTCTCGGTATGAGTTACTTTACAATGTATTTATTCAAACAGATCAGGGAGAATATGCCAGTGCTGTACAAAAGACCCCCAGTTCTTCTACTACAAAAGGTATATTAACAACAAGTAATATAAATGTTATTGATAATAGTGAAACCATTAGAATCTATCGAAACAGTGGCCGTAACACGATCTTTAAATACAAGAATGAAACAATCTCCATTATTATCATCAAAACAGCAAATGTCTTCACTTATGATACTATTATTTGAAAGTTATTTTATTGATAATCATCTTGTTATGGAAGTATCAACGACGTTGAACAAAGCAGTTAAAGTATTAGAAGGAACAACAACAGCAAAAAGTTCTACTTCCATGCATCTAGTAAGTATTTATCTTATTATTTAACCTATCATAACACTATGTATATAGGGAGTAGTCAATAAGGGTAAATCATTGGCTATAGATAATACTATTGTAAAATACTGTTCGAATAAGAATATTGAAGCTATACACGATTTATTACAGTATCTACAAGAACATCGATCATTACAACAAGCTATACGATTATTAGTATGGTCATTGATTAAACATCATCGATTGACAAAGTATGAAGGTGAACAAGATAAAAATGCTGAATCATGTAAATTATGGGAGAAAACATTAAATGTACAACTATTTCAATCATTAGTGAAATTAACTGCACAAAAGGTAACTAGATTAGATATAAACAATTAATGTTGATACTGTTATTAATTGTTATTAGATACTAAATGCTAAAATGGCCCATGCTTCATTGGCTATGGCCTATTTAACAACACTGCCTCAAGAAATAGCCTTTGATGTATTTAGAGTAAGTTGATTCATTATATATAGACTGTTGTTACTGAAAATACTACAAATTAGACAAGTTTAGCCAGTGTTGGTACACAATATGACCGATTAGCAAGACTGTCTACTCTTGGTGTCTTGTGTGCATTACAGTGGAAACAACGTACATTTATGGTTGACTGTCGACAACTGTCTATGAATGCTTATTGGTGGCGGCAATTCCAATTACTAGGTATTGAATTCAGTGATAGCGCTTTTAGAGCAAGTCATACTACAGGTGATTATCAACAAACATTATTGCCTCAATTGTTTGAGAAGACAGGAGATATTTCAACTATATTAGAATATGCTGCTGCTTATCGTATTAATGGTAAGATAGATGATTAAATAGTATGAGCAATAGTAATTGTACTAACACTATTTATCATTAGAGGATGAAGCATGTCTTCTATGTATTCAAACGTTATTACTAGACGATAAAATGACGATTGATGCAAATCGATTAAGCATAATAATAGCTCAAATTGAAAATAAGTCAAAGTTGATTGATTGGTTAGAAACTCGGTGTATTCCATCTATTTCAGCATTTGATTATCCTCGTGAGTGCTAATTGTAACAAATTAGATAACTATTAATACAGTAATATAATGATAACAATAGGACTACAATTAATCTATAACCAAATTATTCAACTGGATTCTAGTCATGAAAGGGCTAAAAAAGCAAATATGATACTTCCCTGCTTATCTGACTATGAACGACGTTGGTATTCCACCAATACTAATACTAAACTATCAATGAGAGTAAAAGGTATAATAACCGCTATTTTGTACGATTTATTAATAAATGTAATAGATAACGAACAACAATTATCTTTAAGACAATTAACAACAACAACAACAACAACTGCAATACGTATCTCATTTCATGATTTAATGCAAGATGCTTGGTCTACACTTTTACCTATTATTAATGAACGTAATATACATTCATTATTGCCATTATACTTGCCACTTCAACTATCATCGGATCAATTTTATGTTGTAGCCATAGTAAGTATTTATTAGTTTAATAGAATGTTATTACTAATTTATTTATAGCAATCAATTATATCGACTACTACAGATCACCAGTCAGATAAAAGAGTAGCAGACTTGTATTCATCAATTTCGTTATTTGATCGAATTAGTAATCTTTTAATGAAAATTCAGGATCAAGCACTAACAATTGATTTAATAAAACAAGTCATCAACAGTAATATTTATACTAAACAAAATGACGACGATAAAATCCAGATACTTACTTTGGCTTGTTCTTTAGCCGAACAATTAGTGGTAAGTAATCTTTTATATATATATTATATTATATTATATTAACTAATTCTATATAGCAAAATATACCAACAACATCAACTACATCCATTGAAAAGGCCAAGAATGAACTATTAGCATTACAAGATCAATTGAGTCAATGTAGAATTAAAGCAATTATCAATACGATTGGATGGTCCAAGATAACTACACTCGATATTCATTTATCAAATCCTCAACAATTAATTAAGGAAATCTATAGTTTGAACAAAGAATTGGCTATAATATTATCTGATAAACAGTGGAGTGAAGATATATCATCTACTAAGGAAGCCATTGATACATTGGTTAATGGTATTTGTAAGGAGTATCAATTAATCGTGATAAATTATTACAGCAATTAATGATGGTATGTATTATAATAATTATAGTTTTTGTATTTAATATTTAATAATAATATTATTATTAATATTAATAGGATTGGTTAAAAGAGCCATTAACCCAATCTAATACGCTTGTTTCATCTCAATTACTATCGGCATGGATGCAGGCAAATTATACATTGTTATTATTATTATTATTATTATTACGTATACTGTCAATTTACTAAATAACCGAATTAGATGGCCAGTCATACAGCAACATCAGAGCAAACATTGCAGGAAAGATTAACACTATTAATGCGTACAAGTATGTACGATAAACGTGTAAATTATTTATTGAAATTTGCCTATCAAGTAAGTGTAGACGGATTATGTATTATGAATCCACGTTTATAATAGCATTATTATAATAGCCTTCACATAAAATATCTACGGTTGCTCGTATACGTGCATTATCCATTCTAATGAATGTTGCTCATCCTCAAGCTATTAGTAAAGTTCATCGATACGATGATGTTCGGTAAGATGAATGATTAACAGAACAAATAAGCCAATACTAATAACATTAATAATAATAGAGAATATCTACACTTGTTGCTATACATGTTAGATTTTGAAGATTTACGTATTTCACAATCATTAAAAGAATTTCACGCTTGTGATAAATTGTCACTTGCTCGATCTCTATGGGTTACCCATCAACATGATTTAAAGGCCGTACAATTGATTTGTAATCTATGTTTGGATTTCAAATTAAAGGATATTTCATTATGGGAACAGCTATTAACTAGATTATTACAATCACGTGAAGTAAGTAATAATACAGTAATAAATTATCTAATACTAATACTATAAAGATTGATTATTTAATTCGAGTATTTGAAGATATTGAGGCTGTATCTTTATTAGCACCACTTCCAATAATGGCAACCATTCGAGATGGACTTTTACATGCTTTAATTGACGTATTAGCCAGCTCAGATCAAGGTAAATAATGATTGATATATTGTTATTAGTTGTAATCTATACAATAATTAATATTTGCTTATATTCATAGACAATACACGTATTACTAATGAAATACGTCTTATGGCCTTAATACATCGACTACCAGGATTAATAGACGAGACAAGTGTTATACGTATTCTTAATCATGCACAAGAAACATTATCAGCATAGTCTTTCTACGACTTGTTGCGTGTTTTCCTAACATATCAGTAATAGCCCAAAGACGCAAGGTAATGACACATGTAAATAATATATATATATACACACTATATTAATCACTTATTAGACAACTGTACTTGACTTGTTACCTAATGATATAATTACACTATTACAATCACTTGAGGAAACAAATCATAATGACAATTTACCATTGAAAGCATCTAACTATAGTTATATGGTATCAATTAAGGTATGAATTATAAATTAGATGTATTTTATTTATTTATCCTATTATTCTATTATTTATTAGTCATTACAAGAAGATATATTTGACCGTATTGATAATGAGGCTCTTTATGGCCAATTAACTCGTATACCTAATTTTGCTACTATTTGGCTGCGTCCATTGGTCGATTTTCTCGTTCGTCATGATCGTTTAGATCGGGCCTTAACGACTGCCATTAATATGGGCATGACGGGTGTGGCAAGAGCCGCAGTCAATATGTATTATGCCCAATACAATATTGAAGAAGATCGACGTATTTATTTATCAGCCCATACAATAGACGGCACATCATCATCAGACTCATTAGATCCATTGGAGGTAAGTCTATTTATATATATTTTTATATATAATCTAATGTATCACTTGTTTAGATCTACATGTATATTCATAAATTGGATGAAACTATTTGTTAATTAAATTTGATTGATTTAAATTAAAATAATGTATCGTTTATAGATTCATTGTGTTTGCGTACAAAGAATTAGAGATTAACCGCGTCTGCGCACATAGAATTCATGGGCCAGTTGATGGATTTGTGGTGGATACGGCGAAGGAACCTCTGTACGTCCAGGTCGCACGACTGGTTCACGTAGAAAGATGGCCGAACAGGTGGCATAATCTACTTCAAGATAGTCAGGCAGAAAGTGGAATGGCTGGCTATAAGGTTGTGGCGTATAAGTATGTGGTTCTTTGGGTGATTCACCGGCTTTTAGCATTGGAATAGCATTTGGATCAACTGTAATCATATCGCCATCTTTTAACTTGTATGATGGATAAATCATCTAATATAAATACATTTAATTAGAAATACTTATTAGTAATAGTAGTAATTTACCTTTTTCTCATTAACTTGCACTGAACCATGTCGGATCATTTGACGTGCACTCATAACACTGGGTGCAAATAGACAGCGGAATATGGCCACTTCCAGTCGACGTTCTAGCTCGGCAAAGGTTAGGGAAGCTGCCATAGTTGATACACTAGGTAGTGGTGGGGCATTAGGAGCACGGTTTACTGGATTCTCAAGTGCTGGTGCTTGTACGTCGCCGGCATAGCCAGTAGGTAACCAGCGACCACCTTGATTAAATAATCGCTGCCAACGACGTTCCGTTATATGATCACCATGATAGCCGCGTGTTAATCGCTTTGCCTCCCAGCGCTGTTGGTAAAGCGTCTTTCGTCCTGTTTGAGGTGGCAATTCTCGACTAGCCAAATTGTATAGATTATATTTATTCCATGACATGCGGATCAGCCCGCGAGCTACACTAAATGGAGCGCGATGTCGCATTCTTATCACGTAGCAATAGGCAAAAGAAGCAACAACAGCAACTACTACTACCACTACTACAGTGCCAGGTAAAAAGATCTAACGACAATAGTAACTCACGCCTATATAAATATAAATATAAATATAGTTATATAAATATAGTTATATAGGTGTATGAAAAGTAGTGACGAAAGAATAAGAAAAAACGATTTGTACACAAATTTGATAACTACGCGTCTATAGTGGACATTAGTAGTTAATAATAGTTATAATTACACTTCTCATCGGTAATTCAAATGTGTAATGAATTTAAATTAAAAAAATAAAAAGTTTGCTTCTTTTTTTGTTGTTACCATTTGCCCATCGTTTATAGGACTTTTTTCGTTAGTATATCCAAGTTACTATGTCGGCAACTACTGCCCATGCACCCATTGCGGTGAAGCCTATCACCGATGAAGCTGTTGTAGAAGGATTTGAACGTCTAGATAATAACACTGCCGTCATCACAGGTAGATAAAACTTAACATTTATTAAATCAAGTAATATTAACACTATTATACCATGGCAATTAAATAGCACCATGTGTTCATGATATTGAACCAGTGGGTACAACCTTTTTGCAAATGTTGCAACGCCGCACATTTGGTGTAGCACTTGAAGAAGCTCTACTGCAGGTGGCTGACCAAGAGGCCCTTGATGACGATGCCGACGATGACGCTAATGATGCAGATGCTGTGGCATCAGATGAAGACGAGGTGACACCGGAACTGATGCATTTGGATCTAAGTGAATGGAAGAAGCATGACCATTATGCCATCATTGGATTGCGTAAATTGCGTTCCCATGCCACAGAGACACAACTACGTAATGCTTACCGCCGTCGAGTACTTAAATACCATCCGGATAAAAAGGCACAAAGTGGTGACCAAAAGAAAAGTAAAATTTCTAAAGAAGATGACCATTTCTTCAAATGTGTACAGAAATCCTATGAATTGCTATCCGATCCAGTACGCCGCCGTCAATACGATTCGGTTGATGCTGCCTATTCTGATGAAATACCCGAAAAAAGCGATAAGACAAACTTTTACGAACTATACGGACCGGTATTTGAGCGTGAATCACGCTTTTCCAAAGTACATGCAGTGCCTAAACTTGGCAATGCCGACACTGCACAAGAGGAAATCGACCGATTCTATTCATTCTGGTACAGCTTTGATTCATGGCGTTCCTTTGAATTTATGGACAAAGAAGACGTTGAATCGGCCGAAAACCGTGACGAAAAGCGCTGGCTTGAACGCCAGAATCGTGAAGAGCGTACAAAGTTGAAGCGTGAAGATACCGCACGTGTACGCCGCCTTGTCGACCAAGCATTTAAAAAGGATCCACGTATCAAGAAGTTCAAAGAAGCGAAGAAGCAGGAACAGGAAGCGAAAAAGAACGCAAGGGAAACGGCCGCTCGTGAGGCAAAGGAAGCAGAGGAACGGGCCCGTGAAGAAGAACGACTAGCTAAAGAGCGTGCCGAAGCCGACGAGAAGGAGCGATCTGTGCAGCAAAAGAAACAACGTGAAGCTTTAAAGAATAAGCTACGTAAAGGCCGTAAAGCAGTTCGTACACTACTTAAGGTAAGTTAGAATAGTATAAATATTAAATGCTATTTTATCCGTTTATTAATGTTTATCAATAATTTATTTTGTCCTCTTGGCATATATAATAGGAACGACCATTCGGCGTTGGTATGCTTAATGGCGAAACTGCATCCGAAACAAGCATTGCTTTGCGTGATGTCCAACTCGATACACTTGTTGACAAGTTGGATGTCGATGCACTAATGGCATTAAAGGAAAGATTAGAAACAGAGACCAATGCGGCGCTATCACAGCAAGTAATTGAAGAATTGGTAAGTAATCGATTTATTTAAATGTGTTTAATACGAATTAATTACTAATGTGTAATTAGGCCTGCCGTTTTGTCTCTAACAATGAATTGACTGCCGAATCTTTGGACCGTCTTGTATCACGTAAGTTTTAAAGTCATTTATCATATCAATTATATAAATTAAATGCTTACATTGCTACATTAATTGATAGCTGAAATTCTTAGTGGACAGCAGCCAAAGACATCTGTTGTAAAAGAATTGCCTAAGAAAGAGCCAGTTGCAACAAAGAAGACAGCTGAATGGTCTACTGAAGAAATTGCTATTCTTATTAAAGCAGTTACTAAATTCCCTGGTGGAGCACGTCAGCGGTAAGTGGATTAAATAAATAATACGTATATTGTATAGCTAATAATAATAATAATAATAATAATAATAATAATAATATAGATGGGAAACCATTAGTGACTACGTAGCTGTACATAGTGGTCAAGCTGCTCGTACTAACGAAGAACTCATTGCCAAATCTAAAGAATTACAACGTGGTAAGTATAATAGCTTGTAAGTCATTATATTTTTTATTAATTATTCATCATTTATATATAGGTGCCACTGCTTTAAAGGGTGATACTATTCAAAATTTGCAATATTCAAAGAAGCACTCCGATACTCGTATTAACGATGAACCATCGCAACGCTTTGAAGGTGAAGGTCCATCTGTTAAACCGGTGACAGAGGCAGCAGATGCTACTGCTACTACTACTACTACTGCACCACAGCAGCAGAGCAAGCTGCTGCTACTTGGTCGCCTGAAGAGCAACAAAAACTTGAAGCTGCACTTAAACAATATCCAGCCAGTTGGAGCGGTGAAGGTGATCGTTGGGATATGATTACCGCTCAAGTTGCTGGACGTACCAAGCGTGAAGTAAAACTCCGAGTCAAGTTTTTAATGGAACAAATCAAGGCTAAAAAGGCTACTCAATAAAGTTAAATCTTTTTTACTTGATATTATTAAATGTGTATAGTCAAATAGTTACATGACGAAATGTTACTTTGGCTCCCACATTTTGAGTTTTTAAAATAAAATCCGTTCCATCAGAGCCGTATCGTTGTTATATGCAACGTAGCTATATTATTTCCTATCAAATACTGTCAATAAATTGTTTTAAATAAACAATGTAACATACTATTTGATTTCATTGAAACATTGAGGTTAATCATTGTTGTTGTTGGCCATGCATAAAAAGATTGATCGAACATTAATAGAAGCCATACGATTGCAATTCCATGTCATTCCACATTTGTTGTTATTGCATCTATGTACAGCATGAATTATTGCATCTAAATGGTCTGTTCTATTTTCTAATATTCTACTATTGCATTTTGGGCATATTTGTGATGTAAGATCAATATTAATATAATTAGTATAAATATTGTTTATTAAACAGCCACCTTCCATATAGTCAATCTGACTAAATAAATGGCATTTGAACAATTAATATCATAATGACAATGTATATATATTAACGCAATAATAAAGATAACTAATTAATTACATTATTGTATTGCTAATTAAACATGAATTAATTAATATTAAATATACCATCATACATGTTATAGTAATGAATGAATACTTAATTATATCTAAAGTGTTAAGAAAAAGAAGTGAGATGGATGAATAAAAATGTAACAGTCAAAGTACAATGGCACCAGTTACATAAATATTTTACGATTTATTTCCTTTTGTTTGTTTCTTTCGCTTCTTATTGCCAAGATAAAAGCTTAACACATCATTACTTCCATTAACAATAGCACGTTTGCTGTTGTTAGTATTTTTTAAATTAGATGACTTGAATTTACTTTCATCATCATCATCATCATCATCATCGTCATTGTTGTTGTTGTTGTTACTTTTAGTAGTAGTCTTTGATGATTTATTAGCAGTTAATGTTGATGATTTGGACAAATGGCCTCCTGTTAATTTACGTCGTAGTTTATCTTCGGTTAGTATTCCTTTTGCATTTGAATGACCATTTGATTGCATTGCTTGTTTATGTGATAAATACTTGGCGCCTAATCCCAACCTATTAATAGCCCATTTAATTAAATAAATTAGTATTTATTAATGTTATTATTAAAATCAATTTATACCGTGGTGGTCTTGCTGTCATGCCGCCAATTACTGTTTGCTCATTCTCTTTACGATTGGCAGTCTTATTGGTGAATTGCTGCTGTGTAGAAGTAGTCAAACTGCCGGCATCCTTATCGTTATCGTCGGGTGGTAGCCACGAAGACACAAGCGTACGTGTCATGCCTACAGATACTTCTAGACGAGTACGCAGCATGTCCAAATCAACGGGCGCCTCCGAGGATGAGTCATCCTTAAGTGTAGTTCGTGTGGTAGTCATTCGGTGAAACAAAAGTTGAAAAAAGAAAAATATTACGAAAACGAATGGTGTGTCTATTAACCAATGGATACTATTTGACTGAGGTGCATCGTCATCATCGCACTACGAGTATATTTATAGCCTCGTTCTGTCTTACTTGCTCCTCATTTACTCTTTATTCTATCTTCGTTGCTATTATTTGGCATAAAGACATTGATATTGTGTTTCTTTCCTTTCTATTAGCTATTTGGATCAGCTTTTTAGTACAATGACACTCTACTATACTATCATATTCGGTCTACTAGTGGCCGAGGTAAGTTAGTCAGCAAATAAATACTGGTAATATTCTAACGTAGTTGTGTTTAGATGGCCACTCTTTTGCTGTATGTAGTAAGTGGACTCTGGTATTTGCTTATATATAGCGATCTTAAACGATAGTTTGTTTGGTAGGCACCATTGCCACTAGGTTTCCGTAAAAAGCTATTTACACTTCTCTCTCGTTCTGACGTGGTAAGTAAAGCGTTAAAGTATAAAAGCAATGCTATGGCGTTATATATAGGCAAGTATTAACATTAATGGTTAGGTTGCCCGGCTCGAGTATTCGCTCAAGATGTATTCATGTAATTAATGTAGTAAATTAAATATAATAACGTATTTATCGGCTATATAATAGCTTTGTATTTGTTTTATTTTTGGATTCATTAAATCGTATGTGGCGAACTCAATCAGATCTTGAACGACGTGATACAATGCCGGATTCCCGTACCGACACCAATCTGCATTTGAAAATGTTCTACAATCAACGTAACATGTATGTTTTGATCAAAACAACTATACTGGTAGATACTCATGCCATTTATGTCACTTAGGTACTTGACCGGCTTTACACTATTTCTCTCTCTAATTGTGGCTCGGGTCCACACTATTATGGTAAAGATGGTCGAACGTGAAGAAGAATTTGACCGTGTTAAGAGAAGTGTAAGTTTATATACTGTGTAGTAGTATTTATTGTGTATTAATGTAATGATTAGACGGCAGTCCAATCTACTGATCAGCTTAAATTGCAGGAAGTAAACGAACACCAAGCACGTGAAATTGCCGAGCTACAAAATAAGCTGAAAGAAGCAGAATGTCGAGTCTTGGATGCTGATACGCTAAAGCGACAAGCAGATCAGCAACACAAGGAGTATATGAGATTGACTGATCAGTATAATGAATTGGAGGTAAGTGATGGATAGGTTTAGATGGATATTCGATATATAACTGTTATGTTAGAAACGCTTGGAAGGACGTGAAAATGAAGTGCGCAAGGACGCTTAATGGTCGATTATGACTAATTGACAAAATGTGCATGGTAGACGTATGCTATCAATATGAATATTTTGAAAGCTTAACGTTTAAATAAATATGGATTAGTGTCATATAAATAAACGTATGTTTTATTGATATAATGAATGGTGTTGGACGACAAATAGTTACTGCACTGATGAACTTAAACGAATATAACACATGCAATTGCTTTAATTGATAATTGAAGTGTAAAAATTTGGATTTGCTTGCTCATTGGTATTATTTTGTCTTTGACAGTTTTTGTTAATTAATTAATTGATTGAATAATTGATTGGTTATGTAATTGAATGGCTATATTTTTATATTTGTATACTATACTTAATTCGTTAACTATAATGTAATAATAAAGAGCCTTACAATATTGATGAAATTTACGGTGCTAGCAACTCATCTTTGGCGATTGAGTGCTAGTTTAAATCAAAACTATTATAGTAATTACTACTAATTTAAGAGTAAATAGTATTTCATATGCTAATTGTAATGTTTTTGTTAATATTTGTTGATGCTGTCGTAATTCTGACAGTTGTGGCAGTAAACCATACAATTGCAATTGAATAATAGTAATTAATGTATCTAGACAAGTGAGACTATGGATCGCTGCTTTTTAAACAAAACTCATAAAGTGAGAAAAGACCTCTATAATGAATGATCATATATCAATTGCAAAAACAACACACTGGCTTATTGACAGATCTGTAACATTTTACGTTTGATGCATGTGGTGCACACGACTAGGTTGTCAAAAACAAGTATAATAGCTTCCATTCAAAATTGCCAGTATAACAAAGGCTAGGAGAAAGCACCTTCATCAAAACGTTTTTTACACATAAGCGCATAAGAGGAAATAAAAGGTTGAAAGGCTGTCAACGTAAGTATATATATATAAATATCGAATAATGCCGATGAATAATCGTAAGCCCTTTTTAGCCAATAACGACCATCTTTCGAAAGGAAACAACAACCGGACCAAATCCTACCGCACAAGAATAACTTGCTTGCTTTCTAAACGTTAACTTTTGCTTTGCAACAAATGCAATGTAAAAAGTAGCAATGCACAAAGGGCATTGGCGCGCAACGCACACATTGCAAACACGTCACCACGTCGACAATGTTTGGAAAGTATGGTGAAGAATATGGCTGATAATCATTGATCGTTCTACTTGCATAGCAAATAAAACCATCTTTGACCATTTTTGATTGTAGGGCGCCTTTTCTATTAATCCTAGGACAAAAGCTGGCGATTGGGCTTAATTTTAATACAATTGATGATTGAAATAATATCTGTAATGATCGTTGTCGTAAGCAATGGCTGATAGCCATAAGTACCGAAGTCGGTGTATTCCCTATACAGAAGCTGATGCTAATGCCGATATTGATGCTCATGCTTATGCTAATGCTCACGCTAATATCAATGCTGATGATAATGGTGACGATGGTCATTGTGACATTACCGTTTGTGCGAGTAATGCCAAAAAACAATTATCGTTTAGTACAACATACGCATGGCAATCTAGACTATTTGGGAAAGAAAATAATGCGGCAATAATACGTGTGTGTGTGTGTGTGTGCTACAACGGCAAACATGCTGCACATACACACGATGCTAAATGGTATTCACGCCAGAAATGCTGAGAAACAACAACCACATGTGAAATGTAATGTAAATGACGATATGCTGTGGATAGATGAAAGAAACCAAGAATGAGACAGAAAATAAAACGACTAAACAGTTAAAAAACGATGTAAAAGATAGAGGAAATGTAAATTACTAGCATACGTGCTAGAATAGTGGCATCGAGTCAAAGTCAGTAAGCGAAAAGTCTTTGCCATTGACCGGCGCAAATGCTGATAGCTGTGCCAGTGTAACCGGCGTGCTAGTAGGCCATGCCATCCATGCTGTTTCTGAGGTATGGTTTTCAGATGGCATTGAAGTGACAAGTAGTTGCTGATTGTCGGTTTTGGCTACTACGGCCGCCGCAAGTGCCTGTAGTACATCGGGCTTAAAGCAGTTGTCGGTCGGCGTTAATGCTGGATAGCTGCTGGGTATTTCGCCATTTATATTCATCGATACTGGCATAGTAAGCGGCGATGGCGATGAAGCCATAGACGAAGTAACAGCCGTTGCCGTTGGTGGCGGTGTCGGCGTTGGTGATAGCACACCAGTGTGTCCGGCTATTGCAGGTGGCAGCGAAGCATCACGTGATGGCGCGGTACTTGCATAAGAATCGACGACTGATACAGCTGCAACAAACGCGGCCGCATCTGTGTCGTTTTGCGATGTTAACGGCGCTGAGGGCACGCAAGATTGGCTGTTATTGAAAAGCATTGCGGCGGCGGCCGATGTGTTGGGTGCCATCGTGACCGGCATTGTCGGCAATGTTCGTGGTGGAGTCAGGTGAAAAACCGATGAAATAGGCGATTGGCTACTGTGTGATGGTGCCATTGACATCGATGGTAAAGCAAAGTGAGCAGCCATCACAGCAGCAGCAGCCTCAGGACTCGAAAGCGAGTGATGTGGGAAGCTTGGTGATTGGATATGCGAGGCCATATTCATCGCGTTTTGCAGATGATAAGGATGTGCTGTCGCCTGTTCGCAAATTCGAGCTGCAAGCGTGTTGTCGGCTCCGTGTGGACTGACGCTTTCTGCAGGAGAGATCGCTAGACCGGACATCCTTCGTGGCGTATTGCCTCTATGCGGCTGACGACGCAACTCTACGCTTCCAGATAGTCGGAAGGAGCGTGCATGGCGTCGAATGTGCTTTTTAAGATCATGGGAGCGCTTAAATGTTCCGCCACAGAGCTAAATAAAATAAATAAATAGTTAGTTGTTGATTAATAATTGTAGATCGCCCATTATTAGTGATTAGTATTAAAAGATCATGTGAAATCAACATAATAGCACCGCCATTAAATAAAACCATTCTCACTCTGCCCCTTTGTGCACGCATCTGTGTTGTTGTGACGTAATTGATGTACACGCTTGTCCATAAAGGGTGCATCCATGTGCATCAAAATAAAGTACCCGAATAATCAAAATAGATACACACACACACGACACACGAAACCAGGCACATGGAAAGCTTACCTCACACTCAAATGGCCTAAATGGTACGTGCACCTTAAGGTGCGATGTAATGTGATCGCGCTTCAGTGTTCTGACGCCACATTGTGACCAACGACACTCTAAACAACGATTGCCTTGACGAAAACGACCAATGTGTTCATCGCAAAGATGACGATATAGCGATGTTGGATCTGGATACACTTGCCGGCAATCATCCCACTGGCACTGTAGTCCATCTTCATGTTTGACACCACCACCAATGTCTGTGCCAATATCCGTATCGATAGGGACCATTGGTACTGACATGGATGGATAAGACTGTGATGGCACCATCGGTGGCTCCGACATCATACTATTGGACGTATCATTCTCGGCCGTATTGGTGGCTGGCAGGCTTGTTTGCCATGCAAAGAAATCTTGCAATTGCTGGTCCATTGCTTGTTGGTGCAAATTCTGCAGCCCAGATGAATTGAAAAAAGAAATCAAATTAATAAGAGAATCACTTATAGTCAAAATCTAATGTGCTTCGATAATGATAAACTATTTCTTTCAAAGGCACCAATAATCGTAATTTCCTATGGAATAAAAGGAAAAAACAACGATCAAATCACTAGGGAGAGGGGCGGTAAGATGTTAACGCTACTAATGCCAGCGAGGAGAAGACGAGGGGAAAGGAGCACTAGAACTATGGTTTGGTTCACGCGGGGAGATGAATAAACGATAAATGAACAGTGTAAACTGAGGTTAAGCAATAAACTGCTTTGTATAAAATATACTTTGTAATAAAAGAATCACTTGTAAATAATTGCTTGTAAAAAGTTCAGCTGACCAACAAGGGGAGGCAAGTGAGCAGGGGTAACTAACTAATAAGGAGTTAGTAAACGTTGAGCAGTTGATGAGGTTAAAAGTGGGAAAAAAGCTATGCTATTGTGTTATTGAACTGAATAACAAAAAAGGTAGTTTGCGCAACGCAGCACAAATGATCAATCGGCAGAAGAACAATGAAAAGTAGGAAGGTGCGATGTTTGTCAAAGGCCAGCAAATAAAGTTGAAGAACAGAAAGTATAAACAGGGTTCAGATCCAAATAAAAATCAGGAGACAGCAGGGTGCCTGTGTGTACGCGCGTTTGTGGAGTGCGTCCAAGCGATCTTGCTATGCTTTCCCCGTTAATTGCTCGTTTTGCTTGCAGAACGAACCAAAAATTAGGGGATTGATGTAGCGATCACACAATAACAACAAAGCAGAAAACGATGAAGAATAAAAAGACGAAGACGATAAAATGGCGATGGCGACGACGACGACAAAGAAGAGTCAAGGGGCGAACCAATCGGTAAAGACTAGAAAAAGGAGATGGAACAAGGCAAGATGAAAGCAAGTAGAAGAGCAAATAAAGATTCAACGGTAGGAAAGGGGCCGATAGAGATACGACTACACTTCGTGTATAGATGTATATCTATGTTGATGAATATAGTGTGGAAAAGAGTGATATGTATGTTTACGTGCTTATACGCGCGCGCGTACACGTAAAGAATGGAGACGTTGATTGATTTAGGTAATTTCGAAAAACAAAGATGGTAAATAGAATGGAACGCGTACTGGTCCGTAAAAAAAGTAAGCAAAGTGGTGTCTCACCGGAGCGTGGCACAAATAGCGGAGGTAAGAGTGATATTGATGCGATGGATGTGTTGCGGAGGATTTTAAGAAGAATGGAGCAAAGGCCAATAAATGGGCAATGCCGATAGCAGCAGCGCAGAGAGAGAGAGGGAGTATGAGAGGGAGTGAGTAAGCAATAAGCAATAAGCTAGAGACGACGATGACAGCGATATGTACCGCGTGGAAACGATGCACCGCGTGTGCACGGAGAACTAGGGAGCGTGAGGGTCAGGCGGACAATGATTGAAAATATAGATAGATAGTCAATGGTGAACACTGCACAGATGAACCGGTCAAGACACGCAGCTTGACGACACGCACAGAGCAGTGGGAGTATATACGTTGTAAATAGATAACGATATTATTAGCACACGCTCGTGTACATGTATGTGTGTTTGAATCTTTGACTGGTTGTGCTGTACAGTAGCAATGGCGATAGCAGTAAATGTGATAGCAGTAAATGTGCCGCTTTTTTGCAGCACTAATTAGATATTAATAGAGTGCATAAGCGCAATAATGCGACGATCAAACAGCTGGCAACAGATACGGACGATGGAGACAAGGGGGGTGAAAAAATAGTAGATGCTTTAGGATATTGTGTTGTGAAATGTAAATAAATTGGTAAACACACACACAACACAAATGTATAAAATCCAATAATAGCAAGTTAGAAAATGGGTAAGTAAAAATTTAAAGTAAAAGTCAATGGTAAATAAAATCACCAATTGCTGATAAAAATAGAAAGATAATAATAAAAGTAAGCGATAAGTGATGGATTGTGGTCGGTGGCGAGCTGTACACTTGTATGTTTGACTTTCAAAGCAAAAGTTTCTTGCACAATACACGTACCTTTTATTTCGAAATATGTTGTAACCAGTTCACTTGCTATAGCAGGTACGTAAATGTTCAAAGTGTCGGATCGGCAACTTTGATGGTCGAGCAAAGCAGTCACACTTAGCTAGACCAATATTGGTACTGTCCCTGCGTGGCCTATACAAACTCTTTCTGGTCAGGCAATTAGAAGTGTATAGACAACAACACTGCCAAGCGTTAACTCGATGCATTTGGTTGTCAGAATAGTTGCCTTGGCATAAAGTTGGGTGTGAGGGTGATCTCTTTGCCCATGCTCATGGTAAATAATCCGGCTTTTAATCATGACATCATTCCTATTTAATAGCAAAATTACTAAATCAGGTTTGAATGAAAATTATCCGCCTGATCGGCGTTATTAGTGTTAAATAGCGCCGATAGTATTTAGCGCTATAATATAAATACAAATTCTGTAGTAATTATATTACTGCTTTTTACAGCCAATAAATTATTCATACTTTAGATGTTAATCCACTCAACTTGACAAAGGCATACCGTTTGCGTATATTCACATACAGGGCCGCACGTGCCTGTAAAACGCTTTTTTACTATTAAAGAGACGTATGCTTCGACTATCTATCACATATAGTAATTGATGGTTGTTTTGGGCACATGTGGAAATGCCATCTGCACGGCAAAGACCGAGCAATGGTCGTACCGGCCGAGTAAAGTGCGAAAACGCCATGTAGTTTCTGACCAGTTTATCAGTTAGGGCGCACGCACCTACGCCCACACATGATTGCGTATATTCTCCTATTAGCTTACGCGTACACAAATGATTTACAAGCTTGTGCCGAGCACATTTTAAAATCAGCAAGAGGCCCAATAAGCGGGGATAAGCCTTACAACTTTGTACATGGCCTTGGGACAATTGCCCAATCGATAGTGCAGCGAGTGGTCAGATGTTATTACTACAACAAGGCCGACTTATCATTTGACACTTGGTATGCATCCAGGCACATGTATAGGCAATAGACAATGGCCAAAAGGCTTATTCACATGCGGGATGTGCACACCGTATACTGAATTGTGTCTTTTTAATTTGAACGCGTGTTCAGCTCATGTACTTTTTTTGTTAGCTTACTAATTTTATCATGCTTTTACAGCGTTATAAACATGCGTTCAAAAATAATATATTTGGCCGCTTGCTACTATTAAAATTTTGCTCATATTGTACATCAATAAACACACTATAATAATCACTACACTGATAACACAGCCATTCTATACTATCCTATAATATCGCACACACACTAGCCGGTAAGGCCAAGCATAGCAACTATAGCTTGCGCTAGCGCTTGGCTAGCGCTAATCAAACAGCTGCGGAGCATTACTGTTTTTAGTAAATACTCATTTAGCTAAAAAGATTATTGTAAAACTATCGATGCCAGTCTAAACAAGAATCCCTGCATTAGAATCTGCAATTGTATTGCAAAAGATATTTGGCGCTAATTGTTCACTTATCGCCAAGCGTATGAATAGACGCGTAGTTCATACTAAAACAAGCGTTTTCCCTAATTGATACCGTGGCCAAGCATATGGCTACCAACTGTAATTATGACGCAGACCAAATCAACCACTAACTTGCATATTTATTGCCGTGCAGCGGCCACTCTCACTAATTGCGCAACTGCAACCAATATCGGTTCACTTGGCCCCTTCTGTCTTATTTTGCAAAGAACCCACCCAAACTTACGATAGTTCGTGCCACCATGCTATCACGTGTGTGTTTTAGTCGACTAAATCGGGTCAACATACATTAATACTATGCACAGTAGATTGAACTTTACTAAAAATTAAGAGTGTAAAGAAGGAAAAGGTGCGTAGAAATATTTATGGCTCAGACTACAAGAGTGATAGCGGCAAAACTCATCTTTCTCCGAGATACATACCTGTCAAAGGGCTCATGTCCGTTTTCCTTGTTGAAAGCGCTCATAAACGTCATTTTTCGAGCTGTGCCCAGCCAAACATGCATGTGTGTAACATTGCGGCCATTACAGTCCAATCATCTTCGCTTGGCCATACACCACGATAAATGTGCACCAATCGCCGATGCAATAGCAAGTATCACGGTTAACCAAAATAGCACGAGGTTTTTGTAATGGAGTATGGTCAGTAATGCAACCATCATATTTTATTAATAGTCTGCAGCAACAAAAACATAGCCAGTCTTTTTTTACTAATCATAAAGTAATATTTATTAAATAAAAATAACGCTAGTTGATATCAAATATATCCAAAGTATGAGATAATAATGGATAATTTAATGCCGTTTATTACTATGGCGTTCCCACAATAAATGAGGCATATCCATTTTCTACTGTCTAAACAACTGCGATACAGATAACAGGAAATTGAATATATAAAACTTTCAAATAGCTTCATTATTCAAGCTCAATAGTCACGGCAAAAAGAAACGCCAGTGAGTACAAACGATAACAATACTAAATGGGGTAGGAAAATGTCACTAGCAAAAGAAAGTAAAAAGCTGCTAAGCCTCAAATAGGATAAAACGAAGTATAATTGATTTAGACAGCGCTAAATCAGTTCACTTCTTGAGTACTACCATACTCATTCGGCGAGTCTAGTAACTGCCAATGGGAGGCCGATGCGTTCTTCTTTGGTGTAGATGAACTTGCTTTGACCTCTTGCTTGTGGAATAAAAGACTGACTTTTTCCAATAATGCTTCAACAAGTGCTTTATGCTGCTGCCTTGTTTTGTAGTCCACTGCTGTTTTCCAAGCGGGTGTTCGCGCTCCAGCAGATCCTGCTTCGGCAATACGATGAATATGCGGTTCAGGCATGCTGCTGGACTGATGTGTAACCGTTGGCTGCGACGGTAAGGCTGGGCGTGGTGCACTCGGACGTACACCGCCTCCGGTAACAGAGAGCCCACCCATTTGCTCCGTAATGCTATCAACATTCACATTTATAAAGTCGCTATCATCGATGTATTGCATTTGGATGTTAAACGGTTCCGCTTTAGGCTTGCCAGGCATGCTATTGGCAGTTGCCGACGATCTGTACACTGCACATTCAGGATATTTTTTTGGTTGCGGTGATGGCTGTCGATTTATACTTGTACCCGCTACTCGTGCCGATTGTAGAGATGATTCTCTTGATGGTGCTGGCATGGCAGAAGTAGATCCATGCTGGTGCGGACTACGATGTCCAGAACCAGACGATGTATTATGATGATTATACATTACTTCGCGTTGTGGTAGCATGACATGCCGCTGTACTTCAATGGGTCTATAGCCCACAATAGCCGGTTGTGGATACAATGGCATACGGGTCATTCCAGGCATAGCTTGAGTCTTAAGTGCGTGGCCAGGCATAATAACCGGAACTGTTCGCGCACTAGGTTCTACACGATGTTCACGCGAAAATGTAGCTACAGGCTTAATGTCAGGCTGGATGTCGGCGTTAAAGCTGGTGTGTGGAGGCGCACTGGGTGTAGGATAAGCATGCGCTGTGCCAACAGGCACATTGTACATTGTCGGGGTGATTTGTTGCGGTACTGTGACTGGCATACCATTGAAACTGGTTGCAAATGAATCCGACGGCGATCGTGACCGTGATTGAGTGGCACCCAAGTCTGGGAAGAGCGACTGTCCAGGCAGAGAGCCAGGTGTTGGCCAGTCTGGCACGCCGCTTTCAAGTACATATCCTGGCGAGACTGGATAGCCATTAATTGTTGGAACAGGCATGGGTGATTTACTTGGCGTACGATATGATCCTAGTGCTGGATCTTGCGACTGAGGAGTCATTATAACGACAGGTGATGGATACAAGTCGTTATTTGCCGTTGCTGCCAATGACAATTGCTCCATAGTGGCCTGATCGACCTTGAATGCACTTTCAACATTTGCCATCGTTGCTGTTGGCTGTTGACGACTTGCCAATAGTTCATCTGAGCACATGTCCAAATTGACATATTGATTTACGTCTTGGCTCGGCTCTTGATCGATATTATCGTTGAGTGAAAGACAAAATTGTTCAAGCAACATTTGATCCTGCTCCGTTTTAAGTGACACTGGCAACTCATTTAATTGAGGGATGATGGGTGCTATTTCGTTTAACCATTTAATCATGCCTATACAACATATATATATTATTAGTAAATCTATAATAACCAAATATTGCCTTTCTTTTCCTTCTATTGCCTATTACAAATCCACATTTATATTATATTTACCTAAATCGTAATTTGGTTCCATACGTTGCTTTTTTATACAATCTACAAAATCACCAATCAAATCAATGCCACGTTTAGAATTACCGGCATAAGACTCGGCTGGCCCTGTAGTGGATGCATTCAGTGGATTGGGCATAGCACTATATGCCTGATTAAGCATTGGATTCGATACAGGTGCCGTAGCCATATTTGAAGCAAGATAGCCAATAGGCATATCATCGTCATCTAGTTTAAGCGGTTGATATACTGGTTCTAAATTAATGGGTTTAATTAATTAGAATACACTCAATAGCAAGCATTGGTTGTTAGCTTACCTGCCGGTGATGATATACGGTGCTGTTCATAATTAGAACCAGACGGTGACGCCACACCTAGTTGCGGAAACATAGCCTGCGAGTAGTCCAAAGGCGTGGTGTACGGCCCAGGTGATGGCGATAGTGTTGATGTGGCTGTTGATGGCGTCAACGATCCCATAGACTCGGGAGAGGTAGGTAGTAGTAGCGAGTTGGGCGTATGCGGTGTTTGCATACCGTCAATATCGCCTTCTTGTTCCGCTTGGTGCACTTTGTCATGTTTTTTTAAATCCTGTGGACGTTTAAAAAACTTGTGACAACGCTAATAACGTGTTCGTTTATGGTTAATCAAAGGTGCACCATGTTACACAATACTTACCGGGCACTCATAAGGCGTAAAAGGAATATGTCGTCGAACATGAGATGTTATATGATCGCGCTTGCTAGTCTTGGTCGTGCAGTCGCCCCAGTGACAGTCGAGACAAAGATTGTTCGTTGCTTTGCGTCCAATGTGATTCGTGCACACATGCGTGAACAACACCTCTGCATCTGGCGCACTATATAAACAATTACGCCATTGGCAGCTTAAAACGCGAATCATGTCCGAGTCCATCGAAGAATAGTTTGCTAACTTGACCGTTAAACAGAAAAAACAACAGAACCAAGTAAGACAAAGTAAGTGCCGGCCTGTTTTGCCTAAACCAAAAAAGTGGTCCGAATGAATAGAAGATAACAGTAATAGGGGCTAGAAGCTGCCGTTACAAGTGCTGTTATTATCAATAAATGGGCTGGAGTCGAAAATAACGGTACAAATGGTATATGTCTGTGTGTCTGCGTGCGTGTGTGTAGTTGAAAGGAAAGCGATAGTAATGAAAGTTGATAAGTAGAGAAAAGGAGATAAAAAGCCAATGGAATAAATGGGAAACTAATCATCCGAGTCTGAATGTGAGAGTGTATTTGAATACTATTCTAAAAGCCAAGAAATGTTTTTTTGACTACTCTTGGCCAACTCCCATCGGCATCACGAGTAACAGAGTTCATCAGGTGAAATGGTAGAATGGTCAGCATCACCATCATCAATACCATTTACGACCTTGCTAAGGTAGACTTTAGTTCTTTGATACAAAGCGTGCCGTAATATTCATCAATAAAGACCGGTTGTGCTTATAATAAGCCATGCAACATTTCAATGGTCTACCGGTTAAAATAAGAAAAGGGCCTGGCTTATCATATGTATAATAATAGCTCAAACAATAAATAAACCACTCATTCGCTATACTATTAAGCATGTTTTACCGGTGTAAATGTATGTAGATAGCGTAGGTTGGATATGCATAGGCTACGTTGGCCATAGACAAGTTCTTTTTTTGGAAGGTGTCGTATGTTTCCACGAATAGAATAGCCCGATAAAAACGATCAATCGACTTGATATAATTTCTTGGCAAAAAAGATTACTAGTCTTTAGTACGAAAATGGCTCCTCTGTTTACCTTAGCGAGTATCAAGGGTGTTTGCCATGTAAATATACGAGTCCCTTGTCAATTTGACATTGCTATTAATCTAAGCCAAGTAATTGACGCTCTATACTTGCTTTTGCCCTTCGAATAAGCTTTATACCGACAGTCAGGTAACTAGCGCTGATCATTAGCTATTTAGTAGTTCTATTTAAATGCCAACTTTATTTAATGCTTATCCAAAAGTGGTAAATCTTTATTCAATTAATAAAAAAGGCTGCGGATACATAGAGATAACGCGTGCACATACACAAACACTTAATACAAACTATTGGATAAGTACTACTGGTTGCTAATGCATATTTAATGCAACAATCTATTTTTATCTATATATGGCACGTGGTGACACAAACCGCCTTGTTTAGTTGGTTCATGACTTGATATTGCTGCTGTTAGTCGATGTTATGGCTGTTGTTGACGTCGTCATCACTACTACTTTATAGCCAATACTTCTTTGCTGTTTTACTATTTACTATTATTGGAGAAATACAAAGGTATGAGTTCCTTTGCACCCAAGTTGAAACAGTTTACCAACAAGGTACTGAACAAGTCGGCCAAGTCCTCTAAAACAGCTGAGACAAAGCAAAATGAGGTGCTAGTCGAGATTACTGAGTCTGTTGCTGTGGACACGGTTGCTGTTGAGGAAAATAATCCGGGCAGCGCTTTAGGTGAAAATTTCGCTGAGCCATTGGATCTAACTCAGTTTGAACTGGCTGGCGATGGTGTGAAGTTCGATGATGGTGGCGATTTGAAGGGAATAGATATTGATTTTATCAATTCAATGTATGCTCAAGATAATGCACTTGGACTTGTTCAGGTAATAAAATACAAATGTTTAAAAGATAATTTATGATGTAGCAACTAACTGTACTGATGTTGATATCGATATAGAGTCTAATATTGCTGGCCAACAATAAGGATGAAGGTGGCATTGGTAATTAATGTTGCTGTTAACTCATCAGTGATACTGAATGGCTAATTATAAATGATATATAGTTGAAAACGGTATATTATCACACGATGCTTTAGCACATAAAGCAAGCACTGAATCAGGCTTACTGTCCAGTCTTACTTTACAGCCATGGTATGAACGTATATTGGGATATTTACCTTTACCAATTAGCATTCGACGCAAGTTTGGCGTCTATGTTGTTGATCGTAAAGTAATATTATTTAATTTTTGTGATGTATATTTTGACGTTTTATTAAATTGCGTAGACAAACGAAAAACAATACGAGGCTATGCCTATGTATGTTCGTATTGGTATAAATCTACTTTATGTTGGATACTGGAAAGAAAAATGTAAGCGGTTCTAATGAACGAATAAAAGTTGCTAATTCTATTGAATAGTAATTCAAACTGGCGTATTAGATGCTATTTTACGGCATGAAACGCTTAAACAAGGTCGTTATTTTGACTCATCAGAATCTGTAAAACAGATACCATCATTTATTAAAACATACAATATTCTATGGATGAAGTATTGACTCCTAGTATTTCGTCGTTTAATACGTTTAATGAGTTTTTCTATCGCAAGTTAAATTCTGATGCTCGGCCAATTGCTAGTCCTTTGGATGAGGTAATTAACAATTAAGGCATAAATTAAATATCACTGAGGTTTACATTACTATTACAGCGTGTTGTCATATCCGGATGTGATTCAAGACTCATTGTTTTCCCCAAAATTGAAGAAGCAACAAAGTTTTGGTAAGTAATTTGATTACAATAAAAATCAGCGACTAATGATTGACAATAGGATTAAAGGAAAACATTTCAATTTGGCTAATTTAATACAAGATGATGAATTGGTATAGAAATGATATTATAAGTGCAATAGCTACTAATTTGTTTTAATTATATTTATTTGAATTATGTTAGGCTAAACGATTTGAAGGTGGATCGATAGCTATATTCCGATTAGCGCCGCAAGATTATCATCGTTTCCACGCACCCATTGCTGCCACTTGCACCAGCAGTCGAATTATTCCAGGCAAATATTATACAGGTAAAAAAAACAAGCCAATTTACATCAGTACGATAAGTAACGCGGTTGTATTATACTAAATTTAGTAAATCCACTGGCCATTAATTCCCAAATCGATGTTCTGACCGAAAATACCCGTACTGTACACACGTTCACTACAGTTACCGACGACAAGTACACAGCAAAGTTAGAATCGCCGTTTGATTTTGTTATTGTGCCAGTGGGCGCAATGATGGTCGGCAGTATCAAATTGACGGGCGCACAACCGGATGTGCATACTCGCAAGGGAGATGAATTGGGCTATTTTGCATTTGGTGGTAGCACTGTAGTGGCGGTATTCCCACCTCGCGCAAATATCCGCTTCGATGCAGATCTTTTAGACAACGCGTCCAACGGGCTTGAAACTTTGGTTAAAATGGGAGAGCCAATTGCTATTATTGGATAATAACCGGAAATTGATGACCTTTGTAGCCAAAATTGTTGATCTGGATGACGATAGTTTAAAAGATATTATTGCAACTACATTTTATTATGCTAATATTGAGTTATGATTATACTATGCACTTATGCTAATAAAGGAAATATTACATAATAGTATAATTTACGTATGCTTTGATAATTTGATTTTTGTAATCTATTATGTATTGTAAGTGTAATCATGAATAAAATGCATTCTTTTGCTTGTTTTATACTTGCTCGCTAATGGCCGAGCAGTTGGTGTACAAATTTAAGCGGAGATGCTGGGAAGTTTGAAATGTCTATACAAAGTGTCGATGAGAAATGTTGATGAACTAATAAAATAGCTTAAAATAAGACCATGTGAACAAATGTAGCCAATATCTCATATTGATGCAGTAAGAATTTCATTACTACCAATTAAGCATTCCAATAAATGAATGTTTGCATGGCCGCTATAAAGTAACGGCTTATGACAGCGGAACGAGAATAGCCCATCAAATGCTTTGACTACAAATTTAACAATGATTTCTGTACATTCGATGCTATTACAGACGTTAGAAAACAACAACAGTAGCATGTAATTAGCCGCTGGATTAACAACGATACTACTCACAAATGGTAGAAAGCAGGCTATTGGGTGCAGAGTCAATTGAAAAATATTGTATAATAGAAATGAAAGTGACAAGCAAACAGTTGCTATTGGTGATAAGTTTTCTAAAACATATAGAAATCATTTGTGATGTAAATTAAGCAAGATTGAAAGTAAAAAGAAACAGAAACGAGTACAATAGAACAAGCTATAAGCCTACATAAAGGAAGGTAATGCTGTTCATAAGCATAAACTATAGTTGCGTAGAAGCTGCGTGCAAGATTGAAAAAAACAAATACGGCTGTAGTGTAATTGCAATGTAAAATACGCTTAGGGTGCGTAAGATTTTTCCATGTGACGGCGTAAATGACGTTTAAGAGCAGGATTACGCTTAAAATTGCGGCCGCATAACTAAGAAGAAAGGATGAGTGTTAGTATTAATAATCTATAAAAATGCTTAGTCAACGCTTACCTTACAGGTTAAAGGCCAATATGGCACGTGCAAACGGATGTGAGAAATAATGTGGTCCCGTTTGCGTGCAGATACACGACAGTCGCCCCATTCACAGTGCAGACTAAGGTGACCAAGTGCGCGACGACCGATATGTTCCTCGCTAACGTGGTGCATCAATAGAGCCGCTTTATCAAACTCCAATAGGCAGCCACGCCATTCACAACGATAGGCCAATGAAGCGGTATCGGCACTAGCGCATGAGGAAATTTCCGTATGCGACGGTATACCTTGTGGATGTCCATATTCATCCAAGGATAAAGGAAGTAATGCTATCGGTGATTCTGACTGATTAGAATAAGACATAAATCTTTCGGATTCCAAATATCCATGTTGATAAGAATGAAAATGTGCTTCAGATGCAATAGTCGCATCACTGGTCACGTTTAGACTATTTTGAGCATTGCTGCTACTTGATGCTGTATATAGCCAATTATTATGAGCGGCAACACCATTAAAATTATGAAATTGTGCCGTTGAATTAGGCAATGACTCTTGGCTATGGGCGTGACCCATATTAGTGGCGCAGTTTTGTGCCAAAGAGCCAGAGTTCAAGGAGGGCAATGATGCTATAAAGCCGAGTTTGTGCTGCTGCGGTCTCAGGGACAACTGATGGTGGACATAGTATGACGACTGAGGCTGCGATGATTGATACGAATAAACAGATGCCGATCGAGCTGATCCATTTACTACCGGGGCAAGATCAACTGGTGAAACATTGCTCATAGTCAAGTTGAGATTGTTTTCGTGTCCTTGATTAATTCTTGCAGATAAATCCGAAACAGCCAAGCAGGGAGAAAACTCGAGTTGTGATGCAACCGGAATAACGCTTTTTGCCGAGGCTGCAAAAGGTGTCGAAGCTTGCGACCAGCGCTGCTCGTTGGGAAGTGTCGTTGCTGTAATGTTTTGCGGCACAGCGGGCATAAACGAAGCTGCCAGCGACGATACCTGGCTAGGTGGATAGACAGAATGAGAATAGTGTGGCGACGTATTTACGTAGGATGTAGGGAGAGTATGTTTTGCTGACATATTTAAGTCGTGCAGTATTATTTGCTGTGTGACAGGGGCATATGGTAGTGACGATGTAATCAGTGCTGCTTGGGTGACGGCTAGCTCCGCTAATGCACCTTCCATCTGAGATTTATTTTCGCGCTGCAAAGAATGTGCATCTGAATGGGGAGGAGAATAGGTAGATCTGGCGCTTTGCATAAGTTCTGGAACTGGTGATGCAGCAGATAGCGATGTTGGTAAATTCAAATATATAGGGACTACAGGTATATTATTTTCGGGCGACATCGTAGCTGCAGCAGATGGAAACATATTATTTTCTGAAATAGAAACAGAAATATTATTTGTAATAACTGAACTTGTAGTCGATGCAGCAGCTCGGTTAATTGGTAGCGAGTTTGGATGGTATATTTCAGCCCGAACGGACCGAGCAGCAGAAGCAATCGGTGAGTAGGTGGAAAGTGCTACTTCTTTAGAGGATGGCACTGCAATAATAAACGGATTTTGAGAAACGAACGCTTCAGTCATAACAAATTTTGTAGCGCTTTTAGTAACAAAGTGGCCAATACTTGAACTCTACAAAAATAGAGTGTCTAACGGATGCAAAGGTGGTAGTAAACAACCAAAGGACGTCAATAAACTTGAAAGAAGCAAGCTTTATACGGCGACAGACTATAATAACCCGTATGAAGAGCTTTTGTAGAAATAGCACCTGGAACGTTTAGAATAAAGGTAAAGGTAGGTAGATAGAGTGCGAATGGTCAATACTGCAAAATAACGAAGCTGTACTATAGTAGACAGACGAATACGAGGGAAAATATTACAGGTAGACGATTGAGACAAAGAGCAATAATAATGCTACTAATATTAAAATAAGCTATACTGTTGCTAGTAGAAACTTGCACGTAGCTCTACTGTCGAAATATAGGATATAATAGAAGGCAAAGTGGAGAGATAGGTGAGCGGTAATAGATGAAAGAAATGCAGGCGTAGAGTGACTAGATCGGATTCTTGATCCAAAATAAGGAAATCAAAAGTGTAGATGTTCGTAAGTTCAATGAAAAACGACTCGAGTTGATCGGCAATTCTAAACTCAGCAAGTAACGCAAGACTAGTAGCTAGCGAAATAATGATTTGAAATATGACTTTAGCAAATGTTCAAGGGGCTTAAATGGACGCAAGGATTCACGAGCGGCTTGAGCGCAAGTTGAATTTGGCAATAATGTCCAAAAAACGACACTTATTGTAACACCAAAATGCGTGTTCAACTGGGAACTTGAATAACAACTGTGCTGTAGAAATAATTTTTTTTAGCCAAAGACAGCAAAGCAGTTATGGTGATAATGGTGATGGAGGTGATAGTGGTATTGATAGAAATGACGACGGCAATTGTAATGATAGCTATAGTAGTGATGGTAATAATAATGTTATTGTAATAGTAATAGTGAAAAGTGAAGCACGTGTGATTAATATTCACAAGTGTTTACTTTGCTAATAGTTCCGTTTTTATGTGTTTGTGCTAGGGACCACGACGACTATAGAAAACAATAGGTAAAGATGGCGAATCGGATACTATGTACCCAGAAAAGGCAGTGAAATCACGTTGATACAGCTGTAGAAATTGTAATGCGGAAAAGTCTACCGATACTATTGGAAACAAGCCGACGCCTTAACAACACCGCTACTGAGAATTAAGGACAAATAAACGGTGCGTGCTTTTGCCTAGCTAGCCGAGGGCGCTTAGCTTAAGTTTTATGCCTACACTTTACACTTTTGGTGATAAAGTGTCGTTGAATGACACCTAGCTACACTTGAGATAGCAATGATAATGCCAAACACAAATTAAACACTGGCACAAGGACAGGGGCTAATCTGGTTAACTGAAGTTATACCCCGCAGCAATGTGGTGGAAGTAGAGCCGATGATACGGGGTTGCAGTGTAAGCAATACTGAACTTGGAATTCTAATTATACCATGCGGTGAGCAAGACTTGAGTTATGATTTAATGGTAATAAGGGCGGTGGCCGATAGCCCAGTAATGCAGAGTGTAAATAATGTTGGGTAAAAGACGCGCAGCGTTTAAACTAATACGACGCTTAGTAATTAAAGATCAGGGGCTAAGCAGTGATGGTGTAGTTGGTGCTTTTGTAGTTATTTGGCTAATTGAGCAAACAAGCGCCAAGCGATGCTGTATAAATCAAAAGGTACACGTTGGTGCGCACACCTTTATGGGTATGTGCACACAAACACATGTACAGCAGACTCGCGCCAAAGCAGGTACATATTGTGTACCAAGTAAATGGCGAATAATGGTCAGGAGAACAGAGACAGCATTCGCGTGACATTATCTACCGAGGGATATGTACAAGGAGAATAGATGTGCTCGATCTTCTTTTCTAATCAGACACTCGTAACCAGTATCGCTTTGTTTGATTCACTACATTTTAGTTGGTAGAGTGATCGGTACTAGCGTCTTTGTTACTGATACAAAGTGCCATAGATTTTCGGCAATTTGACAATAAAAACGTGGCTTAAGCAATGATAATAAAAGTGACAATGTGCTACCTAAAAGGTTGTTTGTAACGTGCCTAAAACAATAAAGATATTTCGAGAAAACATAACAAGGACAGTACTGCACTTTGGATTGTGAATTGCAATCGATAGAACAGCGAGGCAAATGCAACGATGATTGGCACTGTAGCATCGCATACGAAAGTACACAAGATACCGCGCTAATTTTCATGCGGAGCGCCATACATAACGGTACTCGAAAACATTAAAAAATAGAGAACTGCGGAATACCTTAACAGTTTTGTGAGATAAATAAATTTATTAATTATCACAGTTGTAAAAAGTACAACACGAGCTTTATTTTTGCACCTTCTTTACAAGTGCATTATTTCTTAAAAAGAACAATCGCTCAGCTTGATTTTTATCATAAAAGCACATAATGGCCATCTGTGAGGTACTATGTCAACACTACTTATCTAGTCCTAGGAATATTTTTTTTGAAACTTTAATGGGACACCTATAAGTAAAGCAACAAAACAAGACAAAGATGGTACAAGGAAGTGTGTAGTATAATTTATTATTATGCCCTGTAATTACCGATAATGGTGTGATCATTTTTATCAAAAAAACCTGTAAAATATGCACCCGAACATTGTGAAAAATCAAAAAGCAAGGCGGCTGTGTTACTGCTATAGCCACGTTACAAGTGCCTTCCATTAAGATACCATGGCATTTGTATGCTCATTTGGCTGAGTGATATCTAGATTATATGGTTACACGGGTTTTCATAGTGATTTGAATATTGGTTCGCTTGGCCAATGGGCCATTTATGTTACTATTCTATGCGGACAATAATTAGACACCGGCCTAAAGCGGCTAATTGGCATATTTAAAAAGCTGGCATTAATCATTATTCCGTTGTCCGCCAATTGGTTTTTATAGCCTACGAATAAAAATGATAACTCATGTAAAATACAAATTAGTTGTTAATTAACCAATATTAGTAATGATCTATCATTTACAATACAAATGGTTTTGCCTAGGTTGTAGCACAAATATTGACAAAGTTGTACTGCAACGATATATTAAACAATGTAACAAGTCTCTATATGGTAATAGCAAGTTACCGAGTTCGATTGCAGTATAAACTGTTGCAATTGATAAACATACTGATTACTAATATTTCCATATATGGTATACACAGATATTCTACTAATTGATTGCAGTTTCAATATCGCTACAAGTTAAAGGGGGAAGTAGTGCTTAGCAATGGCCTCGAAAGAAACGGTATCTATTTACGTTACTGATGTAACTTGTACTGCCAAGATATGTTAATAATAAATCGTTACAACAATAGACATATCATTATAATTCAACTACCATTTCAGTATGTACATTTGATACTAAATTGGTAGCCACCTTGATTCGGTGCAGTAATTATGAAACACCGTCGACAAAAGGCGCGCAAACAAATAGCGTCCGTTTTCTTCGTTTATTTTTCTCCTTCTCATTACTGCACTACATCTCATCATTACTTGAAGTAATACATTATCTTGGTAATTACAATAATAACAGTGTCAGAACATTGATTTGCTTGCACCATCATCGTATCACCATCGGAGTAGCACATTTTTATTGAATTTGCCAACTAAAGCACCTTTACGCTCGTACGAATTTCTAATTTCTGAGAGTATTTCTTTCGACAATGAAACATCCACAACAGTTGCTATTGATTGTCGCCCTGGCGGCCACGGTCACCCTTGTCGATGCCGACCCGCGCCCTGCTAGCGATATTCTCTCACTTGCCTTTTCTTTATCATCAAGCTGCCGTTCATATCTTATGTCCAAACTCAATGATAACCAATTAAGTCGCTGCCTACCCATCCAGTCATTAATGACCTTGGCGGGTTCCGAGTTGCCTGAACCAGAGGTATTTTCGAGTGCTGTCACTAGTATATGTCGTGTATCCCCATGCAGCGACAGTCTAGTGGGCAGTATTAGAAAAGACGTACGCTCCAACTGTGAAAGCGACATTAATGGTGGCTCAAATGCCGAAATGTTCCACTCGGCTCTATATGTACTCGATAATTACACACCTCTAAGAAACGCCACATGCGTACAAGCGAAGGACGGCGAATTGTGCGCCATTGAATCTTACAAAAAGGTCTATCCGGCGGCAAAGGACACGCCATCTAATCAACTGCTCGAAAAGATTCCGCAAAGTGATATTTGCTCAGAATGCAATAAGGGCATTGCTACCGTATTACTACAGGCCGATCAGTCCAATCCAGGCAAGTTACTTAACGAGACCACAGCCAAGAAAATCTCAAGTCGTGTGGCCGATACATGCGGAAAGGAGTATTTGAATGGCAACACCACTACAGCTTCGGGAGATAAGGCTCACGCGCCATCACCTGCTTCTAGCCTAGCCTACTCACATGCAATTGGCCTGCCATTACTCGCGCTGGTTGTACTCTCATCAATTTTTTAGCCAACGATGGCAATAATAACATGGTTATTTCTATAAAGCTACATAAGACTAGCCATGTCATATATTAATGTTAAACATGCGTAATTTTAAAGACAAGGAATAATAATAGCAATAATAATAATAATATGACTAGGACATGATATTTGGTGCCGACATCTATTTTTTAATATATTTATTATATACTGAATATATGTTCTATGATAATGAGTAGTTTTTGTGTCAAATGACTTTTATTCTCAATGCATTTATTCATTTACTATTAATCTGTTCTATGATGTACCAACATGTTGGGTAGATTGACTTTTATTATTTCACACTCCATTTATTAATTAAACTCATTTGTTTATAAATATTGACTGACAGGCTCACATCTCACAATCTACGTCATCACATTTCCCTTTCTCTTTCTTTACACTTGACAGCATATATCCATTGCATATACTTGTACACTCCATATATACCATCTAAATAGTGTCAGTAGTTGACTGACTACTAGTCAAGTACAAACACTATTTACATTACTCTCTTGCATTGCACTTTTGTAATCTGACCTTTTTTACAAATCACCTTCATCACTCCGATCATTGGTGTTGGCAGCTTCTTTGACACGATAAGCGCATTTCCGGTTTGTTTTTATGTCATGTATCATTGTATATTTATATTAAATAAAAGTATAAAATAATTTTGGTAGCATCTAGTCTCTACTGTCATTATATATGGTTGATATGCAAATACAGATTATCAGACAATAGTTATTGATAGCAAAACAATAAGCAAAAATTTAATCGAACCAATACGTTAGTATATCGTATAGTGTATTAATATTTAAATAATAAATGTATTAGAAACGGATACAAGTACAAACATAAAATATATTAAAAATAAGAAATATAATATTAATCTATCTAATAAGCCGGTAGATTATAGAACATATTAAAAGCCAAACAAAAACTGTATTAGCAAATAGTATTTTAAGTGAACTACTATAAAAGATTGTCACCGTCATATAATGTAATAAATTAACATGTATTTTTACGCCATTAAACGTGTTAAATAGATAATAGGCAACATCAGCGTGTTTTGAAAGATAAAAAAGCGCTTAGATAACTAAAAGCGCAGCTTTAAACGGAAACGGTAAGGGCCGTTACTAAGGTTGTTCTTTTTCTTAGTGCGCTTTCGTTTTCTTACATATTATATATATAGCTATGTCGGCACTCATCAACGATACTGACCCTGCATTTTGGCACGACCCCGCGTTAGAAGGGCGTGGTAGGTTGTTTGACATGCGTTACATTCACTGCCACTGACCTGTCGACAGATATTCGTCATCTAATGTTTGTTGTGCATGGCATGGGACGTCAACTAGAGGAACGCGGCAAATACCGCGACAATAGTAAGCTGTGTACCAGGCAGCACTATGTTTGCTAACAAGTCTGCAGTCCGTGATATGCGCGCAACCTTGCGTGAAGTTTTAGATGATGAATTTCAACGCCCAAATGAAGCTGTTGCCGTTATTCCGATAGGTAAGTGATAGCTCGAAAGACTAAACGGCTTTATGACTCACGGGCTGTATTACCCTTATTGCGATGACTAGAATGGCATTCTATATTGCATGAAAAGGTTGATAGGTAACTTGAATGGATATCAATAGCTAAGGACCAATTACTAATAATTGCCGTGTATAGTCGAATGGCAAAAGTGCTACTTGACAAGTGTGCTGCCATGCGTGTTCTATGCAATGAATATCTCGCCGATGCTCTATATTATTTCACCGAAGAGCACGGTCAGATGATCATAGATGTTGTTGTTGACCAGTTGAATACTCGCTATGACGAGTTTATGACAAAGTACCCATCATTCACAGGCCAGACAGTCGTGGTAGGATTCAGTCTAGGTGGCGTGTGTTGCTTCGATATACTGGCCCGTCAATCAGGCGGTGTTGTAAATCGAAGCAAAACCGATTGCCGAACAGTTCAGCCACTAAAGTTCCAGCCATCGCGTTTCTTCACATTTGGATCGCCTATTGCCGCTGTTATGATAATGCGCGGATGGGAAATGCAAGATCTTCAACTACCCGCGTGGTGTCGTCATCAAAATATTACACATCCATGCGATCCATTGGTAATTAGACTAAAATTGTGTATTAATTATAATGATAAATTTAATAACTATTTTATTGATAGGCTTATCGTGTTGAGCCATTGATTATGGAGAAATATGCAGATATTCCGCCTATACAAATAGATCACTTGCCTCCTCGTTCGCGTCGCCAGGCACTCTTTGACTGGATGTCACCAAGGGCGCCAACATCGTTTATACCTGGTGTTGGCTATGCTTATCGATTTTTCTCTGCCTTTGCCGGCTATATGTACGGCAGCTCGGACGCTGGATCGATAAAAAGCGACGGCGATGAGAATGAAGATAAGACAAGCGATGAAGCCGGTGCTAATGGTGAAGAACCGGTGCGCCATTATAGAAAACGTCGTCGAGTATCCGAAAGCAGCGAAGAACCACTGTGGTCTGAAAATCAAGAATTGTTAAACGATACTGAGTCTGATACACAATCAAATTGTAACATTGTTGTATTAGTAAGCGATGATAGTGAAGAAGAAGAGGAGGAGGAGAAGAAGGAGGAGAAGGAAGAAGTCGATGGCAATGATGATGTTAAAGTAAACTCAATAGCTAAAAAACGACATAGATCGACTGCATCTATTGATATAGCTGTGGATAGTACAGCTGCATCAATTAAATCATCGAAAAATGCTAATATATCGGTGGAGATTATAGATACGGCCACGATTGCCTCGACAGAGCTTGTTGATCAAGATTATGTTCATATCGACATTGATACGGCTATTCGATATGCTACTGAAGATCCGAAGCCATTGGATCAACGTATTGATTTCATACTTTATGAGCCGCGATTAAGAACGCTTAACGAATATGTTATTGGCATACGTGCTCATTTCAGCTATTGGCACAGCCGTGATCTAATGCGCCATCTTTTACGATGTTTAGGTGTACATCCTATCCCCAAGTCATCATCTACCACTTCTGACACTTCCGAAAGCTGATACATAAGTATTATAATTATTATTGCTTTAATTAATAGAAAGATATATATATAAATTTTGATAATAAATAAGTTTAATGCCAATACATTATTGTTATTATTAATAATAGCAATACTAGTATTGCTTTGATTCATAGTATATACATATAGTAATAAATAATTCTAATAATTATTAATGCCAATATTTGTTAGATATTCTTTTCAAATAAATCTTATTACAAAAAATACCAGTGTATTTATATTAACTGGTCAACAATAAACATTAGTAAATAATTAAACATTATACATAAATTTGTAGAAAAACACGATACACTAGTTTAGTTGTGAGTTTACAAATTGCAATTATTAACTATATACATATAGTCAGAGAGGTAAGATGCTAGAACAATAATGCCAAAGATGCGAAATAAATAGTGCGCGTACATGCCGAGAAACGGAATAATAACAAGCGACACGTTATGCCTCTGAATGGCCGTGACACGCGCGCTTATGACTGTCGTACACTAGATATGTGCAGCGGTTAAAGACGCCACCTGCCATGTCGACGAGTCTAATGATTGATCCGTCATGCCAAAAAGAAGAGGAAGCTCTGGCTCAGTGTTATCGGCCATCGCCGCTCCAAGCATGGCTTTTGAATTTAAGACGTCATTAGGATCTTGCCAAAAATCATGCACATCACTAGGATTGAATGGATACTGGCCGGTATACTGCAATGGCGATTGTTGTTGTAGCTGTTGGTGTTGATAGTGATGATGATGCTGCTGTTGTTGTTGTTGCTGCTGGAACTGGTCCATGCTAATGCTAGTATTGATGCCCGACAAGAGCTCATGGGTAAGGAATGCATCGGCTGGCATACCGAGTAATAGATTGGCATCCAATGTGGCATACATGTCGGGGACAGAAGGGGGCGAGTTTAACAACAGCGTGCTATCATGAGCATTGATATCTGAAACATCTATTAATAAAGTGGATCGATTAGTAAACTAGAATATTAACGGGTATAATCTACACCGCCAAAGATATAGATGACGTACCAACGGAGACATTTGGTGATATGCCTAAGTGGGCCTCAAACTGGGCCAGACCCTGAAACGATGGCGAACCATCCTGACAGGCCGATAATGTTGGACTTAAAATGGTTGGTAGCAGTGTTGGGCTGCCGATATGTGGCGACATCAAAGGTGACATTAACGCCGGTGGGCTTGGTGGCATCGTATCGATCGACTCGTCAAATAGATCCGATGAAACATTTGATGGACGCAACTTTGGATGCTTTTTTTTAAAGTGAGCCGTCAAATCTGGACGACGAGTGAAATGGACATGGCATAACTAGAGTATAATAAATAAATAAATGAATTGTTAATATTAGCGATGATGATCAATAATGAATAATTGTAGTAATAATGGGTAATAGCCAGTAAAATACATTAATATTAATACAAATATTAATAATTTTAATAATGTCTATCATCATTACACCTTCATTAATCCATAATAATGCTTACCTCGCAGGCAAATTCCTTCCAGCCTAATTCACGTGCCAAATGGCCACGGATATGTGCTTCAGTGCTGTAGGAGCCGGGACGGAACCGCTTAGAACAAGTTCCCCAATGACACTCGACGGTAACATTTGGATTTGTCGTCGTTGCACGATAGAACAATCCATGATCTTTACGCCAGTGGTCGAGCAGCACTTTGCCGGAGCCATAGCTATCGGTGATAAACGAGCAGCCCTGCCATTTACACCGTAGCGATGCTGGTCCACGATGTACCGCCCGGGTACGTGCTGTTGCTGTTGCTTGCTTCATGATGAATAGATGTTATTTGAATGAAAGAATGCAAAAAGAAGATATTGACAAATGGATAGACCCGTCAGACGCAGATCGATTCAAAAAGAAACAAAATAAAAATGAATCGAACCGGCTCGGCAGTCGAAAACCGAAAAATGAAAGTAAATGACAAAAGCGAAATTAATTGCGTGCGTATTGTGGCGGAGCCCATGGTACTCGGCCTTTGCATTGGCGTATTTATTACCATTTCACGAGACAGCACCACAATCCATATTGCCACTTTCTCTCCGTCTAGGCACCAATGCCCAAAACGGATTGTTTCTTCAAAGATAGTCACCTTGCTGCACAGCATAGCATGTGCACCGCTAATAATTGCTACTCAGTCATCATATGGTCGTCCTATTGCCGTCGTTGTCATACCGTCTTCTTTGCTGCATTGTGAGCGCGAAAATAGGCCACTTTCGTAGTGTGTGTAATGTAAAATAGGACATGCCAACCTGCTGTGTAATGTACACACATTGTGATGCCTATTCTTATCGCAAAACTGCACATGGTGTGTCATTATCCAAAATTGCGTTGTCTACGTGTGCTATAATCGACCTGCACCGCTCACTAACCAATCAATAGACTAGTTTGTATCACACGGGCACGGCATAAGTTCCCGTTTAATTCTGTTCGGCTATTCTTAAACATTCACACAAATACACTGCATACCGCACACTACACACTACACACTACACAATACACATTGAACACACGTCTACGCATTGTCTGGATTAATGCAGTGCTTCAACGCTCTTTTGCAATCAATAAAACATGAATGTAAAATAATTGAATTGAATTGTAACACAAAGACTCTACTGTTATTCTTGGCACTTGCAGAATGAACATTGTTATACTTATGACAAATCACCAAATGGAGGAACATCCGCGCGACACAATAAGAATAAAAAACGAATGATACATGCCACGGCCAAAAGGCAAAAAAAACAATAGTCGGAACTGGACGGCGATAATATGACGAAATGACCAAACAAGGAAGTGCTGATCATTACGCCATAGTGAATTGTATTCGTTCCTTCATCTGAATAGTGATAATTAAAAAAGAAAAGGAAAAAAGCCAAAATAGTATTAATAGAACCATGATGGCAACAACAACGACAATTATGACTGATAATGGTACCCATTATTATTACTATTACAAGCATTAAAAAAACTGACTAATAATAAATAATAGGTACTATTATTACAACAACTGATACTACTTTACTACTACTACTACTACATGACTAATTATTGCACAAATTGTCAACGTTTCATTAAAATCCGTGACTGTAGTCGGGCACCTCGAAATTGAAATCCAATGAGCTGAACAATTCAAACTCAGGTGGTTGCGTTGACAATGGAGTAGCATACGTCCTATCGGCGGTAGATGGTAGCTCCGGCTCACTTGCAAGGTCTAATGTTTATTTTTATTAATGTGATGGTAATAATTTTGATAATGACGATGTTTTTTGTTTTTGTACGTATTGTCGGAATTTGTATTAGTATTGCTTCTATTTTAAAATAAAAACTCCGACATACCTTTTGTGCGATCAAGAGTTGACCAGTAGTTGCTTGTGGTCAAATTCTGTTCAGCTAATGAACAAGGCCTCAAATCTTCATCACTCTTGTTCGCGCTATGTTTAGCAGACGCTTGTTTCGATACATCTTGCTTTAGGTCGTCCAATTCGTCACTAATAGTGTCTATGAAACAATAACAGTGGTCGGTTTAAATGAGCTAAAGCTTTATAAAACACCCATTTTAAGACACTTACCTTGACCATTTTGCTCCATATTCAATAGTATATTAAAATACTGATAATTCATGTATGCTGGATAGCTATGAATAAAATTGATCAGATCGGGTGCAGTTATGCTTAAAGTATTGCCATCGGGCATACTGCCAAATGAAGTACCATGGGCCGTATCTTCTAATGGCGTGGGTACTATAGCAATGGATGTAGTATCCTGATCTATTGGGGTGAATAGCGAGACGGCTAATGGATTAGTACACGTTCCTGAGACAGCATGGTCATAAGGAACTGGTATTATTAGAGGCGACGGTTTCGGCGTCATATCAGGCTCGTCGTCCTTTGGATTGCACTTATCCACTTTAGCGCTATTTAGTGACGATGGCGGAAATTTACATTTTTTGCGATGGCGTAATATTTCAGACTTTTTGGGCGTTCGCATCGGACATCCCTTTTGAATCAAGTATTATCAACATAAATATAATAAACATAAAACAGAACCCAATTATTAATGACAATCAAAGCTAAGATAAAGATAGATAGAAACAATAAACAAAAACCTACCAGATGACCGCACAAATACGGCTTTAATCCATAAGTTCGGCATGTCTTTCGTGACAAGTGCGACTTGAGACAAAACTTTTTCTTTGTTGCGTAAGTACAACTGGGATAGGGACAGGTGAGTTTGTCGGAAGAACTGCGTGAGCTATGAGTCACAAGATGTTCTACAAACGCAGCAACGTCCTCTTTCTGACACGATGTAGCGTAGGAGCAGCGTACTGTGTAGTCGCCATAAGGGCAAGATAGGTTATACGATCCATGATGAGGATGTATCATAGCGCTAGCAAAAGGGATATAGTAAAAAGTATAGTGCAAAAAGACAAATTAATACCAAGAAAGTTAAGCAGTACTAAACGAAAGCTATATACGCTTAAGCAAATAGACAGAGGACGGCGTTGAGTCAATATAAAGGTGTATTTCTGCGTGTGTGTGTGTGTGTGTGTGTGTGTGTACGTTTGTATGGGCTAGTTTACGAACAAGCGGATATGTGCGCGCGTGTGTGTATGTGTGTGTGTGTGTGTGTATGTATCGACCAGTGAAATATACGGGCTATTGAGGAGATGAATAGTTCAGTGGTAACCTGACGAGAACAGCAGTTATGGTGTGTGGTGAGACTAGTGGAAAAAGACTACAACTCAACCAGAGCTGGCACAATTTTTCGCTGTTTAAGAATTGATAGTTGGGCGTTGCAACCTACATCAAAGGCAAAGCCGGTTAACGGATTTTAGCCTTGAAAAACATCGAGACGTTAGGCACACACGTTGGTATTAAAAGGGAGCAGCGTTTAATGGGCCTTTCGTAATAAAATAACATCATCATTGTTGCTAGAATGTCATTGTTGTCATCGTCACTTTAATAAATACTCTATTGCTATACTAGAATGTGGAAATATGCACTAATAACTATTGTTATCTTTAATGTATTGGGGTGGTGTATAATGCACACACACACCCACAGTAATATTCTTTTCAAACGGGCCATTTTTTGTGTAAGGGAGTAAACTCAATTGTTTTATTGGTACGATACTTAAGAAAGAGCAGAACAATTGTGGAGATTACCGGCTACTACGTGCATTATCTGTCAGAAATACTAAACAGCTGTAGATGCTTGTTCACACACGGAATGTGGTATAATTGTAGGGATTTCTCTAATACTATACGCTGCAGTTTCAACGCACTAAGGGCGTAACCTGTGAGGGAAATTCTATTGGTTCGTAAAGTTTCTTTGTTCGATATTGCCGGCTGAAATGCACTTTTAAATACTAAAACGCCATATAGAACCGCAATACGCCAAGACTTTCAAGGCGGCCTTTCTAGTGACAGATATCGACTCAAGTTGCACAATGGTTACTGCGCCAAGTGGCTATTAGATGTTTACTTTTAATGATTTTAACAAAGAAAACCATGTAGCAATGAAGGTGAGGAGGAATGGGCAGAAATCAAAGAAACTAAAAGTGGGAGATTGAGAGGGACGGAGTCGTAGGTAAAGGTAGCGGCGGCGGTAATAAGGAGGGGAAAGAAAGAAAGCGAGAAGAGTGCGCATTGTTAAGTTATACGATGAATAACAAAATAATAAGTAAAAGTCTAAGTCCATGTATCCGTGTTTTACCACCACTATAGCTTTACCAATGCATAAACAATAGACAGTGTACAAAAGCACCATCTATAAGCAATGATACTGCGTAATGGTATACAAAACACGGAGATTAAGGTGGAATACTTTGTTACCGCCGTAATAATTCAACGACTATTGGGCAACTCGCTCTCGCTAACTCTCTTGTCGTGGCAAGTGACCATACAATCGCTTGCACGCACAGTAGGCAAATTGACTGGACAGTGCAAATAAAGAAGGAAAGAATACAGGGAAGATATGCTAGGGACATGCAACGCCGAAGTGTCGACGAACAGCAGGAAACGACCGAAGAAAACTGGATAAAACACAAAACAACGCAACTGGAAAAAGGAAAAACTATAACGAGTAGAGGAAGATGTAAAAAAATAAGCGTTGTATGAATGAGTAATTGTGCGTGCATGCGTGCGTATAGATTGTATAAATTATATTATAATGTTAACAGAAAAGATTATAATACACCCATCTATTAGATCGATATACAAATAATCACTAATTAAACCATCATATTATATCAATAAACAACTGTACACACTACCATAACAATAAAATAGTGGCATAGCACATTACATCGCTTCACACGTCATTCACCTTTCTAAACTTCACAATCGAAATAAAATGATTGGATGCTACTACTGCTATTCTGCTACGGCTGCTATTACTGGAGATGAGCGTGGTGATGATGATGGTGGTGAACGGTAGTGGTGGTGGTGGTCATTGGCTGTAGCATAGTTGGCAGTTTACGGGCGCTGCTAGGCATAATAGGGAAGTTGGCCTGAGATAATGGATTGTAAGCAGGATCGCATTTGCCATAGATCATAGGCGATGGCATATTTGTAGAGGAGAAAAGAGGATGATCGAAGCTATTGGCGGAGACGGTGCTGCCAAGGCTTTTCACGCTAACGTTATCGCTATCGTCCGAGTCGGATGACGACGACATAGCAATCTTGCCTTCCAAGAGTGGCAGCCAATGGGAGACATTATCAAATGCGTTGTCACCTTGGACTAGTTCGGAAAAGCTGGCACCATCACCACCATTAGCGTTCATAGTATTATTAGCAACCATTGATGGGCGTTGTGCTTGATAATAATGATCATCCATACTTGGACTTTGGGTTTCAGTGTCTCGAAGACCTGTATAAATAAAGTAGTATAATATAAATAAAATAATTGTTAGCATAATAAACATATAAATTAATAATAACAAAATAGTGCAAAACAACCAACCAACCAAACAAACAAACAAACAAACAAACAAAACAAACACGCACACACACAACGCTTATCGCCAATATTTAGCAAAAAGACACGTACGGGGATAAAAGCGGCAGTCCAAGTTAGCGGGACAAACGCGCATACTTGCCTTGCGGATTGACCAATATATGAGCCATTGGGTCCGTTGGGCAAGCTACCGGTGCACTGACGGGCGCCTCGTTAAGGTGTGGTATGGGAAGGCAAGTGAGCCAGGGTGATTGACAAATTGTTGATAGCCATGGCCAGGCTGATTCATCGACGAAAAGTCGGGTGACATGGCAAAGTGGCCAGCGGCTTCCATCATCGTCATTAACGAGCTACGGTGGTCATTCATGCCATTAGGGGCCATTGGGGCGCTAATGGGGGATGCCGCCGATACAGCTGTAAAGGCATAGTCCGATAGTGCTGGCGGTGGGGCCAATGGACCAGAGAAGGTTGGTGGAGCAGAGTGGGTAAATGAATACTCTGGCATAGCATCACACGGCTGTGAAGGAGGAATGCAGCTAAAGTCGTCCTCTGGAATGCTTAAACGGCGTTCACGTTCCTCCTTAACGCGCGATGCAGTCGAACGACCAGCCCGTGGGCGGAGTGGAGTAGCATCAGGGTGCTTACGCGCTAGATGCTTCTTTTGGTCGCCGCGGTGTTTGAATCGTTCATCACAAAGCTATAAAAGGCAATAATAAATACACGTGAATTAGCACCATTGACTAACAAATAAAGGCAAATCATATGAATGCAAATGATTATGGATGTGTGTACACAAACACGAGTCAAATGCCAATGTACACAGCCCACATAGGCATTGCTGTGCCAAAATGGTCATTGCTGTATGAATACTTACCTCACAGCCAAAGGGGCGCCAGTCTAAATGTTTCTTCATGTGCGACTTTAGTCGGAAAAGACTTGGTCGAACTTCATCGCAGCCGACCCAACGGCAGGTAAGGCCAGAGGCACTGGGCTCAGCACTACCTACAGCTTGCAAGCGAGACGACAAATGCTCAGTTTCAATATGTCTCCAAATTGCATCGCCAGTAGCAAAGGCGTGATCGCAAAGCATGCAATCCTCCCAACGGCAAAAGAACGGGCCGAGTAGACGAGCATTATTGCCATTACGGCTAGTCGTGATACTGCCACGACGAATAGGGCCGGCAATACGACCGTTCATGGACGGCGATGCGCTCGGCGACAACGACGGGCTGTTATGGAAGGGAAGCATACCGTTTTCAGCTACCGACGACAAGGAGAAGTGGGCAAAATTGTCCATTATTAAGTTAAACAAGTATAATGCAATTGACGACTGAACAAAGAAGTAAAAGCGTGCTTGCGTGTTTCAGCTACAGAGTAAAGCGGAATGCAGTTTGAAAAGTACAATAACAAAATGGTTTCACGCGAAGCCTAGATTATTATTGGTGTTGATATTGATGTGGTGGGTTGGATTGTTAATAAAGCAGTAGCAGCAGGAAAAAGAATATCACCGTAAAAACGTTAAGACAAGCAAATCAATCAAACAATTCGTGATATCTTTGAATGAATAGAATCGTAGAAATAGCAAGTATGTAGAGTGTGAAAGTGAGTAGCGTAGCGTTATTGGCAAGAATGTGACCAGCAACGTAAAGATCAAAGCGTAAATCAACTAAAACGAACTATCCAATAAATTGGTTCGTTAAAGACAGTGAAAAAAAGGATAGAGCGTTGGTAGAAGAAGTAGAAGATAGTAACGATGCTGTTTGCAATAGTAGTAGCGCAGCAGCGGTTGGTGTTTTGAAGCGTAAAAGAAAGAAGTAAGCACGAGCGATAAGAGGATGGGGCGGAAAACTAAGGCGACAAGCAAGAATGGTGCAGAGCGTGACTGTACGACAAGTGCTGGTAAAAATAGCTAACACCGAAAGATATAACAATGTGTGTGTTGTTATGTGGTTTAGAATGAGTGGAAAAAAATGGTTTCAAGAGATATGGAACGTAGACGGAAATAAATGAGCTGATAGGAGGAGTGGTGTGTGATGGCAGAGTTAGTAGTAGTTAGTAGTAGTAGTAGTAGTTAGTAGTAGTAAGTAGTAAGTAGTAAGTAGTAGTAAGTAGTAAATGGTAAGTGTGTGTGTGTGGGACGGTGGTAGTGATAAGCTAAAGGGAGTCCTGAGCAATGCTGCGATAGATGGGTGTATAAAAAAGAACCGCTGTTTGGGAGTGTTTTATAAAGTCAATTAAATAGAACGTTTCGACACAGCGTAAAGCGATAGTGCAAGACGGAGAGACGAAAATAGAGAAACGAGCCAAGAGTGCAAAGTGGGTGTAAATGTGTGTATGTATTGGCCAGCCATCATAATTGCTTGTATCATGACTGGTGTACAACCGGTTATGCCTCCGCAGCGGAGTCTCGTTCAATGAGCGTAGCCAACGGCCAGCCAACAAGACGAAGCGACGAAGGAGGAGGAGGAGGAGGGGGGACAGAACGAATGCCAGTTGGTGTTACCATGTTGATGAATATTTGCGTCAATGGCTGCACCCGGATGAAAATGCAAGCCGGTCTCGACTTCGGCAAAGCAGCCAATCAGCAAGAGCGGTTTGGACAATGTTTTATTAAAGAATTGCTGCTTTATTCAGTTAACAATGAAAATACGCATTGCTACATTACATCATTGATGGTGCTACTGTTGGCAATCTAAATAGATTATGCATCATTGCCTGCTTGTATACCTGTCTACCTGTTCGTATACCTGATGCTGCTGCTACCCCATCATCGTATGGCGAGCAAGTGAGTAAGCCCACTAACGTGAAAAATACTTGTGCGCGCATGTGCATGAGAATTAATACATGTGTGTGTGTGTGTGTGTGTCATAGTAAAGCAGAGATGGTTGCACTTACGGTGGCACACACACACACCAACATACACAAACTACGCACCCATTATCAATCGATGGAAGCGCAGAGGAACAAGGCGCACTTTACCAATCGAGAAAGTATCATGATGAAATAGGTTGAACACAGTGTTATGACAATACAAATACATACAAAAGTAGCGAAACAAACTTACAGCCCCTTGTTTCGTAAAAATGTGCCACCAAGTCGATGTTTCTTTCTTCCATCGTCGCCTCGACGCCGTCTTGTACAGCTGACCATGCAGTAAAATGGCATTTTGGACCCTTACCGGCAATCAGCCAATGATACGCGTTAGCGAACTATAGATCACATGAAAACATTTTTAGTGCTGCTGTTATTGAAACGATGGCGTTGTAAAGCCGTCGAACAATCTAGCAATGAATTACTGGTATCGGATGATAGATATACCGCATGCTTGTTCACGGATTGGACACATTACTGGTTGCGAAATGCATCTTATGGCAACGATTACCATTAGTAGATGTTTATTACTAGTTATTATCATTATTGATGGTCAAAGTTTTCACAGCCGTACTAGAATACACCTTTAGCATTGGGTATTGACCGCGCTAAGTATGCACGAATAACAAACGAATAAACGAATGAATGGTTGCTGCTGAAAGAACAAAGGATAGCCTGTTTTCTTTCTCATTCTTGCCTGCTTCTAGCAACATGCAAAGTGCACGTTTCGGGGGCGAGACTTTTGCGCTTTCGCTAGTTTTTTCAGAAAACCGGTCTTGCGCATTTCTTTTTATTCATTATCACTTTCTCAAAAATGATCGTGCATGAGCGACCCCGCCCATAGGCAAGCCAGTAGTACGGTGCTGAATGAGCGTCAACAAGCCTTCGTTTGTGTTTCATATCGAGGAGCTCGTTTATGGTTACTCAATAAACGTAAAAATGGCCGGTCATCATAGTTAATGGCGTGCTGTTTCATAATAAATGATTGAAGATGTGTAGCGCAGACAGTGAATAAACTATTTTACAAATATGAGGTGTTCCACGTCGCCCTGTCGTTCTGACTTAAGCAAGTTGAACACGGCCTTGAGCCTAGGCCGTGGAAACTACAGCTATTTCCGTAGTTTATGGCTACCTTGTTAGAGGCGGTCCGCGGAAATTTGTTTAATTCAAGACTGATCAATATTCATTAATATAGACCTGTTTGCGAAACCCAGTACAACCTTAGATATGCCTTGGCAGTACTATTCTTAACTGCCATCCAGGTATCCGCCGCTTGCCTTTCGCTACAAGAGGCCAGCTTGTATTCAAAGTCCTAAGGTCTTATGCATCCAGATCGTCCCCAAGATCTACCAGTATTTTTGGCCAGCACTGTAACTTGTCGTTAACGCCACAGTCAGCACTGTTGCTGTCGTTGTTGTTGCAGCTGTTGCATTTGCTATCAGTGCCATCAGTGCTATTTTTATTGCTGCACACATAGCTACAGCCATGATAAACCAATGTCGTGCAAGCATGGAAGGGAGAACAGGCGTTGAGTCGATCCATAAAAGAGATTAACACAATTGCTTTTCGTTCACTCCACCAATGCTGACAATGGATTTAAAACTACATTACCATACTTGGACACTAATTAAAAACTACTAATTGAGTTGGGGCGATAGACACTTTGAATGGATGAGGTGCCAAGCGTTCCCCACGTGCATGGTATCCATTTTGGGACGCAATTATTAATCTGCAATGAATGGCCGTGGTCGGTGAATGAAAGCCCGAAATCACCACATGAAGAATACTGCCTTCCTTGCATTGTAGAAAAAACGGCTATCATTGCACAATCTCTCACATTCACTCGCACACACTTGCACTCACATCACATCACATCACATTACGGCAAATTGTACAGTACAACTAGTCATGTTGATGTGGATCTTTTTTAAGAAAAACAAGATGCTGTTGATGACTGTACTAAATTGAGCTGCATAGCTTTTAATAGCCATTTACCCGAATTGCGCTTTTGCCGGCTAATTGCATAGAATAATGCATTGGCGGCATCTGCGATATAGTTACCGACAAAATTATAGATTGCTTGACTGATGAGTAATGACTATCTATTACTTTGATAATTCGCTTGGCAGATGTGTTTTATTGTTGTTCCCGTTCCAGCCACGCGACATGATGAGACATCCATTGATCATGTTATCTATTGTACAGCAGCAATAAACAATGTTAATAAAATTTTATTCACAGTCCCAGCAACATCCATAGCAACAAAGCCATCTCATTGAGCAAAAGGTAGCATTATGCCCATATTGCTGGTCACGAGAACAGCGGTAACATAAACGCTGCAGTCGGAGTGTGCCATGCATTTGGCTGCCGCTTGGCCTATATTGGTATACACGCCTACGCTTGGCTAATAAGCTGCTCTATTTTTGTTTACGCAAGCTGAACAGTTCCCGGATAAATATTATGTGTCTGCTTCTATGAAAACAATTGCTGCCAAGCAATGTCTACTTGTTTTATTATTCTAAATTCGTGATAGTATAGATCCTCGCGACAGGCTCTATCGTTTCACCGTGACTTGCGCGTCATTCTACCGCACGTCGATCTTTTATTCGGTGTAACAAATGTCGGAGTTACTTTCTTATAAAATGAACATGTTAGAAAAGCACGTTGTTTTTTCTTTGACTAACCTCGATTCATATTTCGTTTTATCAACGTATCCGTTCTACATTCATTCGTTTATTACTGTGATTGTTGTATCAAAGTATAAGAAATACTATTGAAGTTTACAAACACTATCAATAGTTATTACTACTACTATCTTCATCACTACTACTACTTACTACTTACTACTACTACTACTACTACTACTACTATCTTTCTATTACCGATACGATCTGTGCGGCAATAGTTTTCAACGCCAACGTAAGCTGACGCTCTTCCTTCTACCTTCCTACCTTGCTGCCTTCCTTCACCTTCCTACCTTGCTATTTTACTACTCCTTTTCTCCGACCCTATCACCATTGTTGTGCTATTTTTGCCTACACGCCCCTTCCAATTACCGACGAAATACCTTTTGTGAATCTATTTTTAGCTTTGTGCCCCCTATTTTTGGAACAATTCGCTCGCTGTGCGACTACATAACCACTGACTAAAGTGTGATCCACGACTCGATCAGCACCTTATAACAAATACGCACACACTTACCACTCTGTCGCAGCCTATTTGATCTATCGATCCATAGCTCTATAGCCACGACCATACTGTCGTTGTTGTATCTTTTACTCCGCTGCCATTGTTATTCACTTACGTCTCCACGTGTGTATCTTTTGATTTTGCCTGTTCGTGTAGCCGGCCTGCCATTCACAGTTTTAAATATTGTCGGCAAAGTTGTATTGCTATTACACACACTATTACCCGAGTTGGACATTGTCAAGCTTTGTCTTTTGTCACACTGTCTTTCTATTCCGTTTTGCAATCTAGCAATTTTGTAGCACTTGTTCCTTTATTGTTATCCATTATCATTCTTTATACGCCTGTTATTATCACTATTAACCAAGTCACACACACACACACACACACACACAATCACAATCACAAACAGTCATCACATTATCTGAATAGCTGCATAACTAGCCAGCCAACAATCCATTCACACTTCGTTGGCCATTCTTTTACCTATTATTCTGATTTGACTACTACACACCGCCCTGAATCATCATCATTATTATCATCATCATGAATAGCGAATTTTCTAACGCAATGATTCAAAAGTCGCTTGATACGACGACAGAGTCGGTTGATTCGATACTGAACAACGTACTGTATTGGTGCGCGGTAGGCTACTTCCCCGCACAGTTAGAAGACTTGACTAATCAACCACCTGTGGAACCCATTTCGCCAAATGGTTCGCCGCTATTGCAACAGCAGCAATTCGATGGACATGCTTATGAACATTTGCACTCACATTCACATTCGCATCCATCTTGCGAGCCAGCAGCCGTCAAACTGTCGCCAACCATGCCACCGTCGCCGCTATCGATGCCTGCTTCGCCGCTGACCATGAATACCGCTTGTATTAGCTTGCCAATGATTAAGCCAATTGCGGCAGGTGTACTGCCCAGTCCACAGTCGTCGCTATGCATGGAGCAACACTGCTACTCTATCGAACATTTGGCGCCTCAATCGCTCGAAATGCAGCCATCGCTTAGTTTCGACACGACAATCTCATCCGCATCCTCGTCTTGCGACTATGATACACCAAAATTCTCTGTACAGCATCGGTGTTTATGGGACGGATGTGGCCGCGAGTTCGACGTGCAGACGGACTTGCTTCGGCATTTGAGCGAAGATCATGTTGGTCGCAGCCTGCGCGGTAATTTGTGCCTTACTTGCCGTTGGCCCGGATGCTCACGTGTGGCAAAGAAGAGAGATCACATGGTCTCTCACCTAAAAAGCCATGTTCCCTTTTGGCCATTTACCTGCAAGGTGGGTTTATTTACTTTCTCAAAATGGCTATCTGCAATTAATTTGCCGACTTGCGGCCTTTTGGAAAATAACAATTATCATCATCAATACACAATACTAATTTTTCTTTTTTGTTTGCTTCAAATAGTATTGCGGTAACCGGTTTAAGCACGCCACTGGATTGAATCGTCATATCAATCGTCATGAAATGCGTGGAGAAACTCAATAAGTGCGAGATAGAGCGCCAGGTGTACCTGCTGGTGCAAGTTATTACCGCTGTTGTTTTTACTATGACCTTGTTAGCTGTTGTCATGTTTGTAGATATGTGTAGTACTACACCAGTATTTCTGTTTTGTTTGTGTTCCCGTCGTTTGCTCGTTTGTTCTTTTTGGAGCTAATGCGCTTGTCGTCGTCCAGGTCACATCCCAAAATGGCTGTGTACTTTGGCGCGCGTGCATGTCCACTACTGCATAACCTCTCTCTCTTGTTTGTTTGCGTTTTCTAGCGCTGTCCTGTTCTTTATTCGTTCGCGTCTTATTATCTTGCCATTTCGCCACTTCGCTTTCTCTAACTTTGTTCTTTCTCGCTTTCTCTTTCTCTCTCTCTCGCCTCTTGTTCTTGTTGCTGCACTGCTATTGCCGTACTCTTACGTCCAAGACGTTTTCTAACGAACGACCATTTTTTTTCTACTACTATTGTTTTTCCGCTGGCCGGAAGTAGCAATAGTAGTACAACAACGGCCGCTTTTCGCATCGGTTATAACGATGCGCGCCCAACCTCTTTTGTGTGTGTAACTGATGACTTGTTAAGCAACATGGCTGTTTTCACGAAAGCTAAATAGTGTGCTGGGTCATACCAGCATTTCACGAAAGTTTTGTTTCAACCATGTATTCATTTATATTGTTTTGCCGTGCTATTTTTAATACGCGGTTTAACGGCTGTTTATTTAATTTCCTTTTTGTGACCACCAAAAAATAGCAGCAATGTATTTTTCTATTTTTTGCAAATCTGTTTACGACAATTGCTTTTTCTTTTTTATTTCAACCAACATATGAGTACAACTATTTTTGCCTCTAAAACTACACTACTATTGATGGCAATAGCAGGTCAGACGCTTTGTCAATTTTTTTGTTTACACAATTTGTTTAAAAAAAGTATATACATTTTCAACAATTTATATTCAGTATTTTTTGTTTAAGTGAATTTATTATTTAGTTTTATAATTATTTAATAGTATATTAAATTTAAAAAAGGCACAAATTAAATCATTTTTAGTTTTATTATTATTGTTACGATGTAATATTATTGACATAAATATACTGTCGTCTAGCTTGAGAAATGATAGATTTATAGTATAAAATCATTTGTAAATCTATTGTGGGTATGTGAATCAAGCTTCTTTAATTGTATCTATTTGGGACGATCAGCTACAAAGTAACACGGAATAGGCAGTTAATAGTACCACACGTTATTTTATAGATATTTGTCTGTTAGTTTCTGCCTAATTCAATGTGGTTAAGCTATCCCATGATATTCTTGCATTGATTCTTCCACATGCATGTGCGTGAGAGAACAAAACGAAAAAATAAACACATGCAGTAACAAAAACACAACTATTGCGGTGCTGCAAATAGCCATTTACTTTTATGTCCGTCCACTCCGATACTGCAATTTATTTAATTATCGTCTACACTCATCTTATCCTTGCATAATGCCGACTCTATCACCTGATGGACCATTATGCTGTTGGCCTTTGCTTCATCATTATTGGCATTATTGACTAGCTATTGGCCTACTATGTGTTTTATGTGTGTACATGTGTATGTGTGTGTACATGTGTACCATTGCGTTGCCGTGTCACTCTATCATTCCATCATTAATAGTACACGTCTACTTTGTACCTTCAACGCCCCAAAGTACAGTTTCACTTTATTGACAAAAGTTATTATTTATTTATTTAAAGACATTGTTAAAAAATCAACTAGTAGTCTACACTTTACTATTAGTAATTATTTACTAACTATTGACGTATTTTTAAACACTACAAAATAAATCCCTAACTATCATTTTTACTCTCTACACTTTACATATCTATATATCTCGCTGTGTTGTATTATCTGTTTCTTATTCTTGTTCTACCCCTTCGTCGGTTAGCCACCCCTTAAAAACTTTACCATTGTCTATGGCTATTGACTCCTCGCCTACTGGTCCCACCTTGCCGTCCATTCATTCACACTAGTTACTGCAATATTCGATGCACCTTGTTGCTCATTAACCATTACTGCTTCGTATGCAATATTGTAGTCATTTCGCTATATCTATTTATCTATATCACGCAGGCAGCGTGCAGTGTGAATAGTAGAACGACAAAAAAACAATATAGATTTTATGCAGCCATCAAGGTGGATTTGGTAAATTATTCGCTGTCGTATCACCTACACGAGTATTATCGTCATTGTTGCTATTGTTGCTGCTGCTGCTCTGTTACGGTTGCTGCCACCATCACGGTCATCGTTGCTTTACCTTTACCTTTTGCATCCTTGATATACCTGTTCCGCCTTGCACTCAAGCCAACCTTTACGAATATTCGTAAACTCTGTTGCATAATAGTTCCGATAATCACTAACTGTAGAGAAAACACCTGTAACAATCTCTACAATCTGCTGTGGCTATTAAGCATCTATTTTCATATTATCCACGCACGTACAACACGCGTGTTATGGTCGAGCCTTTTTCCTTTCTAATCTTTATTCATATTAAGCCACATTGGTAAATAACAACGTATCGTTGGATTGATACACACGCAGGCACGCAGGCTCTTACTCGCTCGCTCATTATCATCTCCGTTCTATTCATCTCTCGTGGCCCATCTCTGCCCACGTACTACCACATCACCATCACCATCACCATCAGTATCACCTATTTACCAATCTATAAACGCATACGTCTGGCACACGACTACCCGCACGCACATAGGCACACAACTAGTTATCGTCCACTGATCCATCAATCTGTAACTGGTTTGACTTCTCTTCTTCTTTACTTCTCTCGCTTGCTCACTTTGCTATTTGAGTATCGGTTGGCCACAGCTCGTTCGTTAGTCAGTCTACCTCAACCTCAACCTCAACCTCTCTCTTTCGCTCTATTTTACTCACCCACTCGCTCACACTCTTCTTCTCCTTTTGCGTCGACTGTGTAAACGAGCATTACTCGCTTACTCATCTCTGTTATTTGTCGTTTGTTGTCGGTGGTCACCTTATTTGCTCTTGCTATCACTCGTTATTTACGCACGTTGCCACACTAAGCCACTGATCATCATTGGCCATTTCTTTCATTACGTCCTGTATTTGGCTGGCTAGCTTATTAGATTGCTTTTTGCTTACTTGTCGGGTATCGTAGACACATATCACCAAAAACTATCGAATATATGAAGGTGTGAAGTGCCTGCTTCATCATTCTCCGCACTTTGCTCCATTACTATATTCGTTAATAGGGCACAGCATTTTGGTCGCTTTTATCCGGCTCCGCTCTTGGAAAAACGCCACCGCTGCCGCTGAGCAATAACAACGACATACTCTCTTTACTAGGTCATCATTCTTTTGTTTTCACACATCATTTGTTACATCCAGTGCTCGTCTCTATATACATCTTGGCCGCACTAAATAGTCGCGCCTTCTTGAACACCAACCGGTTTATTCAAGCAACAGCTAATTATTTCTACCACCAACTACTGCGGAAAAACGCATATATATTCATATAGAATATCTGCATTCCATATATCTCGTTGCCTTTGGCCTCGTATCTATATTTGTTTGTTTGCGCGCTATCGCTTGGCCTGTGTTCTCGCCTAGTTTACTATCATCTAATTGCAATTCTGCCTGCTACAGAACTTTAGCATTATGGACAACACTGTTGCCGGACCAGGCATGCTGTCCTTGTCGCTTCGTCCTCTTAACGAGGATAGTCAGCAGCTGGCCTGTCGCTGGCGTGGATGCCAGGATGGAAATCGTCTATTTTGTCCACAGTCGTTGTATGACCATCTTTGTCAGGCTCATGCCAGTAGTTCCTATGCTGCATTGGGTCTAGCACAGGATTTGTCTGTCGGCAATGGTAGCGCTGTGGATGGTGATGGCAAAACAGGTGACATTGGCGAAGGTGTAGCTTGTCTATGGGAAGGTTGCCAATATCGCTGCAAGAGTAAAAAACGCCATCACATGAACAGCCATTTGCGTAGTCATGTGCCACTGTCCCCATTTCAATGTCATGTAAGTGGTTTGAATAATGTATATTACTGAATTTTACGTTAATTTTAATTTTAATTTTAATACCAATTAATTTATTGTCTTGGGCATCAATATCATATAGATTTGTGCTGTTACATTTAAATGGAAGTCAGATCTTACTAAACATCTCCGACGCCAGCACGATATTACTGGCCCGGCTGCCAACCAGGCCATGTCTGCCGAAGACAATGCTCTAGAGACCGGTTCAATGATGTCCGATGAAATGGACTTTGCCTCAGTGCCTAGTATGGGCATGCAAGAAGATGTACGATATGATCCGTTGTTCAGCCAACAATGTAAGCAATAGCATATTAGATAGTAATTTGAAGCTATACTATTATTACAATTATCCATTATAATATGTATACTTACATATTATGATTATAGTGCAGGCAAATATGGCGGCTGTGGCTGCTGCGGCTGTGGCTGCCAATAACAACAATGGTATGTCTATTAATGGACAGCATGGTAATGAGATGGATGCTGCGCAGCTACAAGCGAGCCGAGAACGTTCAATCTCGGTATTACAACACTTTATTCAAGTTGTACGTGAAGGTCGCCTTCAGCCACATTCAAATGATCCTGGTAAGCAGTCTAATTAGCGCAATGCCTAGTTGTTATATTTCAATCATTTATGATATCAATCATTACTTATACGCTATATGCATTTTTTAGCACTAGCAGTATGGAGCGAAGAATTATCTAAATTAGATCTTGCTACAATTAAACCATTGTTAGCAAGTAATCCAGATGCACTTCAAATTATTGAAAGCTTTTTGGATGTAATGAATGTAGAGTCTGGTAGGTTATTATAGTGTGATTTAAATCATTAATTTACACATAGCATGGCTGAAATGACACATGATGACGAATACTTACTAATAATACATCTACAATGTTGACAGGCCACGTTGCTGTTAAGAATGAAATGTCGACCTCGCCACAGCCTGTACCAATGATGGATAGCATGTCCTTCCTTGGACATAACAATGTTAGTCCATCTGTACCTTCTAACGACAAAAGTATTACTTCATCACCGGCTATTATGGCTGCTGATGGCTTTAATGGTGGTGTACCTCTTACAAACCCACTAAGCTCAATGGGTGGCTTATTTGCCATGGACCAGACACAGTCGATGTACTCGGCTGGTGTTACCTACCCGGCTGTCACTGCAACAAATGACCCAGCTGGCATTGCTGCTGCTGCTGCTGTCGCTGCAATGACTAACGCTGCACATCCAGCAATTTTCTCACCACCAGCTCAACATGCGCCGTTTTCGCTGCTTCAATCGCATCAAAACTCGCAGCAAGCTACTCCATCGCCGCATATGTCGTCCATGTCGCCACCAATCGATGAAAGTCTTCTATTTGGCAGCTCGATCGATAGCTCGTCCTTTGTATACTCACCACCAGCTAAAATTGACGAGGAGCCAGTGTCATCGCCAGGAGCTCCATTGATGGATGCACAAATGGCCGCTGCATCGCAACTCGATGTTGCTCAATATAATTGGTTATTAAACCAAGAGGTAAGCTATGTGCTCGACACTATATGAATTTATCAGCAAACAGATTTTAATCAATATACTAATTATTATTTTGCATATACAGTATCCAATGGGCATTGAGTCGGCTATGGGCGTACAGCCAAGCGAGATCTTTGGTGCCATGTCACCTACCAACATGGTAGCTCAGCAAATGGCCAACAATCCACAAGCACATATGTTCAACTGGACTAATCAGCTCCGGCATACGAATGGTGCCGATGAACGATCACTACGCCGAGTACAATCAACACCGATGCTTGTTGAACATGCCCAGCAACGGCCAACAATTCGATCGCCAGGCTCACCTTCAATGCTACGTCCAATGAGAAGCACAGAACTACGCGCCCGAATGGTGTCGCCGTCCCGTAGTACCGAACGCGCCACACGACCAACACAGCACGCTACAAAGGCTAGCATGTTGCGCGCCTCACAATCAGTTGATGCGCTACGTATGCACGCGGCAGTAGCAGCCGCAGCCGCAGCCGCTAATCCAAATCCCACTATACCCGAACATGGCAATGCACCCGACTTTAGCGCTAATCCCGCGGCAATTGGCATGGTTGGCGTTAATAATCCGGTTAATCCAGCGATACAGATGGATAAGCGAGGCAGTGGCCGCGGTCGTCTCGACACGGTTCTTCGTCGTATGCAGCAGCTAACACTACGCAATCCTACCGGTGTCACTGGTCAAGTGAAATTTAAACGATCACTTGAACGCATTCGTTGGCAGGGCCAGTAATAACTTTTAAGGCCGCGCTTGATCTTACGGGCTTTCTTTAGCTCACTATACCTATATTTATAGTAGTGCAATATGTGAACTAGACGATAACCAGGACTGATGATGCTTTTGTTCGATCCACACACAAACACAACCACTTACATACACATACACACCGACACATACATATTTACATACACATAGATGGATAGATGGGGTATAAGATATGGATCAAACATCAGTAACACGGTTAACATTTAATGATATCGTAATTAAGCGCGCGCACCTATTTAAACGTGTATGTGTACTTTTCGTGACATGTTATTGATCGTCCAATCGACGGATTTCTATACCATTTCTCTCTCACTCTCTCACTTATTATTACTATTTTTCTTTTTACCTTTTTGGCCTTTAGGCAAAGCAACGAACCCAGTGCGGCTATGCTTATGTCGAAGAGGCGAGTAAAGACGCTACGTCTCTCTTTGAGCATGTCGAATGGGGCTGTACCGATCGAAAGCATCTACGACGCATTTTATTTTTTATTAATACTAAAGAAATAACTAAAGTTAGTCCATCATATTATACGGTATAATAAATATGACGTTTACATAATAACGTTGCAAATGTAACTTTTATTAATACAAGTATCTATAATATAATTATTACTATTATACACCATTATATACTATACTGAATACAATTTATTTATTATATGATTCAATACACTTTACTCGGTCTACTTATTGCAGCATATACATTATAGCGTCGACACCACTTATCTTATTCTTCCCGTTGTATATTCAATATATTGTATGTCATTTTATTATATGCTAGTTACATAATATTTAGAGCTGCTATTAATTTGACTCTATATCTATTAGTAATAAATGAAATAATATATATATAATATTGCCATAATACAAATTAAATAACTAAATAAAGCATCGCACATAGAAAGATTGTAAATAGACTAATCATTACCAAAATAAAAGATCGTCATGCTGTTATATAGTAGCAGTGTTTTTACGCAACAGCTACTAACCAGGTGCAACAACCTTATTATGAATAAGCTTTAATAGCATATAAATGATATTATTGCTGACTCCTTAATTATATGTATAAAAATATAATGATAAAACACAATAAATAGAATAGACAGTACGAGTATAGTGCGTGTATAATATCGTTTATTGGCTATATTCTTAGCATATTTTTACTGAAAATAACAGCTATTGCATTTTATGTTGAATTATGGTCGAAGATATGCGTGGCAGTATAGACATATACGTCTATCATAGAGTGAATAACATATGGTCAAAATATCTCATTCTATATTACTAAAAATATGACGCACAAAAAATAATGATTTTTAAAGTTTTAGCCCATAGTCAAGGATCCAGTATAAATGAATGGATAAAGCTAAAGAACGTCATAGCATACGCACAGTTTACATTACATCATGTTTCCAGTAATGATCATATTAGCATATAGTAATAGTAGCTCTGTATATTTAGATAGAAAACTTTGCATGGCACACACTATAGATAACATGCTGGTAGGTGTACAACCTTACAATAAATGATGTGTGGACTAGCACTTACACGCATGATTATAACCGGTTGATATACCATGCATTGCTCCATTCCATTCAAAACTGATTACGTTTGGTGGAACTGTCTGCGGTGTGGCCCAATATTGGTATACTGCGCTATATACAATTCGGACTATTTACATTATTTTAAGACTGAGCAGTTGGCTACATTTGTGCTTGATCGCAATAGTTTATTATAAAGCTACATATATTGGGCGGCCAGCAATTAACATTAGCAGCCAATTAAAAATGGTTTTTATATTGATTGTTTGTAGTGTTGTAATAAAACAAACAGCTCATTCTCTAAGCAATAGCCACTATGTCGGATTAAATGAGCATGTGAACCAACCAGCGTAGTTTCATAATCAAGGAACTACGGCCAGTCTGCGTGCGACAGTACGTACCTGTAAAAAGCACAAGTTCAATGCACTAGTGCTGCTACTGTACCGTTTTTATGTGCTGTTGGAAATACTTGCAGATATTAGGGATTGGGATTGTTAGTGAAAGCAACTGCAAAGATATAGCGATGCATCATCACTACTTTTGTAGAATCAATGGATTCAGTTTGCACCATATGGTTCAAATTGTGTAGCATCATTGTAAAAATTAATAGATAAATTTCTATCGCATGTGTACTGGCTAATTAATATTGCCGAGCAGATTGAAGTAAAGACTGGGCAGCATGATACCACATCGTTGATATGTTGGTATACGAATGCTTCAAATCACCATGTGGATGTGCTGTTATTGGTTTACATTGTACATCAATGTTATAGACCATACAATACAGCATGTTGGTATCTTAGTATAATCACAAATTTAAATAGCTTATAAAATACACACAGATAGCCAGCAGTACCACTATTTTACTCTACTTTCTGCCAAATATCTACTACTACCTACTTTGCACCAAACATACTCTGTAGTTCACTCTACTTGTTTGTCTTAACAAATTAATATCATCATGAGGCTTTCCCTTGCTGTCGTCTGCATCCTCGTCGTGGCCTTTGTAGTCAATACAGCCATGGTGGACGCTAACCCAAATAGAATTCGTCGTGGTATGTTACAATCAGAATAAATATGTTAATAATGTACCAGCTAACATTATGGTTGGACTAATGATGGTACTAGCTCGTAAGTCTTAATTATGAACTATTGCCCCAAAACTTACTGTATACTTTTATATGCATAATAAACGCGATAAATATATGTAAATAGTCGGTAAGTTTAATTATACATAATTATTGGCGTGCTAATTGATTTTGCCTATTAATTTAAAATGGGGTGAACCAGTGCCATTGATTAGAAGTAAGTTTAGTACAAGATTGCAAGTCAAATACTACACTGAGAGTGCTAATATGCTGAATTTCCATCAATAGGAGGTAGACTAGACTAGAAATAATTAGTTGCTTATTTAACTAATAGTGTTTATATTTAATAATCTGCATCAACAGCTGGTAAGTAGCGTTGTATATTAGTTGATTATATATTAAACATGCAATACACATTATTTATACTTAATAATCTGTGTTAATAGATTGTAAGTGGTATTGTATAATAATTAGCTATCAGCTAAATGTATATTGTGTATTGTTTTGTACTTAATAATCTGCACCAACAGTTGGTAGGTAGTATTGTATATTAATTGTTTTATACATTAATTATATGACATATGATGTATATATTTATAAATATAGCATAACCGGCACTTCCAAGATGTTGACATAGGTATTGTGTTTAAATTTCTAGTGCAATACACTTTAGGTATATATTCAGTAAAGAACTGGGCCATTTGACAACTATTGCTCAGACTATTTATATATCAAGTTCCATTCAATGTTCGGTTTGTTCAACTTTAATCAATGGCGCCATTATATTTCCAGCAAGTCTGTATCCAGTTGTGCCTATCTAACTATGCAGAATTGTAGTAATAAACATATGGTTCCATTTTAAATATATGCAATTAAATGATTGTAGTTATACTTATGTTTAATTTCCATCCAACCATTAGCAAGTATTAATCAAGTAAACGTATTAATAGCAGATTTTGCAAGTGCATCACATTAACTACAAGCATAGCCTAATACAATATAGCAATAATGTTGTTAATATAGCAATTTGCGTGATATTATGTTAAACTAGTATAGTAATAATTAAAAAACATGATAAATGAGAATAAATAGCACATATTATTGAGGCGAATAAATGGCGTAAAAATGGTTAACACTTCCTAATCAATATACAGCTATTCTTTAATATAAGCAATATTGGTGAATTAACACATGTAAATTGTTTTTTTTAAATCAATACTAAACTTTTTTTACTTATACTGGGAATGTAGCTACAAGATGCTATAAATAATAAGTAGTTAGAGAAAGTGCGTGGATATTTGCAATGAAATACGATAAGCACATATATGTATATGAATAAGTAAACCAAATTGGAATTTACAATAAATTAAAATGCATAACAAACACGGTTGGCAATAAATAAGTAACTTTTATCAACAGTTTATGACTAGTAATCAAATTAAGCAAATGTCATCAAGATAATCATTTAATTATATTCAATAAAACAAAGACTTGTAATTAAATATTAATAATATATACATTTCAATAATTAATTAATTTTAATTAGGTTTTTATAATGCATAGTTTATATAAAAAATTTAAAGAAACGTAGACCAAAAAACAAATACACGGCGAATGCGCAGCACCCACCGTTGATTATGGCCAAGCGTAAACACAAACAACTACAATTAACGTAGTGTGTCTTTTTTGCTAAAATGAAAATAATAGGCAGCACACAATAATAACAATGACAATGATGATGATAATGCGATTATGATGATGATGATGATGATGTAATGTATGGTTGATAAGGGCAATATAAATGAGGATGTGGTATAGTAGTATGGTCAATGCTTATGTACGATAATAGACCACGCATAAGGCGTAGCCAAAAAGAAAACAACTATAAAAGAAAAGAAAAGAAAATGGTCAAAAGATCGGCGTAACAACGTTAAATGAAAACACGGAAAACAAAATGTAAGTCAAATAAATCAAGAAAATGGTGAACCACCACCACAACATCGATCAGTAGCAAGAATTGGACCTTAGAAAAGGTTAAAATAGAGAGACATGGCAACAAGTACCTCTCATACTTTAAAAGATCATCGCAATCCAAAAGGGCGACGCGTTAAATACCTTTTCTCCTACCGCATGTTGGTTCTGGCCATCTTGATTGGATGCAACATCAATTATAAATTACTATCTACATCATTTTCTATAATTAATTCTATTGAATTAAAAATAAAATTGCATCTAAAACAACATGTTACACAATTTAATAGTGCATATGATGCTGTGACTGCGGATGTAAATGCTGCTGCTGCTGCTGCTGTTGTTGTTGTTGATGATGATGTAAATGATAATGATGAAGACCAGTTGGGGAAGCAGGATGGATAGAACCATAGGCAGCACTAGTGGTAGGCGTAATAGGTCCGTTCATAGTCGTCGACAATCTATCCGATGCACTGGTAGACCAGTGACGTGTATGAGACGGCTCATAGTGATGGGTAGCTGCTGATGGTGATGATGCCGAGGGCAATGGTAAATAGCTAGCTGAAGATGAGGCAGAACTATTTGCCGTCAATGATGGCGGTGGTAACGAGGGAATAAAGCCATGGTGTGATGGTCGATGATGAAGCATTGGCTGCGGACATGAATTTGATCGCTGATGCTGAGATGATACTGATCCGGTAGCAGCAATAGGTGAAATAAGACCCGATGACATCGTCGTTTGATGGCCGTGTGGTGAAGGCAACGTGAGAGTGGATGGTGGATAATGGGCTGATACCGGTGTGGGTACTGGTGCTGGCAATGTGTGTCCTATGGGCATTACAGATCGGGTGCCAATGTTGCCATTATTATTAATAGTGCTGTTGTTCATTGATATCATCGCATGGGGATGCGAATTTACCGCGGGAAGTATTGTGCCGGGTAGCGGAGACACCATACCCGATAATTCTAATCCCAGCTGATTGCTTTCAAGTTCACGTCGTTCCATATGTTTCCGTTCATGTTTCTTTAAATCTTGGCGGCGTTTATAGCGCTTATCACACACGCGGCATCGTAGTGGCGTTAATGGTACATGAACTCGTAAATGAGATGTAATATGGTCTCGTTTGTTGGTCGATGTTTGACAGTCCTCCCATCGACAGGTTAGACAAAGATTACCACGAGCATGTCGTCCTACGTGATCATCACACAGATGCTGGTAAAGTGTCTCAGGCCCATGAAAGGTACGTGTACATTGGCGCCATCGACAATGATACAAATGCGACTGTCCGCCTTGACTACTGCAATTGTTGCTGTTGCTGCTACTATTGATGGGTGATGTACCACTAGATTCTAATAAAATAGTAGATGTTGTACCATGATTATGATTCATTGCAGAAGCAGATAACATTGAAGTAGAATATGGCAGCTGTTGTTGTTGTTGTTGTTGCTGTCGAGCTGCTGTTGGATGATGGACAGCATTTAGGCCATTCGACATCACAAGAACCGGTGATGCAGATGCCGTACGATTGGGTGTGCTATGATAGCTATAGTTACTAGCACTTGGTAGGCTGTCTGCCGATGGATAAGGCGAGTGGGCCAATGATGGATGCGGCTCCAACAGGGTGGACAATGAAGGTAAAGGTGGATGCTGCATTGGATGAACAGGTGACGGTGTAGAAGCATAAAAAGGGCCCGTTCTAATTGACAGAGGCGGCGGCGTTGGTGGTGTATGCGGTGTGGCAGCTGTACCCGTAGCAACGGTCCTTGCCGATACAGCAGTGGTATTTGTCGCTATAGCAGGTGGTGAAACTGAACCCATTCGATGCTCCAAATGACTAGTAAACATCAATGGCGGTGACGGCGATGCAGATGATACTGAAGATGCCGATTTACCGCTATTGTGTTGCTGATAATAGGACTGAAGTGGCGGTGACAATTGTCGATTGCACGGAATAGGTAAACACTTTGAAAACGCAAGTTCAGTAGGAACAACCTGCGGTTCAATAATGTGGACGGGCGACGACGACGAATACGACATAATTTAGTAACTTGTTAAACTTTCAGTATAGTAACAACTCTTTGAATGAGTCTATCTGTGGAATAATTTCTATAGAACCAACGTAAGTACACTGTCATACAGAGAAATAAACATATTCTATTTACGTGATATTTAAACAGTAATACGCAATGACATTAACGCCATTAAAGCTATGATTCACAATATATAAAACTATCTTTGTCCTTCCTATAATAGTATAACGAGCAACAGCAATACTATACGCAACTGAAGTAGCAGTAGTAGCAGTAGTAGTAGAAGAAGAAGAGGAATGAAAGAAAAAAGCAAGTTCAAGTCAATAAAATAATATTGTACTAATAGCAAGTCGTTAGTAACCAGTAATAGTAACAAGTAGTAACAAGTATACGCAAGTGTAAAAGTAATAATAGTAAAAAGTAGTAGTACCAGTAATACTAATAAAGCTGTAGTAATAAGCAAGCAAGTTTAAAAGAATAGTAAATATACGAGGCAGTGAGAGTACAAGCGCGTTGATTTCATTTGCTTATTCCAAAACTGATATCCGACGTCTAGCAGAGCAACCAGTACTTTATATTTATAAAAATATAAACTATGGCGGAGGAATAAGAAGGGAAGAGGGTGCGCACGGAAATTACTCCGGGCGGCCTTGCTCCGTTGTATTCTTGTATAAATGTGCCCGTCTGCTCTTATTCCCATATACTTTTTGGGCAATAAAGGCTGACTGCGTATGGATGAATGTGGGTGAGTGGGCAGTGTTGTTAGACTGGTGCAAAGGAATAAGAGAGAGAGAGAGAGAGAGAGAGAGAGAGCGGACTGCATGGAATAAGCAATAGAATGCCGGATGTAAAAAAGAGTGACATGAATGTATTAAGTGGCTGAAATGAGACTATTTTCGCCGAGATGCCGAGCATCAAGGGTGGGAACGAAGTTTAGTAAAGGGGAAATAAAGCGTGTGTGTGAGCAGTGTAGTAATTTAATTACTATGATAGTCATGATAGACATATCAGTTATCATAGTGTGTAGTCATATATCACTCTAATAAGAATGAGGAGACTGATGATGATGATGATGAGGCCGGTAATACCAGTTTGGCATATCTCCTTTCAAGTGTGTAAGGAGATGGAAATAGTAAAGGCAAGCATGTGCATTGGCAAAAACAAGATGTGGAAGGACAAAGATAGAAATGTCAGGATAGTGGCCACGACAGCGCGGGCAAATCCTTGGCGACTGTTTAAACAGTATGCATACATTAGATTTTATATCGTGATGCAGAGTCACCATTACACGGCCACTGCATTCACGTCATAGCAATGGCTGCAATGGGCACGTTAAAAGTGCAGCAGCAATAGCTACTGTAGCAACGGCAGTATTAGCAATAACTGTCGGTGCTAACACAGTAACAATCATGATCAAAGTCATTGCAACCATGGTCATGTTATAAACAAAATAGTCCGCTGACTATTAGTGCGGCAACATATCTATTAATACTAATGCATGCTACTGATATATGCCGAGCAGCTGCAGTAGATGCTGTACCGTGCAGATTCTATTTACCCTCTATTCGCCAAGACTTACCCTGCTGGTTACTGTCACGATTATTATACTGCGGCTAAACTTAAAAGGCGTGATATGATACTAAAGTATGTGAACACAAACGGATAACGACTATGACGTCGGCGATAAGAAAATGAGAAAGCGCAAATGATGCGAACCTCGCGACAAGCAAGAAAAAGGCAAGTCAAGAAATGTGGTTGCAGATCGGATGAGTAAGCACCGTCAACGGACAAATATTCAGCCGATCAATAAGACTACTGGAGAAACGGTCGTACCGGCATTCGCCGTTTAAATATCCAACAAATCCAGCTAATACGTGTGGGTATGTGTGTGTGTGTGAATTGGTGTATGTATGGATTTGTATTAATAGCAAAATTAGCCAATTGAGGAAACGACAATTTCTTGGCAACAATAAAACAAGGATTGTTTTGCTTGGCGTGTAAAGCAAAAGGCGACTAGGCAAAATAAAGCAGCTAGAGGGGAAGTGATTGATGAGTGTAGTAATAGTGGTAGCAACAGTGCAATAATCAATCTGGTGCAGCCTATGTTATGCAGTTCATATATAAGAAAAAAATTAGATCAGTGGGTGCTGATTCATCAAGGCGTTTGGCGATGGCGAAAGATAATGGCTTGGCGATTCGCTTTCTTCCGTGTCAGTGTGTCAGTGGGGCGTCTGTGTCAATACGATAAAAAGTAGCCTAAATCGACCCTTGGCTTTTTATCGGTTATAATTAGGTAAAACAATGAATGCTTCCAGTGCCGAATTCCTTACAATGTCAAAACGATTCAGTTACAATAATAGGATGATTATTGATAAATAAATAAACGAGACAAGTTAGCAAGTGTTTAAAAATGTTTTTAAATAATTGCGGGTGTTTAACCTGATTCTTGGCAGGGAGTACCAACTGAAAAGGATCTGTTCGGGAATAATGTGATATGAATTGGTAAAAATAGCACTTGAAAGTGAAGGGCACAAGTAATAATCACACTGGATGTGATGATGATGATGATGATGATGATGATGATGATGTTGCCAATAACGGACTGCTTATAGCGGCAATATTAGCAGTTGTATGGCGATATCGGCGCTGGTGCCGACTGATGAATAAAAGTAGCAAAGCAGCTGAAACACTCAACTAGAAATACGGAGTATGATTAGTATACACAATGTCGGGTCAAGGCGAAGAATTTACGGCTAAATAACGGAGTGAGTCACGCGCTTCCACAGCAAGGTAAGAGAGAGCAAGCGATAGAGATGGAAGAAAGAAATATAGATACAGGTACATACCCATACACGTGCACACTTATAGTTGAATGATAATAAACTAAAAATTGTATAAATGGCTATTTATTAATAGACACGGTGTAGTAACTGCGTGCTTTAACCTCCTACCATGTGTGTGTGTATGTGCGTGCGTGCGTGCGTGCGTGCGTGTGTGTGTGTGTGTGTAGTGCACATGTACGTGTACATTAATTCAATAATATAATGATAATCATCATAATAAGCCATTGTAGGTTGTTAGTACTACTTGTAAATAAACGAGCGTATTCTTGGTCAATTTGCGCCAAGACTACGAATGCTTAGCGGACTGGGTACTCAAGGGCTGTGGCATTTTTTTCTCAAGTAAAATACTTGAAAATGCTAGAAATAGAGCATACCATCCTTGATATTGACGCTATAGTTAGTACCTGAAGGCGTGGTAGCTCGTTTTCAGTACGAATATAGATGTGCTAACGCTTTAGGAATAAGCTATTCGGTAGCACATGGATGGGGCCGATCGCCGCCTATACTAAAGTAAATCCGTCGGCGTTCGTGTGTTGCCACCTTTCTTTCCCCCCGCGCACCATGCTCAAGGAAAAGGATGTAAACGTGCAGAACCAGTTGCCGTCAGGGGCTTTATACATGGAAAGGAGGCTTGCTAGTGCAAATTGGTAACTAAAATAACGGATATACAACAAGTTGTACCGTGGTGTTGGAAGTAAGTAAGGGGCAGTATCAAAGCGTCACCTACTCTTAATACACACTTGCATAGCAACGAAGGAGCAAGTTTAATTGTTGTTGTTGTTGTTATTATGGTTTACTTTTAATACGTAAATTTAATGTAATAAGATGATTTGACTACATTTTATCGTTATGCATAGACTCGGATTTAATGCTTCTATGTACATATGAAAAGTTGAAACCACCAAGCTATGCATGCATGTTGTTCAATAATACGACCGTAGCGATAAACAATGGGCAGACAAGAATGAAATGATAATAAATATTATTAACAATTAATAAAATACTAATAACGTTAACAATTGCGTAATAATTAAAATATGAATAGAATAAATCAAACTATATATTATTATTAAAATAAATACACTATTTAATAGCAATAATAGCAAATGCATATCCGCAGCTATTAATTCTTTAAATTATTTATTTAGAAGGTTCGAATAAGCCATTAATCCTAATGCTTGCTAGACCGATGAACGGACCAATGAATTACTAATGAATTAATGGTTTGGTCAACTCTAAGATACCCCCCCCCCCAGTACTAGAAGAGTATCAGGCTGGAATAGTCAGTCAGGCTTTTGGCCCCTTTGTCCAACTATATCCTTAAATCCACCTCTACTTTTTCTCAGAACCATGGTCTAGACTGTTTGGCCAAGGTGATATGCGTCATAGACTATGCATGCAAATGTGATATGCCAGTGTACGCCAAGGTTGGCTACCGAGTCAATGGCTGCATTGGTAAATAGGAATTGAAAAAATAAAAGGGCGCATAGGCTTGCAGGTTTTTTAAACTCGTTTTTTCCTACCACAATTACCTATGATCGTCATTGGTGGTTAAATAGATTAGTCATGACAATAAGAATAATACCATGCTATTGCTATAATTAATGTTAATATACTAGTATTGTTATTATTACTAGTAATAGCAACGCCAATACTAGCTATTTACACAAAACAGTATTTTATAAATAAATAAATGAATCAATTAGTATTCATGCCATGTGCGTCAAATAGCTCAATTCAACGATCCTTGAACAACATTAACCAAATGGTTGCTGTGAGAAGATGCACTTCGGGCCGAAAATAGCATCTGCAATAAAAAAGAAAACACAGGAATGTGCTTATCACTGAGTCTCCTCATTTGTAGTCAAAACATTACACATTGTACGCCGAGCAATGATGTAATGTTACTACAGTGTGCACAAATTATTGCAAATAAATGGCATTTTTTCTACAGCCAAGGCTTGCATTCTTGTCAGGGTGATATCAAAGATAATTGAACGGTATTTAGTACTCCAGTAATGATTTGTGCGCTATTATGCAAGTACAGCTGCTTTGCAGCTAACTAGACGAATATTCGATAAAGCTAAGGGGATTGTAAACGAACTCTTATTCCATAGACACGATTATACAAACATTACAAATAGTTGGAATCACATTAATTATATTATATTAATAAAAGTAAATTATCATGTAATTTATTAGCTTAAAAGCCCTACAAGTAGTAATATAACGAATGGAAAAGATATTGCTGTAAATACATTTACAAACCCTTTAGCCATTTTGTATATAGCCACCGGCCCCATGTTCACAAGAAATAGGAAATTGGTGCTTGTATATATGTAGTATGTAATAGGTAGGTATCCTTTAGACATGCACCATACAAATACAAGGAAATCAACTCTCATTATTCCTTATTTGTAGATGCAGCCTCTGGACTGGTCTTGACACCTTCTGACGAGTCAGCTGAGGTCACGTTCGTTAATGATGCTTTTCGCGTAGCTGCACGAGCCTGCATCATCTGTTCAACATGTTGTCTTAAACGCATGAGCAGTAAGCGTACACGTTCAGACTGTTCAATTTTGGGGTCAGCAATCTTTTGAGCTGCATCATCATCATCATCATCGCCATTATTGTTATTGCCGGAGGTTGATGCATCGGTTGCAGTAGTCGTTGTTGCCTCTTCCAAAAGTTCCAATGATTCTCTTTGAAGTTTACTAAAGGATGAACTACGAGCGCGTGCCATACTATTTACCGTTGGCTTATCGTATCGTTTGGCAGCTCGACTTGGTTTTGCCGTATATCGTTTCACGCCATCCCTGGCCGCTACTTCTGTAGAGTTAGAGGCGGACGGTTTTGTATCTGCGGCCGATGCATTGCTCGATGCTGTGCTATCCATCGAAGGTCGACGTGTATTTTTATCGTCGGTAATTGATGGTGCAGATAAGCGCAGATTCTTTACCTTGTCCACTATCGATGATAGCATAGACGAATCAAACGAATCCTTCTTAGCATGGCCCAAATCTAGACCTTTATCAAGTCTAACTACATAATTGGCTACAGGTGGCGGCATTGCTGGAACGAATGGCGGTGGAGATGCAGCATTTGTCTCGCTTAATACAGGGGATATTGGTTGAATACCAACTGTATTCGAAGGGAACAGACCCTCGCTAGGCGGGCTCATACACGATGACATCTGAATCTCCAGCTGTTTCGATAAATATGTTTGGCATTGGTGTAACTGTTCAAGATGTTCTGAAGATGTACTACGAACTAATGTTGCCAATGTATTGGGATCAATAATGGACATTTGTAGAAGCATGATTTGTAGTGCTATAGGTCAATTTAGCAGTATAGGCCATCGTTAATCATTTGAAATATAAATCGTTTTCATCATCAATCAATTCGCATATATTTTAACATTTGCATTAATAAAGTAAATAAATAAAGTTTAAATCCCATGAAAATAAATGTTATAGAATAGAAATCACAGTAATTATAATGATAATATAAATAGGATAATAGGATAATAATAATAATAATAATAGGAATAGGAAAAAATGCAGGTCATACGCGGAAAACAGTCAATAAAAGCTGAATAAATAAAGACACAAACAAACAAAAAATCATGACTATAAGCTGTCATCGAGAATAGAATAGCATAAACAAGAATGCTGTCTATTAAAAACGTAAAAAAACTATACCTACAACCAGTTGAACTAACTATAATGCTGTATAAACATACCTTCATACGATTGTGCACTATAGTATGTTATTAGTAGGCAAGTAGTAAAGAAAGAATACGCAAAGGAAATGAAACAAAATGCACATCAAGCTTGATATTGAATACGACAAAAGAACGAATACGAACGCAAGCGCAAGTGTAAAAATAGACACGTAGTACATCAGCATAATAAAACACCATAATCGCTACAAAAGGGCGAGATAAGTGAACACGCAAATGATTTGTCAATAGTTTACACTGCCGTAAATAACGAATGAATAAAAGGAGAAAAAAGAAGAAATACGGAAAGAAATGCGGAAAGAAGCTGGTTAAAATCAATATCGCTATAGAATAGAAATAAGATGGAAAGATGGAAAAAATGGAAAGGAAATAACGCTGTATGGAACACGATCGCTTATAGATATGCTATTCAAAGCTATTATCTATTAGTGTGTTCCGTCTATGTTTAATTGAAATGATTTAACTTATAATAAATTAAGGATGGGCATTGGCACTAGGCTCATTTGAGCATGATCGTGGCCGAATGACAGGCAATACAGAGGTAGAACAAGCACGTCGACGTACATTACCATTGCCATTAGCACTAGCACTAGTATTGTACGGATGATGTACACTCTTGCGTAACAGTGCCCGTTGAGGAGAAAGTCGCGTCGATTTAGCACGTGGTGGTACTACTGGTGTCATACCATGACTATGACCACCAACATTGTTAATACTATTATACGAACTATAGTTATAATGATTAAATGCTGGGGAAAGTGTCGTCATGGATGGATGATAGACACGCGCCGCTACACTCACCGCCGAATAATTAGGCGCTGAATGAGGTCGCGATAAAGGCAAATGACTATAGGCCAGCTAGACATTAACGATTCATAACTGGTATGACTATAGCTATCATGATCATCGCTATTATCGTTATTATTGAGACTATTCATAGAAGAATAGCAAACACCGCCACTACCACTACTTGATAGTGTGATAGGCTGTACTGAATTACGAGACATCAATGGAGTATGCATAGGCGCAGACATGCCAACTCGCATCATACCTGACGATAAATCAGCATTGGTGTATTGTTGTGTGGCCGCCACATTAAGGAATTGGTGATATACTTCGTGGGCCGTTGGTTGCGGTAAATAGCCATCAGGGCCAGCACCGAGCATTGCCGGATCGATCATGTCGCCGGTAGCTGACGAGGGGAAAATGGCTTGGGTATCAGCTAGAGGTTAAATAGCGTTAGTATACAGCATATAAAGTTGCGTAAATATAACTGCTTACCATTATATTCACTAGAGGCGCTAGTGGTCAGGCCAGGCGACATGCTCGCCATAGGAATGTAGTGCTGTGAGTGCATGCCCGGTGTGGACATAGGCGACGGTGGCAAAGCATAAGCAGGCGATAAACTGGCATCGACTGTGCCATACGGTAACGGCATGGATGCAAAATGACCAACTCCCATTACGTGATCGTAATCGGTACTGGGAGGCGATTGCATTTTGTCACGATGTGTATGCTCGTGACGCTTCAAGTCTGATTGGTGCTTGAATCGCGCGTCACATAATCCACAGCCATACGGCTTATAAGAGAGATGGCTTTTAATATGTGAAATTAAATGATCACGCTTTGACTTTGAAATGGTACAATCGGCCCATTGACACTGAAGACATAGATTGCCGGTAGCATTGCGACCGACATGATCCTCCGTAACATGAATGAACAGGTCTTCGGCGTTTATCACCTGCTTGCCACAGCCGCGCCATAAACACACCTGTGGCCCATCACTTATTGCACCATCCGACAAAGCTGGACTGCCCATAGATAATTCAAATGATGAAGACATGGTCAGCAATTCAAACTAGTTCTATGGAGTAAAAGATATAAAACGACAAAGTAAATAAAATCAATTAATCAATAGCAACTAGGTTGTTGGATAGTGTGAAGCACAGTTAAATGGCAAATGCGCGTGTGTAAATAAGGATGTGTAGAAACAAAATCAATGCGGTATTGGCCATTCGTATTTATAGAATTTAGAGGCTATCAATAGATACGCCTTTTTGATGTTACAGCTACGTCCACATTAACTCTATTCGCACTAAGCCACAGCTACCAGTTAGAAAGTTCACTTTAGTCGTACGAATAAACGGTCAAGGCGCGTCAATAAACCGTCAATAGACCCTTGTTGGCTAGAAGATAGATCCACCACTACTAAGCCATATCATACCATGTCATCGGTCATTTGCCATCACATCATGCATCCCACCCCATTCGCTCTAGCTCTATGATTTCCCATTAGCAACGCGGTGTGCTCGGCTCAGTTAATTATTTTAAAAAACCGGTCACCAAGCACATGTGGTTGACCACTACGCTATGGTACAAGTATCGCTCTAATGTCGCAAAGTGGATGATCAAGGAGAGTGTGTGCGTGCGTGCGTGCGTGTATGAGAGAAGGGTAAGGGTCGCCTTCTTTGGCCAACAGTGATGCACGCACTCAACGCGTGTCTCCTTCGCTCAGTTCGCCTACAGCGAGAAGGCGGCCTGTTTATTACTGCTTGGCACCACACATAGCAGAAAGTTCTACCTATAGATGACAAACCAGGGAAATAAACCAAGTCTGCTTTAGACAGCACGAAACATACATCCGTATCCACCCCGTACTCGTTAATTCACAAGTGCACATGCGTTCATACTGGCAATGACGATAGCTTAATAAACGTACACCACCAGCAAAGGTCCAAGCAATTCGGTGTTTGTCAATTACCGCAAACCCAAGCAATAGGCAAAGCCTTGTAGTTTAATATCTGAGGCTGTTTTAGTTGCTACTAGTTAGCATAGGCTGTATTTGGAAACACTAATCAATAACAATAAACGTATATACTATGTTAGTAGAAGTCAGATGAGTAAGAGTGAAATGGGGAAATGGTAGGTGAATTGACATCATTGTCGTCACCATTATAATGACTAATGCCGATTATATTAACATTAATAAAACACTACGGTTATTACAATTATTGTATTGATTTATCAACATTGTTATCAACATTGTTGCTATGACTTTTACCACTATTACTATCGTGATCAATAGTATTATGATTATTGTTATCGTTATTACCAAAATTAATCATTTCAAACATGTGCTGTCCTAAGAATATGGCAGCTATATTTAGATGTTTGTATATTACATCACCTTTGCCGAATAACTCAAGGCTTCTAGTTTATTATTAGAATAGTCTTGGTCAGTCGTCCTCTCCCCTCAAACATCATCAAATCATTACTATTGACACTTAGATGATACACCAACTCATAGACAAGGCGACAAGCAATAGGGTCAAATGGTGCGTTGAGCTATTAACATGTTTGTTTACACATAGTAAACAGGGCTATACCAAGCAATAACATGTATTGTTTCACAACCTTTTACAAGTAAAAAAATAACATCGTTATGTAACTTTTGTATAGATGTCACACATTTCCCACCATAAACACGTTGAACAGTACGCGAGTGTAAGTGTTACAATTTCTTGATTGGTTTGTTCTATATCAGCTGTTCGTTGTTATGGGCCTTGTCCATCTCATTAACACTTGTATTCGTCGTATTATCAGTGGTTATTTTGTTGATAGATAGTTCGTGTACTACCATGGAAGGTGTTGATACCGATAATGGCATGGCATTAGGCTCGCTTATGTCTGTCGATGCTTGTTTTGATGTTATTAATGCATTCTCAGTAATGGTTTCTGATTCGAGTTCAGTTAAAGCACGTGGAATAACACCCTTGGGTAATTGAGTTACCGAGGGTAAGTATTCAAAATCAGGCCCAAAATTAACGGATACTTTGGCGTTCATATAGCATGAAATAGCTGGGTAATATCTACCTATAGTATATATATATATCTAATTAATATATATGTATATAGATAAAATAACTTACCTAAAAAGATATTGGTAAATGCAATACCGGCCAGTTCTCCGTTAACGTAATAACGCAATTCACTTCCTTGTACGCGCGGCATTACTGACTCGCCTATTAGTTGGGTGTCTGGAACTGAAATAGTCTGCTGATTAATGATATGTTGTTGTTGTTGTTGTTGCTCTCCTCCTTCTCCTATTCCTCCTGGAGAATAGACTGCCTTTGGCCGAGCATATCGGAAATGTTCATAATCTGCACCGAATTGCCAACGTCGACCTTCTAAATCGGACTTTTCCGCCTCATTCAATGATGGAATGTAAAGCAGTACACCCAATACATCACCTGGTTCTAACATAAGTGAATTAACATAATGAATTAGTCGTGCTTGGCAGTCGTATAATTATTATAGTATAGTATTTACCGGCATAACCTTTACCACCCATGAATCGTCCCACTGATTGGTGGAATACTGTGCCTGGTCGAGCTCTATAGCCATAACTAAAATAATCAAAACCACAGGGACCTTGCAAATCGCCAGATATTTGTGACCAGCCAATTCGTGCATTACTGTTGGCATCACCTTCAAATCGTGCCTCATAATACCAAGCACCTTCAAATACACTGTGACTTGCCTTGGCCATTCTATATCCCTATTAATTATTAACAATGTTGTTATTAATTAATACATGCATTAATTAACATAATTAACATAACTAGCATATTGGCTAACTTTGTCTATTTAATTGTTATAAAACTTACTTTTTCATTGGATGTTGTCATACCATCTTCTGAAACAAATACCCGGGACGCTGTATGAGTAGGCTGACGTGATAACCGTACCGGTCCACCTGGATTATCGAGATCTGGATACATGGCTATAGTTCTAGTTAGTATTTATTTGTTTACATTAATTATTAATGGTTAATTACCAATGGTTTCACTTAATTCAACCGAAGATGTTGAAGATGATTTGGTTGCTTTTGATTCTGCTTTCATACGTTTGTATTTTGTAGTAAGTTCAGTTTTCTATTCATTAAATTGGTCAATTGTTACTAATATTCATATTAACACTATTAATAGCTTACATTAGCTGTATCGTCTGAATCAGATCTTTTACGCGAACGATCTGTATCCAATACTGGCGTCTCTTCTAAAACTTTCACTTTAACTTGCGTATCTTCATCTAATAGCGATACCAATTTTCCTGATGATATAATATTATAGGCCGGTTCTCTTAATGCTATATCATTTGATGTAGCATAAGTAAATGGAAATTGACTTGAAACTTTCAATGCCCATAACCCTATCATCTATTAGTAGGACTAACTAACAAATACTTACTTACCTGTACGGCCAAACATCGCTTCACCTGATACAAATCGTTCTTCAGTGCATCCAGTCTTAAGTGCCGATATTACTTGTTCCTCCCATGATTCAATTGGAGTAAGATCTATTAACCAAAACTGCTCCCATCGTGAACGAATTAGTGCACATATATCTTGTTTTGTTGCAAAATAAACACGTCCATCTTCCATTGGATCACGTTCCTTCCACGGCGACATATGGGATAAGGTAAACAAGGCCAAATGAACAACTTCAATCCTAATTAAATATTAATATATCATATTATAGTATAATATAGTATAATATAATATAGTATAGTATATTCTTACCAAGTTAATTGAACTCGTTGAAATACTTCACGTCCTGCTCCACCACCACAATCAGAACATATAAAGTAAAAAAAGTTATCACCAGGAACAATAGCCTTCCAATATCGATGAGTAACAGGAATACAGTCTATTGTTATTATTATTATTATTATTATAAATTAGTATTTATAATTTATAATTTATTACTTTATAAACTAACTTACCAACATGGAATCGTGTCTGACATTGATGACAAATAATCATTGGTCTTAGTGCACTATTAATATGTTGATTAATAATTAATAATTAATATTGTTGTCGTTGTTGTTAACTTACGATTGACGTTCACGGCTACAATAACAACGTTTTGCTTTATTCTTTTTTGTTCCTCCAATTGTTTTAGTTGCAGTTGTTGTATCACTTGTACTACTGTCTATACCATTCAAACTATTAATAGTTGGCATTTCTTCTAATTTAATAGTGGCTTGTTCTTCAGCATCGTCAGTCATCGTAATAGTTGATAAGGGAATTTCTGCTTTACTATTAATAACTAATTCAGGTTCAATATCCATAGTATTAGATAACATAGCTGATTCTTCTTTAGCCTCTAATTCAATATCCAATTTGATTTCTTTAACTATTGGTACTGTCTCGGTATCACTTTCATTAACTGTCACATCTATCATGTCTTCATTCTTAGATGTTGTTACTATTGATGTTTTATCAACTGTTTCGCGGGATTCTTCCAGAGAATCAACGTCAATCTCTTCTGTTTCTGTACTATTTGATGTGGTAATGGGCGTAAGTGTCGTTACATCTACCAATTCTTCCTCGCCTTCCTCCAAAAGCTCAGCATCAAGTTCACGTTCTAATAAATCAATATCAATATCCATTGCTTCGTGATCTTCTTCGTTTCTACATCCAATGGTAATTGTATAATATCATTTAATTCAGGCTTATGGACTGCTTCAATCTCTATTTGAATATCATTATCTTTTTCAACATCTACATTTGTGTTAACTTCAATTTCAATATCTTCTGCGGGTACATTAACTATAGTAGTTGCTATTGGAGATGGTGTAGTGTCAATAACCTTGATTTCATCTACATTTCATTTAATTGCACATCATCTGTTGATGATATAGGTATTGCTGTTGGTGTTGCCACTGTTTCTGTTACTGGATGTGGAGGAGGTGATGGTGATGCAGACATACCGCCAGCGGCTAATTGTAACAATAAAGATGCGCCTTCATCATCTCTTTCGCGTTCTGCTGCTGCTGCCGCTGCTGCTGCGTCTACATCAACTTTTGACGATACTTGATGGGCAGGTGCAACTGTTTTTGTTGTTTTTGTTGATTCAACGCGTGTGGTTTTGTTATCAATTAAAGTTACAGTAGCAGTCTTGTCGTCGGCAGTTGTTGTCTCTTTCTTCTCTTGACTATCGCCGTCTACTACTAAGGTCGTGGCATTTTCTTCTGAATCGTCGCTAAATGAACCAAAATTGTTTTCATCATCGGCTAGATTCGTATCGCCACCCGTAGGACTGATGAGTGCTGAAATGTCCATAGGGATCGCAGATAATATAGAGACGTGGTGGTAACATTCAAAACAAAGGATAGTTGCCATATAATAGCAAGCTATGTGTAAATAAGATACGAATTTCAATAATGGTTGATTCAAATCATTTTGGAATCTCTTTTCTTACAACTCAATTTGGCTGTACTTAATAATACGTAAGCAAAACTTTTTTTACAAAAATGGAACTGTTTAATGAAGCTACAAGCTGTAGTTTTTCATCAATAGTTGATATGTTTATTACTATGCTGCAATACCAGCGCACATCTGTCGGAATAATGTACTGATTATTAGAGGTGATGATAATACTAGCTTCAGTAATCTTGCTAGTAATCTTACCACTTCCAATCACAAAAAAAATACACTTTTTTATTCAATCGATTAATATAGTCAAAAATTAGTTATTAATCAAAACAGTGTCGTTATTGAATATATTAACAAAGAGTATTATTATTATAAATAACAATTAAATACAGAATAATTTGAATTATGTAAAATCGATTACCCAATTATAGGCAAATGTTTATTGTATTAGTGAATTCATCACTGGCCACAAACAGTAGTAGAAGCGGCTATACCTACTGGTTCACCTTTTGAGCATTGCGAGTTTACAGCAGGCTTTGGTGATTGCACTGAGATGTCTGGAAGTGTATCAGTGGTAAGCGATGGCGCAGTACCAGATAGACCAGAAGCAGCCATTTGAATATTTTGAATTTGTTGAATTTGTTGCACTGGCATATTGACAGCTAGTTCAGTAGATGGGCAACCAGTAGTCGATGCACAGGCAGTCGATTGTGATTTGGGTGCGATTATAACTGACTGAGATATGTCAGGCTGTGGATATTCGTTATTTGGCTTGCTTTTAATAACAGCCGGCATATTGGGCTTGGTGGGAAACGTATTTTTAGTCATATCTGTGCCATTATTATTATTATTATTATTGTCCTCGTCGCCATCATCATTACCATCATCGTCACCGGAAGTAATATCAACTGTGGGTTGACACATCTGTGTTGATAGTTCTCCGTTGCAATGAATCAAAATAGGCTGCTCTGTTGTTGCAGCCATACTTGTCGCGTCATTATCCGGTGTCTAATCGAATAAATGGTTATTAAATAAATAAATGTATATATTTCCGCTTACTGTATCTGGCATTTCCATAGTCGCTTGGCGTGCCATTAACCAACGATGATGTGGGCGATGCGGATGATGTGGGCGATGCGGACGATGTGGGCGATGCGGACGATGTGGGCGATGTGGACGGTGAGGGTGGTAAGGATAATATGGACGACGAGGGGACGGTCATATGAAGAATATTGACGGCGATTAAGACGGTAACGAGTTGGAGGTATAAGTGCGCATTGATTATCCATAAGCCAATGGCCTTCGGTGCATTGTAGACAAGATGCTGGTGGGATCATAGTAACAGACCATTGCCAACGAGGCATGGCAAAATCTGGATTATGTCGAATAGCGCAGGCTAGATTAATTTTTGCTGGAATAAAGGTAGTGATGGCAGTCTCGGATGGTATAGCCATAATATGTGCTGCTCCATTGGCTACTTTAATGACATAGGACAGTCCTGCCAAAGTAATGGCTAGAATAACAGTAGAATAATGGTGTATCGCCATAATTATGACTACAATGGAGATTAAAGGTAAGAATTGTTGATAAAACGCTTTAAAGATGTTATGAATATTGAGTTAATGGTAGCGATGAATAATAGTAGTAAGGAGCAGGTAGTAAAGAGAGAAGATGATAATTGATGTTGTTGATACTAACATAATGATACTAAAACGGCGGCTATTTATTTAGTGAACAGTACATTTGACAGATACAATTATATGATCAATATCATATTAAAATGATACATGTCACATTACAACAAATTATATATTTATTATCATAATGACATAGTATAAAAGCGGTAAATGTCATTCAAGAAATGTATTGTCAAGTAAAATATACAAATAATAATGCAGTATTTAAATAAATTTGCTATGTTTTGATATAATCATTACCAATATTTACTTAATATAATTACACCTAAATATTTATTAACTATATTCAAATATTAATAATGCATCTATCTATGTGACTGATAACACATCATTGATATTGTTTGCCATAGGTTATGGCTTGTACAAGTCATACCATGTGATGATCAAAAGTACATTGCATAAATACACATTGAAATAGATACAGTTATATTTGCTTGCAACATACTTTTTTTAGTAGAATGTTTGTGAGTGTAGTCAATGTAAAGGTGTACGAGTAAAGTAAGCCACTTTGCACAAAAAGAAAGAAAGAAAGAAATAGGCGCACGTCGTGCAATCAACAAAAAGTAACAACGATGATTGCACAAGTCATTATAGATCGGATAAAAACAAGCGGCATCAGGCAAAGCGCGTATACACACATGAATGCACCGCATACACGCTATTGTCATGCTTCTTCCTCTTTCTTCGGAAAAGCTTGTACAGGCATATACGCTACTTCCTCCAGCTTTGCCATGACTTCCTCTCTTTACTTTCACTTATTGTGTTTTTTCATTCGCCAATTTACCGGCGTTTATACGCGACTCCTTTTCAATCTCTAGCTGATGGTACAGCAAGTAGAGTGCCTTTTCGTTGGACTCGGCCGTACCTGTAATCGTAAACATACGATCGTTGCTATCGTCGCTAGCTGCCTTGGCAATGCTAATACGGCTACCACTTGTGCGACGGATCTCTGAAATGCGTTTGCCACCCTTGCCGATAATGCAGCCAACGTAGTCGGACGGGATGGAGATATGCTGAATGCGCATGGCTTGAAGGTACGGATCGCGGTCTGGATCATAATGAGCCGTTTCATAAATTGGACGTGCAAAGTCAGCACCGTGACCGGTACGTGGTACACGTGGAAATAGCATACGGTCACCAAACAACATACCTCCGGTGGCCACAGCCGTGCCTGCGCCCGTAGTAAGACGAGCAACTGGGTTGTAGTGCACGGTGCCGGCACCACGTTCTGCGTCTTCGATAAGGCATTTACCAATCTCCCAGACAGCAACACGGATCGAGTCGACCATGCCTTGTACGTCAACCACGCGCTCAGTCGATTGAGGTAGCATTTCCTTATTAGCCACCATACGAGCACCAGACACGTCTTGGATATGCTTAATCTTCATACCTTGACGGCCGATGATCGTGCCCATAAGGTTATGCGAAATCAAAAGACGTACAGTAGCGATGGTGCCAGCTGGCTGAACACCCTCAATGGTTTGGGGGGTGATTGGATTTTCAAGCATTGTTTGAGCGATAAGTGAGTAAGCCTAGTATTAGTTATTATTATTATTATTATAATAATATTAAATTAATAAAATTGTTATAATTAAATTAATAAAATGATTAAATAATTAAATGATTAAATAATTAAATAATAATATTGCAATAATAAAATGTAATTAGATAAGATCAAGTAATACAAATGTAATCATATTAAGTCATGATTGACCCCATAGATACTTACCTTTGCAACACCATCCAAAGTGCCAGAAACAGTAAGTACACGATCCTGGACACCTGGCACTACTTTGGAAACGCCAGCTTTCACGCCAGTTTGCTCGCGCAACTCAGCGACATTACGGCCAGCCTTGCCGATGATCACACCAGCCTCTTTAGTCGTGACAAGAGCACGAAGCGTCAGTTCAGAATTACCATCAGCCTCGACTTTATTCTCATCATCGCCTTCGACTGGATGTTCCTCGCCGGCTGATTGCTGTTCAGCAGGAGTGCCATCGGGACTGGCGTTATCGGCACTGCTAACATTGAGATTATTCAACTGAGCGGCTGTCTCATCCACAGCAGCATTATTCTGCTGGGCAGCAGCGGCAGTAGAGGTTGCGTCAGCAGTCTGTTCTGACATGATGGGACTATCCACGATCGACCAATCAATATTATTATATATTCTGGCAGTTAGATTCTATAGTGCTTACCTTTTGTTTAATAGATCGTTCGGTCGTTCGGATGCCGTGAAAGGGGCAAAGGAAGAGATAGACACGGGAGAGAAGCGGAAGAGCTACAGAAACTCAGTAACGCACAAAGGATTATCTACGTGCGTGGACTCAAAGGGACAACCAGACGGATAGAAGAAGAAACTAGTAGTAGTGGTGGTGTGGTAGATATGTTTGTGTAGTAGTAGAGCAATGATCCTACTGGCAACTAATAGTAACAAGTAGCAAATAAACACGGGATGCAAGCAAACAAAAGTAGCAATGTAGTTGGATAGTTAGTTATACGTATCAGTGGTAGTGCAACTACGCATAAGTCAAACTACAACTAGAACCACGACAGCAACGGCAACAACTTCCTAGATCACCTTCCAACAAGCGAGTGGCTGTAGTGGTAGATGGAAAAGGTGACGAATTGAATGACAGCGACAAGGAAGTGTGGACGGAAGAGAGAGACGGCGATGAAGGCGAAAGAGAGTGTGTGTGCAAGCGTTTGAAGTGAAGCGGAAGGCAACGAGAAAGAGACGCGAAGAAGCAAACGGAAGAGAAGATTGACAGAAACTGTGAGATTTGAAGTGTGTTGCGCGAATACGTACACACACACACACACACAGAGTGAGAGTAAAAGAGAGAACGAAAAGAGCGATGGGAGTGGGAAGCGGAACTATGGTGACTGAGTGAACGAGTGAGGAGAGAGAGAAAGTTGTAATGGAAAAAGGAGAATGAAAAGATGACGCTACTATTGACATATTTTCACTTGTCCACTCGTTCAATCTGTCAATAGGTATTTATGTATGATTATGTATATAGATATGTATGTATAGATATGTATGTATGTATATGTATATGTATGTATATATGTGTGTGTAGTTATGTGTATAGATATAACGCAAGTGATTCGAGTCAAGTGTTACTTACCATAAACAATACAAATTGGCTTCTAGACCTTTAATCTTATTCTAATGATAGACCAATTAAAAGTTAATTACCTTTGTTTTAATTTATTCATACACTGTTACAGAATGGCTTTGATGTTTTAATTGTTAATTATTAACAATTACTTTATTTAAATTTGATAGAAATGTTACAACTGCAACAATAATAGTAATAGCAATACGTTTAATAACAAATGTGACCAATAAACCGTGCATTGTTGCTATTAAACTACTACTCCGCCAGTTGTATTAATTATTTCAAGGTCAGATAGGAATGTATTTAATATGATTTGTAAATATAAACAATAGAAGCAACAATGACCAATAATTTAATTATTCAATGCTTAGAAATAGACGTGCTAATGCTGATCATTGTAACAATAAAGTGTGACGTGAATCAGTTGATATGGCTGGTGTCGGTGATAACTCAAGGTTACAGTGCTAACAACTGCATATCATGTGGCCAACTTGTCTTTATAGACCCATGGTCCGCGTGGCCACCTATGTATAGCTTGTATCACACCGGCCTTGGTAATGTTACCGCACGACCATACACATACACACGACTACGTACACACACACACAGAAGAGAGAGAGAGAGAAAGATGTACACACACGACTACCAAGTAAACATACGTCGTACTACCTTCGCCAACTTGTAGCCATATCGACAAAAAACAAGGCTACATTTAATTGTAGTGACAGAAAAACGACTTTCTGGCCCGTGAGTTCCCAAACATCTAAAAGTACCCACCTGATGTACATCGGCCCGCATGCCCCTCATGTACTTGTACTTGCGTGGTCGGTGCTAAATAGGAGTAGAAATGCGCCAAAGTATGTACTTATCCCAATAGATACTTTATTACGATTACTAAGACGGCTATACAATAACAATAATCCTAGACAGTTAGGTACACACACACATATATATATATATACACCAGTTCATACACATACAAACACACACGCTCACTTGCATACGCATAGACATAACTAGCCTCGCCCACCCATACACGCGCCTGTGTGTGTACAGCCAACCATTCGCTCTTTTCAGGTCACCTATTGTTTTATTAGTACGCCACTGTTCTTTTCCTTATATCAATACGCTTCTTTACTCTTATTCTTTACACTTGTTGGTATAGGTACTCTGTATCTAAACGTTTATTTGTGCCTTTCTATTTATGCGTTGGGCTCATTTATTATTACAGCTAGCTTTCTATTTATATTAATTCCGGCTATTGATTCTCCTGTAAGACATAGCCATCTGACAGTTAGAACCAGCAACAAATACTATATTCTAGCCTTTAACAGAACAAGTAGCCATCTGTGTCCTATTTACTAGGTAAGCAGTAGTGTGTGGGGAATTGAAATAGACCTTATAGATGTGGTTATACGCAATGACAAGCGTATATGTATAGTAGTGTTTACACATGTGCCCATCCTTGACCGCCTTTAACGCGAGTGATGAACGCCACGTGTGGCTAGGCACAAACCACACACCTATGTAGTCTATAGAACAGTGTAATAATAGTCATAGCAATAACGGTAATAACAAGCATAACCATAACCATATGAGATAATTATGACAAGATAATCATGGGCTGGGTATCAATAGGTGTTAATGAATAATGGCCATGACCTTTTAATATGAATGGATTTCTATATTAATGATCATGATAGACACTTATTCATATTCACCTCTTCCCATTAATTATGTGTGACATTTCTTATCTTTGGATAGAAACATCATTAGAATGGTCTTTATGTGATTATTAATATTAATAATAACAATAACAACAGCATTAATAATAACAATAATAGTGGTGGTGGTGATGGTGCCCCTTTATTAATGTGATACATCTCTCTCTTTCTCTGTAACAACAACTATTGATGCTGAGTAAAAAGGAGCGGCATTCTTTGTTGTTACTGCCGTTTCATTTCCGGCCACTTCTTTCCTAACAAACTAAAACACACATTTTCATTTGCGGTGTTGAGAAATTAATTCACTATTCACTTGACTCCGTTCTGTACTGTAACTATTCCTCTTTATCGACCAACGTTCATTCGTCACTGACTAACTAACTAATACGCTTTCTACACTTCTATTGTATGGTCAACGTTGGTCGATAGTCGGCAGACACGTTATCGGGAATATCCGAGTTTTGTACTAAATAGAGTACGAACGGCAATTCAACGCTTTGGTCATCTACAATTATACCACTAGCAGGACCAATTGGCATAGACGTTGAATAGTCGTGCAGTCTTTTAAAGCATACGCTTTAAATTATTAAATAACTGGTATTTGTAGTCACGCGGATTAGCCACGTATTAACAACAGCGATAACAACGATAATATGGCCACCGTGTTTAAACCTAAGCTTAAGTCGTTCAAATCGGCATCAGAGCTATTTGGACGTGGCCGCAATCGTGACCAAAGCCCAACCTTTGGTTCCAACGAATTATCCGAGCATGGCGAGCCGATAGACGATAATCAGTCGATCTACTCGACGGCCTCGGTCAATAAAATGGCTCGATTTCGCAGTCTATTGCGTCTGGGCAATAATAGTTTTCACCATACCAACGGGCATGATATTAAAGAACACAGTTCTGAGAAGGATTCAGATGATAGATTGTCTTGTGCTCCCTCCTCGTCTTCGACCTATTCGTCATCAGGCGTGTACGGCAACGGATTATCGGCCACACCAGTAATGTTGGCCTCTTCAACTATGGCGTTTGAGGCTGGTTCGTCTAAAAGTGGATCGGGCACTTATAGTAAATGTAAGTTGTATTGTTACTGGCGATTCTATCGACACATCGTGACACTGATGTATTTATGGTAGATTTATCGGCCAACGAACAGAATCGGTATCTTCGTCGTTGTCGATCTGAGGCTATTCATAAGATGACGATAAGTCCGGCCACTTCACCCAGCTCCTCACCTCGTCTTAGTCCCTCCTCTGCTATGACGAGCCGACAATGTCGACGACAATACTCATCCAACTCTATTCGGGTTACCTCGATAAGCGTAGGTCCTAGCGACTTTACAAAGATTCGTCTTTTGGGCAAAGGTGATGTTGGTAAAGTGTATTTGGTAAAGAAGAAGACAAGTGATCGGCTCTACGCCCTTAAAGGTAAGTTATTGATAGATACAATATATATATGTGTGTGTGTGTGTGTCTGTGTGTGTAATGAATACTAATTGAATTTATTTTTACGTATTTTTAACAGTGTTGTCAAAACAAGAAATGATTAAACGTAAAAAGATTAAGCGTGCATTGGCTGAACAAGAAATTCTAGCCAGTTCCAACCATCCATTCATTATTACGCTTTATCATTCTTTCCAAAGTGATGATTATTTGTATTTATGCATGGAATACTGTTTAGGTGGAGAATTCTTCCGTGGTAAGTAGCGAATAGTTTTTTGTATAATGAAATATAATATAACGGATATTTTATATAATTACAGTACTTCAAAGTCGCCCTGGCAAATGTCTTCCTGAAAAGCATGCTTTATTTTACGCGGCTGAAGTTGTTTGTGGTAAGACCAATAATGCATAGATATTTATATTTTATATATGATTAATTATGATCTATTTGTATAGCATTGGAATATTTGCATCTTAATGGCTTTATTTATCGGGATCTTAAACCTGAAAGTAAGTGTATTGGCTAAATAATTGTTATTAGTATTAACAGACAAATAAAGACATTCTACTTCACGAATCTGGACATATTATGCTTACCGGTTAGTATAGTATAATAGAAGCATAATCGTTGTTATTGATTCAAGCATTTATATTATAATCTTTACTAAATAGATTTTGACTTGTCTAAGCAATCGGTGCGAGCCAGTCTACCCGGTGTTTCAAAAAGCAATTCTTCAGTAAGTTAACAATTTGTAGCATTATTATTATTACAACTATTACAATTATTAATATTTATTATATAGCAGGCACCAGTGATTGACACCAAAACGTGTACCAAGAATTTACGAACCAATTCATTTGTTGGCACGGAAGGTAAGTTGTTATTTAATATAATTCAAGTATATTACTGATCAATTGATTAACATTTAATTAGAATATATCGCACCAGAAGGTAAATAAACTATAATATAGATATAATGAGTATTAACAAGATTATTTTAATAATTTATCACAGTTATTAAGGGTTGTGGTCATACAAGGTAAGTTAATACTAAATAGTATATCCATTAAATAACCATAAAATCATCTATAGTGCTGTAGACTGGTGGACCTTGGGTATTCTTATTTATGAAATGATGGTATGTTTATTAATAGCCACGATTAGTATTTACTAATTATAGGTTATTCTAGTTTGGTACCACTCCATTTAAAGGCCCTAATCGAAATGGTACCTTTTCCAATATTCTAAAGAACGACATTCAGTATCCAAACCATCCAAATGCACAACAGGTAAATAATAAGTGATTATTTAAAAGTACAAATACTAATAACCACAACAACCATAACAACCATAACAATAGATCCATAGGTAAGTTATTAGTAAACATAACCAATTATATTATATTAACGCTATTTATTAATATTATAGCAATACAAAGAATCTTATTAAAAAACTATTACACAAAGATGATCAAAAGCGTCTTGGATCCAATAGTGGTGCATCGGATGTAAAAGCACATGTAGCATTCAAGAAAATCAACTGGGCATTATTAAGAAATATGGAACCGCCTATTATTCCACCACCGGTTAATCCTTCTGATTTGGCACATTCACAAAATGGCATGTCGATAGTTTGTCACTAGACTTGGAACAAGAAGATAGAAAGAAGCGAGTAAAAAATGGACGCAATCCATTTGAAAACTTTAGTTCAGGTAAGTAGATATATATATATATACCATTGAAATGATCATAAAAGTAACCTTCTATCTACAGTCACACTGTTACATATGGGCGATGAAGGAGACGAGGAAGAGGAAGCATTACGTATGGCACAAGAAGGCCGCTCTTCTACAAGTAATGAAATGGGCGGTGAAGGTGCAGATAGTGACATTTCCACCGGTCATGACATTTAGACCAAGTTACAGTTTGCATACCGGACACACAAGTCGTCCAGTTATATTATCATTATCATCCATTATTGCTGCACTTCCTACTACTACCATTACTATTTCCTACTTTTACTACTTTACTACTTTACTACCATTACTATTCGACTATAGGGGCGTTTGCGATTATTGCAAGATTATTTTTGTTCTGTTTGGACTTTTTCTAAATATTCTAATATCATTTTTATATTATTATTATTCATCTTTCTTTAACCACCCAACCAGATATAATAAAGTATTAATTCGTTTATTTTACTTAATGACTCGATATGATTTAATAATGTTAATTAATACAATTTATAAATAAATGTAATTAAATGGATTAATAAAACACTTTTCCTTTATTAATAATGTCACTCTCATTTGGTCTTAATCTTACAAAAGGCAGTCGAAAGAAGCCTAATACTTCGTTTAATACCGCGAGTAAGGCAAGAAAGAAGCCGTCGAATGTATTTGGCAATGCTTCTTCTTCCGACGATGATGATGAGGCTTATTTCAAAGAAGACGACACGTCAGAAGGAAAGGATAAAACTGGTCTAGATGAACAAAGAGCCGCACAACAACGCGTTAATCGCGATTTAAAACGACAAGCTCAATCAAGCAGTTCTAGTGGTGGTGCAGCAGGGAAAACACCAACCGAAGAAGATGCTTCAATCTATGCATATGATGAGATTTACGATGACATGAAAGCAGCAGAGAATCAACAACGTACAAAGCATAAGAGTAACGATAAAGAACGCAAGGTAATACTAATGTAATAGCTAGTCTTAATACTTATTATATATACATATATATATATATATATAGCCACGATATATGACCGATTTAATGCGATCGGCTGAAGTAAGGAAAAAAGATTTAATGCGTGCTGAAGAACGTAAAATACAACGAGAAAGAGAGGCTGAAGGCAGTGCATTTGCTGATAAAGAGAAATTTGTAACAAGCGCGTAAGTTATTAATTTTAATATATGCATAAATGTGTATGTTATTAATCACATTGTCATTATATGTATTAGTTACAAGAAACAACAAGAGGAAATGCGTAAATATGAAGAAGAGGTTCGACGACGTGAAGAAGGTAAGTTATAGAATAATCATAATAATCATAATAACCAATTAATAATCAATTAATGATTATTTAATTATATTATTTAATTAAATAGCGGAAAGAATACAAGGTCAAGGGGATATTACCGGATTTTATAGAACAATGCTTGATCATACGGCAGAAACAAGATCAGCCGCATTGAAAGTAAGCCTTGAAGGGGCATCATCGATAACATTGTCGGAAGAACAAAAGAAAGAAAAGAAATCCATTAAGCAAAGTGGTGGCGACAATAACGATGAAGTAGAACGAGCAAGAGCAGCTGGATTAGACGTGCGATTGAATGCCGATAATGCTGTGATTGATAAACGTGAATTGTTATCGGCCGGTCTAAATATAAGTCGTAGTGCTCAATCTTATAGTGTACGTCAAGGAGTGGTTAATGCCCGAGCCCGTGATGAAGCAGCAGCAGCAGCCCATAAATTAGATGCAGATAAGAGAGCACGGGCCGCCGAGGAACGAGAACGACGCCAAGCACTTGAACGGAAACGACGTGAAGATTGGCAAGAACAAATGGCCGAACGTAATGCGCAACAAGCCGCGGAACAAGCCGCAGAACAAACAGCCCTGGCTGAGAAATTGGCCCGCCGTACCACTACTGATCAAGTAAGCGATGCACGAGCACGATTTTTAGCTAGACAAGCAGCGAAGAAACAAGCCAAACCGGCCGATGAAGATAGTGATTCATCTTAATTAATAATGATGACCTTTTCATTATCATTTCTGTATTAACTATACATAATAAATAGTAGTTGTTTTGATTACTAGATATAATAGTTTCAGAGTAACATTTTTGATTTTATTAAATCAATCCATTGTTTACTCGAATATAAAAGTGTAAATGCCAAATAACCACAACAGCAACAACAACAACAACCATAGCATAATTACACGCACACAATGTACCATTTATTTCTAATTCAATAAATTAATAAATAACATTAATTAACTAATTAATCAATTAATTACTTACCTTCTTTGGTGCATTTTTAACAAATGGTAAAAAGTCACGTCCACCCATATAAGGTTGTAATACGGTGGGCACACGTACACCTTCAGGTGTTTGATAGTTTTCAATTACACAGCAAAGTGCACGTTCAGTGGCACAAAGTGTCGAGTTTAAGCAATGAACATACTTTTTCTCGCGATCTCCCATCTATTAATATTAATATATATTATATTAAGAATATATATATATATATTATTTATTAAACCAACCTTTTTACTGCCACAACGAATCTCCAAACGACGGCTTTGATAATCAGTACAGTTGGAACAGCTGACCAATTCCTTATAAGCACCTAGAATATAAATACATAGATTGATTGATAAATTGGTATGGTTATCTATAGGTAATTAGCTAACCTTGGAATGGGAACCAAGCTTCCAAGTCAAACTTTTTAGCTGCTGCATTATTTAATGCACCTGAAACAATAGCCATAACCCGATAAGACAAGCCCAACTATTAATAATATTGTTAATATTAACATATATTAATATACTACTACTTACTGATTGATAAAAGGCTTCACTTGTTTCAATCATTTCATCAAACATTTCCCATGACTTTTCCGGTTCAGTTAGACAGAATTGTTCAATCTTTTCAAATTGATGTACACGGAAAATACCCCATGTATCTTTACCATGAGCACCAGCCTCTTTACGGAAACAAGTAGAGTAACCAGCATATCTATACAATGGCATCAACAGATTAATCAAATCTATATTATACTATTCATATAATATATTACTTGATGGGCAATGTTTCGGATACTTTCTCGAACCATTCATTAGCATGGAAAGCAGAAATTGGCTGTTCAGAAGTAGCAATAAGGTATTTGTCATCGCCATCACCAGTTACCTAATTAATAATATTATAAATATATTATTACCATATTATTATTAACGTATTATTATTTGCTATTTACTTTGTATAATTCTTCATCAAATTGCTCCAATTGAGCAGTCTTGGCCATAACATCCTTCTTCATCATAAAAGGTGTTTGTAACTTCTTATAGTTACGCTTTCGAAGGAATTCCAAGCCATACATGATTAAAGCAAGGTTAAGATCAACACCATCGTTGGTCAAGAAGAATCCACGATGTCCAGCCACATTAGAGCCTAGTTAATTCATTATAGTTATTATATTGTATTAATAACAACAACATAAATAGCCATCTTACCTCGTTCCGCATCAAATCCATCAAGTCGATAAAGTACTTCATGATGTGGTAGAATATCGGTACGATGTTCAGGTGTCTTGTCATCAACATTCCATGAACGAATCAATGCATTGTTGTCCTCATCCATACTAACTGGAACACTGTCATGTACTAAATTGCCCATACTTGCCAATTTAATCTTCCAAGCTGATTCAGACTCAGTAACTTGTGCTTCAAGGGAATCTTTTTCCTTTTGTTGGTATTCTTTTTTTCAATCAATTCACTGGCATCTTCTTTGGCCTATATTAAATAGTCCATTAGTAGATTAGTAGATTATATTATTAAATCTACTATTTTAACTTGCCTTCATTTTCTGTCCAATTTCCTTCTTTATGGCATTCATGTTGCGATTAACTTGGTCTAGATCAAATCGCACTAAATATTTATATATTATATTAAGTATATATTGATTAATAGCCATTATGTTGACACCTACCACGGGTCCAAGTCTTGTAGAGCTCAATCACTTCATCAACGACTTCAACTGGGGCACCACGACGGCGTTGGGATTCACGCACCAACTCGGGATTGCCACCCTTATCTTCAAATAGAATATTGACATCCAACATGGCGATTCACTATGAATAGATAATAGGTACGATCAATATATATATATATATATAAATAGAAACCAAAAGAAAGAAAGAAAGAAAGTAAGAAAAGTCAAAGATGTTAATTATAAAAACTATCCAGTTTATATCGGCGACATAATTAGTATACAAACACTACAACACTTACTTATTCACTTACCACTTACCACTTACCACTTACCATACACGGCTCCTTTTCTTTACTCTTCTTCCTTGCTATTGGTCTTTACTACCACTATTGCTACTACTATATACGTGTTATAGTATCATGGCGAGTCAAGAACTACCACGTCCAGGAGGCTTTCCCGCTATCCGCTATCAACGCACCTTGCCTAACCGTGGACCGTCTGGATTTGTACTAATCGCTGGTCTTTCGGCCTTTTGCGGCTATGGATTCTATCATGTGATTCAATCTATTAAAGAAACAAAGTAGGCAAGACCAATGGTAATATAGTAGTCACTACTAATAACAAATACGTGTTTATTGATGAGTAGCGAGATTAAGCGCGAGAAACTATGGGCGCGTATTCATCTAGTGCCTATGCTACAAGCCGAGACAGATCGCGATCACTATCGACGAGAACAAGCACTGCAGGCTGAAGAGGCTGAACTAATGAAGAATGTACCAGGATGGGAAGTCAATGCCAAGGGAGGTGCCTCGTCAGTCTACAATACAGATCGATATGTGCCTCGTACTATTATTGCCAAACCTGAGACTAAATAACAATGATTTCTAGTTATTACAATCATTTATAAATTATAACCGAATGAATATAGTCATCGTATTAATAGTCATTGTATTAATAGTCATTGTATTGTATATAATACATTTATTTATTGTAAAGTGACATGTCACGATCAGCATCACAATAATGTAATATTTATAATATGGAGTGTGTAAAATCATAATGATGATGATTAAAAGACTAACCAACCATTGAGTGGAACCTTCTGTTTCTCTTCTCTATCACTTCTTTCGTATTTCTTCCAAGTTCATCATGGGTGCAGCAGAAAGTAAGCTTGCATTTCGTAAAAGCATATTTCGTTTGGCCGAGGAACAGGTAAGATAGAGTTTATTAGTGCACTATAGACAGCAGAGGGGAACAAGTATTGTAGGGTTGAATTGACACTAACCTATGAATCTATTACACACCTCCTTTCTATAGCGTATACCTAAAGATAACGATGCTTTCTGGTCACAGGTAATAACCAATAGAGCGATAGTAGCGGTAGTAGGAATAGGAGGATAATAAGCATTGAAGCCATAAGTTACTGTTCAGTTCATACTAATCGTTTTTGTATTGGTAATATAGTTTTGGACGGTGCCTGAAAATGCTGAAGATGTATTTGCCCTAGTGACCCCCGTTGATATTCGACGTATACGTGATCAGTCACGTAGTAACTTTATTACATTAATAGAGAAGGTATGTAGACGTGTATTCGATATAGACTATAGACTATAGACTATAGAGTATTTATACTGTTAATAGACTATTGATCAAATGCTACGGATTATGCATGCCCCCGGCTATCCATCGCCTGTACATTCAGTTGAGGCCTTGTTGAATACAATACGTTTATTGACTCGGTTACTGCCATTTCTATTTGAAATGATGCCTGATGATGCACTTGAATCCAAGCTATTTTGGACAAAGAGTAGCGATGATGCTAATGTTAATAGCAATAATTCAATGGTAATTAACATAAATAATAGTATAGTATAGCCAAGTAGCTTATAATATGTTATAAAAGAAGAATGAATTATTAGGCGAACAATTAATGATAGCAGCTATTGATTTGTTATTTCTTAAAGAATTAACCCTGCCATCTACTGAAGCAACTCGTCAAAGCAGAGTTAACTATTTGATATGGTACTGTTATATATATATATATATATGTTATAGTTCATTATAATAAAATTAACCTATATGTATATTAGGGAACGAGGTATTGCCATGAAGAACGATGTTATATTGTCAAAGGAAATACAACAACATCGAATTGAAGTACTTCGTCTAGTTCTATGTCTATTATCCAAGGCTATGTATGCCACACCTGGTAATCTATTGAATTGTATATTAATATTATTCCATGCTTACCATGACTAGATGGTCATAAGAAAAATCGGTGGTTGACAACTGTATCGGCTTGTACGGATAAAAAAGCCAAAATGGCATTGCTATGTAGTCTATTAAATACAGTAGCCAATTATGGTAGTGGTCGATGGCAATTACCGTAAGTTGTTTCTAGTATATATATATATATATATATAAAAAGTAGATTATTAAATAATTCATTTAGTTATCAACACGTCATGTTTCATGATAATCAACAACAATTGGCCACATTATCTGCTCAAGTATTATTGGTATTATTGGATCAACAAGTTGTATATAGTCAAGACTTTTTATTGGCCTCTCCTACACAATCACTTTTCTCAATTACTGGTGGAGATGACGATGACGATGAAGATGAAGATGAAGGTGGTGGAAGACAAGAAATGCAGGAAAGTGATGCTGTGCCATTAGTATCACGTTCTAGAAATCCCTCTACTATATCTGAAGTATCTACAGCTGTGTAAGTTTAACGGTTAAATATATACACTAAAGACTAATAGTTTATAATTAGATCTAGCCATTCTGCTAAAGTAAGTTATTGTATAATCAATAATTAATAATCAATAATTAATAATACGGTTTAAATAGGACAATTTATTCCAATTTTATTTGGCTCGTTTACATCGACCTCAAGATTTACAATATTTGTCTGATGAACTTTATCGTATTATTAGTCAACCACTAAAGGTATGAATATAAATAGATGGTTGATTTATATCCATATTTAATGTCATATAGGCTAGAAATAGTTACTTGCCCAATTCAGCTCAGCCGGTTACTTTTCAATTAGAAGCTATTCTATTATTTTGGCATTTATATCTAAACAACGAGGTAATAATGATATTATGTTGTATATATATATCATAGTATATTATAGAGTATATTATTAATATTAATACAATAACTATTAGAAATTCAAACAACAAGTACTTAATACACATGTGGCTGATCTATCAATTGCTATACTTTATACGGCACTGGCTCATAAATTAGATCCAGGTATTATATTTATATATTATAGATTACTATTAAATATTTAACCATTAACTAATACTATTTATATAGCGCAAATAGGTCTAGTACGACTATGTGTCTGTGTATTGCAGTCGTTTTCGTCAGAACCCAAGTTTGGTAAAGCACTTAATAAGATATTTGTTGATGAAACAAATTTGCCTGCCGTTGCTCGAATTCCCTCTTTTAGTGGTACATTTGCCGATTACTTGATTATTGTAAGTAAATAGTAATATTAGTTTATTAATAGTATTAACTAATCATGATTATCCCATTAGTCGGTCAATACGCTGATTACATCAACGCGTAACACACTTTCCAGTTTATATGAGCCACTTTTATCTATTCTCTGTAATCTATCCCCTATTTCATGAATGTGTCAGTTGTAGCAGCACACAAACTGGTACAATTACTTAACATATTCTCGTCACCTGCTATGCTATTGGCCGATCGACATCATCCACGTCGACTAATTCTAATGGCGGATACACTCGACCGTGTTGTGCAATACGGATTCAAAGGTAAATATACGATTATGAGTATAATATAGATTGATATCAACACTGTATAGATAATCCGCATGTAATCTATGCCATTGTGAGAGCCAATGATAAGATTAGACTATTAAAAAACTTTACTTTGAATCGCATTCGTCAAACTAACAACACAACGGTCATGGTCAGTCGTAGTGATAGCAATAGCCATAGAGGTCGTGAAAATGAAGCGAATAGAGATGAACACCAAGAAGAAACAGAAATGGGAGAAGCAAACGTATCACCGTCATCTTCGGCCTCGACTACGCGTAGAACACATGATACTGCTCCATCACCGCTTTCTGCAAAAGCATTGGGCAAATTACCAGTTGGTACATTGCCTACTAGTACACCCAGTACACCCATCACACCTATTACACCTACTTCAATCTATCTTGGTGGTAATAATACATCGAATAATTTTGTACCAACTGAAGAATGGGTAATTAGCTAATAGCAATCAATTTGTTAACTTGTACTGATATCGCATTGATATAGGTGGCTAGCTGGCTACCCAAAGTGAAATTAGATAGATTACTACACATGTTGGATGTTGTAGTGCCTCAAGTGGAAGCATTGTGCTCCAATGGACGTTTAACAAGTGATCAAGAGATATTGGTCCTGTTAAGATCAAGCGACTTATTGGAAGCAGTCTATCCTCGGCAAGAGGTGCCGTCCAATGGCGATAGCGATGAAGAGCAAAGGGAAAGGGAAGATGATACCAATACCGAAAAGACACAACTACCCACAAGACCATTTCAATGGAATAATCGTGTAGCTCATTGGTGTCGGTCTCTATTATGGGGACATGTATATACAATGTATCGAGCACCGATTGGTCTATGGCAAGGTACTACAGTTCAGCTATTCCAAGTTAAATCAGCTATGACATCACCATCGAGCAGTACTATCACCAATAGCAGTACCCATGATAGTAGCAATGCTCCGACTGTGAACACCAGCAGTGATAACACGAATACTAATACAAATCCTTGAATGCATTACAATAAAGCCATTATTAATTCACGTGTAAAGTCAATTGTATAGATCATTCAATTTGTTGCCCATTTAAAGATTTCGGCTTGTTTGATGTCCATGTTTAACATCTTGTACGATCATTGAAATGATTCGACCAATAAAGCACCTTATCGCCCCTCAAATCAGCGCGCCCCATATTTTATTCGCCCCGCATGGACATAGTGATTGGGTTTTTGAACACTGTTACACACTCATGGGTGCTAGTAAGTAAGAGGCCAGGTATAGCAATTTAGCTTGAGGTAGCAGATACCGTACTTCAACGGCCTTTACTATTCAACTCAAACGCGTCCTTTTTTTTCGCTTTTTAAGCAATTTAATCATATATGAAACACGTGAACCGTATCGGCTGCATGTTTATTAATACATTGATGGTGAATGTACCACGTGTAGGTTAGGCGTAATAATCTGGAGCACTTTTATACCAAAAGATGTCATTGTTTCTGCTTCACACTCTTCCTACGAGGAAAATTGAGCACCATCGTGGCTATTTGCCCATTACAATGTTTACAGATTGATTGAAATAAAAATAGATCGTATATAGAAAGAGCGTCTTGTAGTATTTATTTGTTTCCATACTCAAAGTCCATCCTACCATTATCATTTCATTTATAAGTGGCATTTACAACCTCTGTTTAACGAATATCAGTGTGCCAGCAAATTTACGTTCTTATTACTCTTATTCACTTGACGATAACCGTGAATATTGATTCAATTTTAAATATATCTACATCTGCTGATTTACAGGATCTAAAACAAAACAATACTTATTAAAGCTCAAATCCAGGCTGCTCTACATCTATGAAGCTATTAGCCGTTGCCATCGCAAGTCTGCTGGCTTGCCAAACAGAGGCTACGTCGCTTAAAGATGCACCAATGACAGATGCATTTGCGTTTTTTTCCAAACTTCAAGCACCTAGCGCGTATTATGGTGACCGCGAATCTACATCGACCACCGATGATGATGTACTTGTAGTGCCAACGGAATACGGTAGAATAAGAGGCAAGATTGCTCGTATATCGTTGACTTCACGTGTAATGGACAAAGTACTTGGCTGGACGAATAAGTATAAACTTGATGCCAAACAATATCCGCGTTCTTTCCAAGGGTAAATAGGAGTGATGTTGTACATCGGTAACACTAACTAGTCTGTAGAATACCGTTTGCCGCGCCACCTATTGGCGAAAACCGTTTTAAACATCCACAGCCCTTTAATGCAAGCTGGGGTGGCATTAGAGCTGATGGTAGCACATATGGCAAAATACGCGATGCTACCGTCTTAGGCAATGAATGTCCACAGCCATTTCCGCCATTTTCACAAAGTGAAGACTGTCTCCACCTTAATGTATATACACCATCGGCCAAACGTATCAAGGAACTTGGCGGTCGAGTTGCTGTTATGTTTTGGCTATATCCGGGCGCGTATATTGTCGGCGGCTCCTATCAGTATGGCTTCTACGATGGCGCGTATTTAGCCGAGAAAAAAGACGTTATTGTAGTGACCTCGAACTATCGTATGGGACCACTTGGCTTCTTGGCGGCGAGCGATGACCATGCCAATGCGGGTATTGTCGACCAGGCAAAAGCACTAGAGTGGGTTAAGCGTAATATTGCTTCATTTGGTGGCGATCCGGATAATATAACACTTTGGGGCCTAAGTGCCGGTGCTTACTCGGTGCTGATCCATATGACGTCGCCCGCCACACCGCCGGGTCTATTTCATCGGGCTATCATGCAAAGTCCACCGATTGGTCATCGCGTTCGTTCACGACATGACATAGAAGCAGAGAATATGAAATTGGCCAAGCAGATGCGCTGTAGCATTCCAGTTAGTAGTGGAAATGTGATTGATATGGCTTGCCTGCAAAAAGTTTCATGGAAAGCAATCGTTGCTGCATCGGCATTATGTATCACTTATGGTACACCTGGTATTAAAGAAATCACCGATGAATTCAAGGTATTTGCGCGATTAAGTTTGCATTAGCCTAGACTAATTTGTGTTTTAGTGGTGGCCATATCGTGATGGTAAAATTATTACTGATGAACCAAGAAATCTTATTTTATCAGGTCATTACAAAGATGTACCGATCATCATTGGATCCACCAAGTAAGCGACTAGCAATAGTTTAAATGTCATTTGTTTATTCATTTGTGTTAGAGATGAAGCAGGCCTATGGAGTATGCTATTTAGCCTACCAGTTATCAAAAAGGTTATTGGCTCGCACAACGATTATACGGTCAAAGGGTACATGGAACGTATTACCCGAGTGTTTGGTAATTTTTCTGAACAAGTAAGTATAAGCACATTTATTTTATTAGCAATATTGAATTATTTTTTAACAAAATATGCTATTAGTATTTGGAATTGTATCCAATCAAGAAAAATGATGTGGAAATCGAGGTGGAAACATCCAACGGTGGCACTGATATTGTCTGGCGTTGCCCAATCGACCGAGTAAGTCGATAGATAACTAGATATTGTTTAATCATTAACACATTTTTCCTCAAATTAATACAATCATTAGACAATGGCTTCAATAGCAAAACGTGGCGCGACCGTATACGTGTATGAATTTTTGCAGAAAAGCAAAAAGCCATGGTTTGGTAAGCAAAAACAGTTTATTTCAGAGTTATCTACTAATACGTTTATTACAGGAATGTGCTTGCATCGTAGCTGCCACATGGGTGATTTAGTGCAGACATGGAAAAAAGATCACAATATAGTAAGTGCTGTATTTACATACCAATATAATGTACTAACAACGTATGTTATATAGCTTCTTGATAAAGAACAAGAGAAAATTGGTGATGATATCCAAACTTATTGGACTAATTTTGCCAAAACTGGTATGTAACGATTTGCGTCCTAAAATGTACTATACTAATGAGCATTCAAATTACTAGGTAATCCCAACACGGATATTCCATTAAGAAATTCGTTACAAGAATCTCGACTGAACTGGCCTCGGTTTGATGAAAATAAGCGACTTCGTTTAAATCTCGACGATCAGCTAGCGGTGACTTCCAATAAATATGAGCATTTTTGTGAATTTTGGGTAAGTTTACTCAATACTAATTTGGCTACTTTAAACTAATAGCATTTTTAGGATAAAGCAGGTATTGACTATTAGTCTAAACCAGCTATAATGGCCAATCGTAGCTTATTGTCTATCATATAAGCACAAGTGCTTTAACCACCCACCCATAAATAAAACAGTGCGATTTGCTTTATTGAATTGATTTGCATATATGGGTGATAAAAATGGAGTAAAAACAACGTGCGCTATGAAAGAAATTCTTTATAATGACTGAATACCAAATTGGGAGTAACCAATACAACGGAGCTTAATTCAAAGCCACATGCGGTGCTAAAATAATTATCGAGTTACTAAATAAAGACATTATTTAATTGCAGACATCATGCGGCGCTTTCTAAACGGTGTTTGCATATAAAACCGTAAATCATAATCATAACTGGCAGGCCATGTGTTCATGTAGTGCTTTTTACACCGGAGACTTCCATTTTGAGTTGCTGTTTGGGAGATAGATTGTACCTGCGAAAATGCGTATATTAGCGGCTCGTTCGCAATTTGCCAGCCTTTTTTATTAGTACGTCTTTTCTCCATCCACCCGTTATTCTTCTATTTATTGGCGTTGCCTACGTATCAAGATGCGTTCAATCAACTTTATATTATCATGCGGCCTCGCCATAATGCTAAAAACTCTTATAAACAATAGAATCGTGCACGCTGGTATATTGCCAGAAAGCGAAAACGAAATCGACTTCAACTCTTCAACTATTGTACCAACCGAAAATGGAATTATTCGCGGATTGGCCACAAATGATCGTATGGTAGAAAGAACTGTTAAAAAAGTACTTGGTCTAGGCAAAAAGACAATTGAAGAAGAAAATAAATTACCACGGAAATTTATTGGGTAACTATATAACAACTATTGGCTATGTAGTGTACATCTAATAGCACTCACTTTCTAATGTAACTATGTAGAATTCCTTTTGCTGCGCCACCTATTGGGGAGAACAGATTTAAAAAGCCACAGCCACTAAAAAGCTGGGGCGGTATTGACCAATCGGGCAAGCCATTTGGACCAGTTTATGATGCCACTAAAGTTACAAAGGCATGCGTTCAACTAATGCCAGTTCTACTACAAGGCGAAGACTGTCTTCATCTTGACATTTACACGCCACCTATGAATAAAATACGCGAACTTGGCGGTCGGCTTTCGGTTATGGTGTGGATTTTCCCTGGTAAATTAATGAAGCTTTATTATAGCAGGTTTAGACTAACATTCAATAAATTAGGTGGATTCTTCTTTAGTAACAAAAATATGTTTGATATGTACGATGGTGCCTATCTTGCACAGACCAAAAATACAATTATCGTTTCAATTAATCACCGTTTGGGACCATTTGGATTTATCGTATGTATTTTACTATTGAAAACTACTATTAGATGAATTAACTCATGCACCAACTATAGAGTGCAGATGGTGCTGATAAAAACGTTGGATTATTTGATCAACGGGCAGCTTTGGAGTGGATTTCACGAAACATTGCACGGTAAGCTATATTTGATTAGCAAACACGCATATTAAATTAAACTTTGCAAAACTGCATTACCTTTATATTAATACTGTCATTTCTAGATTTGGCGGTAATCCTAATGATATCACCATTCTTGGAGAAAGCTCTGGAGCATATTCAGTATTGGCACATATGGTATCACCGACCACACCGCCCAATCTCTTTCATAAGGCTATAGTTATGAGTTCACCTACATCTATCAATCTGCGCAAAGATGAAAGTCTGGCCGCTAGTACTCTAACTCTGGCAAAGAAAGCAAACTGTGTTGATGCTACAAATAAAACCGACATTAAATGTCTACGTGAACGTTCTTGGGCCACCATTCTTAAGGGCCACGGCAATATGCTTGTCACAGAGGAAACTAATGTATTGGTACTATCAGACCAATTTAAGGTAATATTACTATGTAGTATTAATGCCAGCAATAGATTACTAATGCCATTAATCCTTAAGTGGTGGGCCAGTTTAGACAACGACTTTTTTGTTGAGGAAGTCTACGATAGCTTTATTAAAGGCAGCTTTCTTAAGGTTCCATTGCTTATTGGTTTAGCAAAGTAAGAAAGCTTTATTTTATTAACATTTTACTAATATCTGTGCACTATTCAGAGACGATGCAGGTTTTTTTGCAGATTTTTATGGCAATCGTGTAACAGGTAAATTTACCGGTCTATCAAGCGACTTTACTACACAAGGATTTGCCGATCGTTTAGATCGCGCATTTCAAGATAAACTTGCTAATGTAAACAATTATACTTGCTATCCTATTGATTATTAATAATGCATTATATCCAGGTGACCGAATACTATCCGCTGCCTACCAACGACACTGAGACAGTGGCACGATTCTCCGATCTCATTACCGACATGCTATTCCGTTGCCCAATCAAAACAGTATGTTAAATACTAGCCAACAACGATATAATACTTATTACGATAATTATTATTATTCAGATTTCTGATGCAATCATTAAGCATAATAGTACCGTTTATACATATGAATTAGCACAAGACCCACCACGTCCCTACAAACTAACAGGTTTTTGCCGTAACCATACGTGCCATACCTCCGATCTGCTGTATCTATGGTCACGCGGAGCAACACTATTCGACCGAGTGGTAAGCTAGATAATCTATTATTATACTATTGACTACAGTATACTAATGTCTATACAATGTATTCCAAAAGACGCTTAATTCTAAACAACGCCAACTGGCTGGCCAGCTGCAAACGTATTGGACCAACTTTGCTGCTAGCGGTAAGTTCTATGAAAACCTGTTTTGACTCGGCGCCATTGCTTATCGGCTAGTTATAGGTGATCCGAACCGTCAAACTACATCGGATAATAAGCATTACAATAGTACCGAGACCGATTCATTGCCCATATGGCCGCCAAGTAAACTAGGCGAACACAAGCACCAAGAACTAAATGACAAAGTACAATTTGTCACCAATTCTCGTGAACGCTATTGTGATTTATGGGTAAGTTGTTAAAATGTCTGTTATCCCTATTAATGTTTTAACACTAATGGTGACTAGGATACCATTGGTTATAATTTTTAATTTTATTAATGCTACACATGGCCGACATTTACTTTGACTCACATTTGGAGTCCTCAAAGCAAAGTTCGTTCCAATTGAAGTCATGCTGTTATGCACAACATAATTATAATGTTTTCTAATAAAACGTTGTTAATAAATTGATTTAAATTAAGAATATAACATACTATTTGATTTCTTTAAAACATTTGAGGTTGATCATTGTTATTGTTGAGCATGTGTAGAAAGACCGCTCAAATAGTAATAGAAGCCATATGATTGCGATTCCATGTCATTCCGCATTTATTGTTGTTGCATCTGAATAATCTATTCTATTTTCCAATATTCTACTATTGTATTTTGGACATATTTGTGATGTAAGATCAAGATTAATATAATTATTATAAAAGTTGTATATTAAACAGTCATTTCCCCTATAGCCAATCTGACTAAATAAATGACTATATATGTATATTAAAGCAATAATAAAAATAACCAATTAATTACATTATTATACTGATAATTACACATAAAACAATTAATGTTGGATGTAATATTATACGTGTTATTGTAATGAATGAGCGTTTAATTGTGTCTAAATGTGTTAAGAAAAGATGATTAAATAGGTAAATAAATGTAACAGTCAAAGCACAATAGTTCCTTGGCACATAATAAGTTCAATTTGGTCTTTGATCTTTATGTGTCTATTCTTGGCACTATTACATACTTGTGCGTAATATGATATATATATTTGTATTTGTATTTGTATTTGTAGTGTGAAGGGGCAATGTGCGTCAACAGAGGTCAGCTGAGCAATGGAAGAAAAACTGGACTGATTGGCTGCTTGGTTTCGATGGTGACGCCCTTCACCTTTATTAATAGCACCAAGCGCCCTATGTTCTTACTGACGCTTATTCTCTCATTTATCATTGTTGTTGCTGTTACATTCAATTGTGTTTGTACTGGCGAAACGAATTGTTCTTTTCTTTTTGCGTTTTCTGTTTCTTTTATTACAATTGCAGCTATTATTTCTTATTATTATACAATATAACAACTACTGGTAGCGTTGCTGCAGTAGACATAACTCCGCAGTAAGGGTCATTGTTTTCATCTGACGTTGTCATCATTTCCTGCTTCTACTGCCCCTTTCACTCGCTTCATTTCTTGTTGTCTTCTACTACCTTTAGTCTTGTAACAGCATGAGATTCTGCAATCGATGTGGCGATCCAGTTAGTGGTCCCAGATGCAAGTGTGGAGGTACACCCAAAGGTAAGTTGTCTGCCACCAACGCAGTTACTGCTGTCGGAGCGGTTATGTCCAAAATGAACACTCAGCTGACTAGAAACTGTAATTATCTACAATGTAGAGGCTGAAGGAAGTGGTGGTGGTGAAGGTGTAACCACACTACGCCGCGACGTATGGTCCAGAAAGTGAGTATTTACTATGTTGACTAATAAGCCATATTAATAGTAAATGTTAGATATTTAACCAAGGGATTGGATCAACCAGTAGTAGGTCGACCCCGTTCCTCGTCGGTCAGCGATCCATCTACACCAAAATGTCCTGATTGTGGTCTACGTTTATCGCCAGTAAGTCAGTATTTATTAATAATAAGTTAATATTAATTGTTTATTAGACTGTGGATGGTGGTATGGCGTGTAGAGTATGTATTCTAAAACCTTCTAGTAAAGGTATTTGGTAAGTTCGATTTAAATATAACAATCTAGTATCCAATATTTAATGTCTGATATCTAATCTATTTATTATTACAGTGCAGCATGTGAAAAGCCCGTTATTCCACTAGCTGTACCGGGACAGACAGCCACTTGGGTAGAATATGGCACAAAAGTATGGCATAAGGTAATTTCTATAGTTATTAATTGTTCCAAGCTAACTATTTAAATGTAGGATTGTTTTCGATGTCGAATATGCCGTGTAAGACTAACTAATCCCATGGTGGATTTAACCGGCCAGCCATGCTGTGAAGACTGTCTTATGGCCCAAGCAGGTGCACGTACACCAATGGATGAAGTGACACTAGAAACAGCTACTAGTGTGCCACCATCTACTTATAACAACAATAGTCGCCAACAATCAAGTGCTTTATCCGATGGTTCTACGCTAATCAAGTCTACAGAGTCACTGGTAGAAGATAAATCACCTAAAAACCCCACATCTGCTTTCAGTGTCACTAACAATGTGACTGGCGCAACACCTGTAACCGTGGCAGCAGTGACTGCTGTTACTGCTATACCCAAAGAAGCTTCATTGGTACCAGAGAAAAAGAAAGCTATATCTTCTCCTAAAGCATCACCTAAAATAGGACCATCGGAATTTGAATGTAGTGCGTGCAAACTGCCCATTACTGATGCTGGTGTACGATTGCCTAGTGGTCGATTATACCATCCACACTGCTTTACTTGTGCCGAGTGTGGCAAAGAGTTTAAACAAAGTGCATTTGTTAATTATGGTGGACGGGCTTATCATCCAGATGTAAGTTATTACAAACACGGCTTTGAATGGCATTAAATGGTGCAAGCACTTACAAATATCATTGCAATTCAGTGTACACCCAAGGCGAACGTAGAGCGGTGCAACGACTGTGGCAAGTTAATATCTGGATTTTATGTAAAAAACAATGGTGCTAGTTATCATGCCGAGGTAATATTATTAATGCGTATTTAACCAGGCTATAGTGATTAATCTATTGATAAACATCAGTGTTTCAAATGTTCAGGATGTAAAACGGTTATTGGTCCTAAAACACCGTTTGGTGAGATTTCAGACCAGCCTTATTGTGAGGCATGTTTAAAGGCTCGAATTACTGGCGATTTGTATCTGCCGCCGCCTATCGATTCACCATCAATGGTCAATACTACGACAACAAGAAGAGGGTCAAATGACAGAGGTGAACAAAGCAGTAATACGTCATTTGGCGTGCCAGATGCCAGTTTAATTCAACTGGATCCTTCAATGGCCCAAGATATTGGACATGAGCCTCAATGGCATAGCACAACTAAGGTAGCAGTTACATCGCCAGTATTGGCAGCTGCAGCGGATAAAGAACCTAAAAGCACACCAGTACCTAAACCATCATCGCCGGTATTGGCAACTGCAGCAGATAAAGAATTTAAAAGCAATCCAGTGCTTAAATCATCACCGCCACCTAGTTCTGCATCAACTTCGCCTAAAATTGCGCCTATTCCGGTTAATGCTGCTATTGGGCGAGCCATGGGACGTTCCCAATTGTCTCCTTCTCCCTCTTCTCCGCCGAAAAATGGACGTATAGGTGTAATCAGCACAGCGGCCGAATTGGCGTTTTCTGAAGGCGTGATGGGCGGTGCTAGAGCTATATCGCATGCACGGTCACGTAGTGCTGCATCGCCGCTTCCACGGCCCAACACACAATCACCGACGCTATCTACTACGCCGGTTATTGCGCCAACACCGGCCAGTAATGGCTTTACTTCTGGTACATCAACGCCATACGCTTCTAGACCTGTCAGTCCACGACTACGATTTGAAGAGTCTCTCCTATCACCTAACGCGTCTAATGAGATTGCCTTGTCGCGGTCAAGTTCACGATCAAGCAACACGTCAGGCTGGGAGCCACGTGTGCCGCCACTTTATAACGGATCTACACCTACTACAAATAATGGATTTGTAGGTAGATCGGTAGGTACGCCCACCACCACTACATTTGCACCATATAGCAACCAAAACGGCAATAGCGGTGGCGGTGTCGGGACCGGGTCAAGATTTTCTCAATTGGGCGGCACGGCACGCTGCTTCAAATGCCAGGAACGATTATATGCCTCGGAAGAGGTGCCAGGCCCACGGGCCACTAAATGGCATCGTCATTGTTTGGTTTGTTTAGTATGTCGCAAACCACTCGACAGTATGGCACTGATGCGTGACGACACTGATGGGCCATACTGTCGCATGTGCTACATTAAAAAGGGCCGACGAGTTACTGCTCTCATGTAATCTCTTTATTTTTTTAAATTGTCGTTTCAGTCATTATATTCTAACTATAAACTATTTTATACGATTATTATAATGATTTTTATTATATTATATTTAATTATTTTGATATACTCGTTATTTATTGATGAACATGTTCTATGATAACAAGTAGTTTAATGTCAATTAACATTAGTATTTTAACTCATTATTCACAACACAACATACAATTTGCTTATTATATTTAATAATATACATATTGGATATCAATGTTAATTACCAACAACAACAGCTATTACAAAAATGTAACTCGTAAATACTTGTTATTTGCAAAAATATACACAATTATATGAACTGACACATTGCGTTAATGGTTTATAATACAAAATACTAAGGTTCTATCATTAACTATGTTTATTATACAATATAATATTGGCAACGATTCATTTTATTCTTATTTAATTATTTGTATTATACAAAATAAAAAGTGTAGTAATTTAGTTTATCCATTAATAATATACAATCACTATTGCGTCAGCTATAAATAATGAGTTATGAAAGAAATTAAACCATTGTATTTATTATTAGATAGCACATAAGCATAAAAATACAATATTTAAATTGTAGCTTTAATTCGTTCCTATAAAAATATTGATTGATTAGTAAAATATAAAATTTAAGTCTTAGCAACTTACAAGTGCGCGGCAATGATTTGCACGTGGAGATGCCATATCTTCGATTGTTTTATCAAGACGTAAATAAGGACCAAGTGGGCCAGTGTGTGGACTCCATGGATGTAGCTTCTCTGTTTGATCTTTTCCTACCGTAATACTAGTAGTGGGGCCTTGATTAGGATTGCCTGTAACGGCAAAGTTGGTCATATAGCCAATCCATATATCCGACATTCGATCCAGGCTACTTGTCATGGGCAAAGAAAGCGGCATGTGCCATGTTAATACAAGATCTGAGGCATGGCATACACGTCCAGAGCAATAGCCTTTAAATAGTTATCAATAATATTAATATGGTAATCCGCTAATTTATACAAATACTTACCAAAAGATAATGCATTCTCTTTTGATGTAAAATGATACGTATAGACTTGGCCACCGTGTTGTCTAATACTATTGGCCATCTATTGATTTATAATAAATCAGCAAGTTTTTATCGATAGAATTGTGTACAATAATTACCTGAGTAGTTGGGCAGACAAATACATAGTCGGTGAAGAGACGTGTATAAGTTTCCTTGTTGTCTGATTCGCTGCCTTGTGTTGGGTAAAATGTTTCCATCTAACGACAATAATTTCAGATGTTAGTATTTAGTAATAAAATTACTATATTGTAAGTTACCGTATTGACTGAGTTACCAAAGATACCTTTCATTGCGCTGGGGAATTTGTCTGAAGCGAATGGTGCCTTTAAGCCAAACACATTCATAAAGGGGAATGTCATACTAAGCACCCATAAAGCACCTTCATCCCTGTAGTATTGCTTGTTAGCAGATGACACATAAACCAGCTATTATACAACTTACTGAGCTGAACTCATAATCACTGGTATGTTACGGTTGAAATGACCCTGCTGGAACGCAGCCAATGGATCCTCGACAATATTGTAGTTATCAATAGATGGCCACCATGCAAATTGATCCGACATCTTTTCTGTAATAGAACGAGGACCATGGGGTGATTCCTTAATAGCCTGTAGCACTTCTTTTGCCGATTTTGATCGCATGCAATTCATATCAATCTTGCTATATTGATTTAAGCATTTGAGTGTCTGTGCCAATTCAGTACTCGTAGCACGAATGTCATTTTGGCTTCGCATTGACATACCCAGTGGACTTGACTGCATTATTGCACGGTGGAATAGATTTTGCGGTGTACGAGGCGATGTCATATGAATACCAATCGATGTGGCACCCGAACTTAATCCTATTAAAGTAACATTGTTGGGATCTCCGCCAAAAGCTTTAATATTACGCTTAATCCATAATAAAGCCGCTCGTTGATCTTCAATGCCGGCATTGCCGCGTACTTCTTCGCTAGCAAAAAAGCCAAATGCGTTTACACGATGATTGGCCGTTATAATAATGGCATCTTTATGATCGGTGAGGTAGCGGCCGTTATAAACGCCAAATTCGTTGGCTCCACCAAAGTAGAAAGCACCACCAAAAATGGAGAAAATTACTGGAAATGGCTTGGCTGGATTGGCCCGGCTCGCAGGTGGAACAAACACGTTGAGATAGAGACAATCTTCGGATTGGTCGAGTGAAATGAAGAGCTGCGGACAGTCTGACTTAAATTCAATGGCATCTCGAACGCCATTCCATGCCTTCTCGATGGGCGCGGGGGACTGAAAACGCCGTGTGCCAACTGGCGGTTCCGCATAAGGAATTCTGTACATGGAAAAACAATATAGGCGTGATCAGTCATTTCTGCTATTACTGAAACGTGCTACTTACCCAGCAAATACCCGTGAGTACTGGGCAGGGTCCTTATTACGGTTTATTGGCCAAGCGAGTCGTTGTGTAGGCGATAAGTTTAAACGGCCACGTATTTGACCATGTTCAGTAGCTACTAGCAGTACATCATGATTGCTGACTTCAGAGGTCATATCTGGTAAGTTAGTGTTATTTAACTTTTTCATACGAGGCGTATCTAATGCTGGCTGCTGAGCATTGGATCGAATCTGTTCTCCAATGCTTAAATCAGCTACTGTTAGCAGCAGTAGCAATAGACTGAATTGAAACTTGCTAGTAAAATTGGAAAGCAACATTTTCTAAATGTTATCGTGCTTATGACTACCAATTTGGCATGAATCAATAGTAAAGCTTTAATTTGGTTATGGAAATCGTAACTAAAAATGGTATTGTTCGTTAAGACTAGTAAGACTAAATCCAGCGCTACAAAGCGAGTGAATACTAGAATAATGAGGAGAATTGCAATAACTAAGCATTACTGTTTATTGTTATTGCTATTAAATAGCTTGATGGTTTGAAGCAACCGTGCCTTAAAGTATCGTATGATCCTCGAGAACACTCCTTATAAGCACGTGTGATCCGCCATCTGGGCTTTATCAGCGCTATTAAACGAGTTTTTCAATATACGTTTTGAGTAGAACTATTGCAAGCCCCTTATGCCAGTAAATCCACCTATGAAGACTAATAAAATACATATATACGACCGTACTAGCCATACTACCCGTCCATAAAAGGTAGGGCACCTTTTGTGTGAGACACGGTGTGTGTGTACGTGCACGCGCGTCGCACCATTGCCTATGAGCCATAGGCTACAGCACCCATCATTTTTCGTTTGATAGCTGTTTCATACCAATGGTATTCAAAAACACATTTCGTAAAAACAAATGAACGAGGTAAATATGCCCCGTATTTCATCTGATATAAGAACGTGGACCCGTAATTTATTATTGATTATTTAGATAACAACACAACACCATATTTCTCTTCCTTCCAATGGAGAATCATTCATGACTGCTCATTGGTGCTAGGAGGAAACGCGTGGAAAGTGCGTTGTAGGTAAAATGAATTAACAACAACAATCATAGCTGTTTATTAACTGTGTATCGGTGAATTTATTCATAGTAATCATTACACGATATATGGTCGCTATATTGTTACGTTCACTACGATAAGCAAAGAATTTAATAGCTAACTAGTTGTGATAAAATGACTGAATAAGTAATTATGATTATCATTACTATGATTACTACATAGATATGGAAATAACATGGAAATCAAAGCACCAGTCTAGAATGTGCTTAGTCCACACCCCTTTTTTTCACTGGCTTATTGGAACTATCTTTTTATTATTACTGTTCAATCTTGTCTCTCTCTCTCTCTCTATCTGCACCTCGCACAGTGTTGTTAGTCGTGTTAGTGTGCTGACTTTTTCCATTTTATTGTCCGATCTTGCTCTCTCAGCCGTTTCTCAATTTTGCGTGACATCAGTGTGTTGGCAAGCAGCGGTCTATTGGGCATCTTTCTTACCTTTACTACCTAGTACAATCTTGCAACAACAACAACAACCATAACACTTTAGCGTAACTCCTTTACTAGCCAGCTACAACCAACCAACCAACCAATACTCCTTCATCATGGCCGACGGTTCCTCCGTAGATAATAGTAACGTGTCGCCGGCTGTGCCGATGAAACCAGTTCAGGTTAAGCTGGTGTTGTTAGGTAAGTTATCATGATAGCGATGAGGATATCTATACAGCTCCTACTTGCTGCTTTCTTTATTTGTATGTTTTGTTATGAGCGAAGATTCTTGGTTAAGGCTTCATCTGCCGTTAATCACCAGCTAGTATGTTTATCTACAGTGTTCAATTGAACATAGCATAACATGCCAAGAATATAGATAGCGTTTATTTCAAATAGTTTTATCTATATTTTATCAAGTCGATAGTCTTTTAGGCTATTATACATACTGTAGCTGCTTATTAGTGACAGGTCTATACTCATAGACTCGTCTATTGTGTATGATAAGCTTGACAGTAATGACTTTGCTATTACCGTGAACAAATTGAATACGCCAACTAAAAGTATACACCGTATTAATCATTTATAATTGTTTTTGTATTCATATAGGTGAAGCAGCTGTCGGTAAATCCAGTTTAGTGCAACGATTTGTAAGCAATGAATTTCAAGAAAACAAAGAGCCTACTATTGGCGGTATGTCATTAATATTTATTACATTAATTACTAGCTAACTTTGGTGTATTATAGCGGCATTTTTGACGCAAAAGACATATCTTGAAGATAAAGTAATTAAATTTGAGATTTGGGACACGGCTGGTCAGGAACGTTTCCATTCATTGGCCCCAATGTACTATCGTAATGCCCAAGCGGCCGTAGTTGTCTACGATGTGACTCGTGCGGTAAATACTTAATAAGTATGCAAACAACAGTATTTACTTATGCTGCATATTAGACCTCACTAGATCGGGCCAAGTCTTGGATTAAAGAGCTGCAGCGTCAAGCCAATCCCAATATTGTTATAGCACTTGCTGGCAATAAGGTCGATTTAGTAACAGACTCAGACCAAGATGTGCATCACGAAGAGGACGTACACGACGAGGATAGACACGAAGACGGCGATGATACGCCCACTACACGACAAGTGTCGACCGAAGAAGCTCGAGTATATGCTGATGAGGGCGGACTACTTTTCTTTGAAACATCAGCCAAGTTGGATTTAAATGTCCAAGAAATGTTTAATGAAATTGGTAAGTTAATTAGCATAACAACAACAACATTAATAATCATAATCATAATATATGTTACTAATTAATCTAATGCTGTAATATTATATTATTAATAGCTCGAAAAATCCCCATCGAGCAGTTGATGGCCCCAAGTCGCAGTGGACGAATGAGTGGATCGAATGTCGGCCGTATTGAACTTATCGGCAATGGACAAGGTGCCAATGGTCGTGGCGGCTGTGCTTGTTAATTACGCACCTATTTCTTTGCACATAGGATGATCAAGTCCAACGCTCATTTCTACTATTTTACACCGGATCATAATATACGTTTGCCCACAGGATAATAGGATAACAGTGGTGTAACTGCTAAAAATGTTATTTTGATTTACATATGTATTTCTATGATCAACATAGAAAAATGGAAGTGCCGATTTGAGCAAATTTATTATGTGCAGTCATAACTATTAGGTTGCTTTGTGTTCTGCACATGCTCACCTTTGAGCATTGATACATGTTGACTGATAGTGCTTTCCTTGTCACTGATGGCCTTTATATGCCTGTTCTTTCAGTATTTCTCTTACTTTCTATCTCACTCTCTTTCTATTCTGGTCTTTACATTGTTTATCGTGCTATCATGCGATTAAGAATACATACAAAGACTACAACAATATGATTTGTATTAATGTCTACAAAAGTCTATCTTTGTCTATACCATTCATATATTAATAATGACAATACTTTAGTGGCATTATTGTTATTACTATTTCTAATGCTTTATTATTCATATAATTATGGTCGTGGGATTGTCATTGCATATAGATATGCTTAACAATACAACTGAAACGTATAAATAGCCGATATAGATATACTATTTATGGATACATAGCTATTTAGTCATTCTACGTCTTTCTTTTTATCACATCGACTCACTGTGTTATTGCTGTACGCATATATACACACTGCACACACACTATACACACTGCACACGGAGTGAAATAGATACACGCGTGTATGTGTGTGTACACACAGCGTATTTGTTTCAAGCGGTGTCTCACAACAGCAACTTTACGCGTTACTTTCGCTTTTCATCTTTCTCGCGTTTGGCGTTTAAATACAACGCGTTTTCCTAACTGTAGCCCGTCTAATTGCCTGATGATAGCGAGTTCTATCTATAGTTGAGATCAACATGTCTGAACAACTGCCGGCCCCGCCGCAGATATTCAAGGCAACCTACTCAGGAGTGCCGGTCTATGAGATGATGTGTAATGGCATTGCTGTGATGCGCCGCCGTACCGATGCCTTTATGAATGCTACGCAAATTCTTAAAGTAGCGCGATTTGATAAGCCAAAACGTACCCGTATTCTGGAACGTGAAGTGCAGACTGGACCACACGAAAAAGTACAAGGAGGTTATGGTAAATACCAAGGTAAGTTAATGTAATACATTATATAGACACTGCATAGATGAATGGCATATAAACTTGGCAATATGCTGTATTGCAACGATCTATATAATATTATGTACTTGTTATTTTATTGTTTAACTGTATTGTTATATTATAATGTTATTTAGGCACTTGGGTGAATTTAGAACGTAGTATCAACCTTGCCATGCAATATGGCGCCTATGATGATATTCAACCGTTGGTAGAATATCAACCTGAACGACATGCAAGTCCACCACCAGCTCCCAAGCATGTTGCGGCTCCGCCTGGATCACGTGAGCCAAAGATTAAACGCCCACGCGGCCGACCGCGAAAGCTACGACCAGAAATGGATGGACACACAAGTGTACTAATTACCCATCCGGCACCCATTCGTAGATTTGCGCAAGAAGATGAATTATTGACGGAAAATGGCGAATATTTACCAACAGAACAGAGGCTTTTATTCGGTCGTAAACGGCATATCAATTATAATGAAGACGATGAAGAGGAGGAAGACTACATGCTAGGAGAAGATATGGATAAACGAGAGGTAGAATATCATCTAGAAGGAAAGCTGGTGCAGTATCAAATGCACAAGCAATACGTACAAGTGGACATGCTTGGCAACAAAGGCAACAACAACAACAACAACAACAACAACAGCAACAACAGCAACAACAGCAACAGCAACAACAAAATCATCAACAACAACATTACCAGACACAACAACACGATGAAAAGCCAGATATTGAACTAGGTAAGTATTATAATTATTATTGTTATTACTATATTAAACAAACTATTAATATTAATAATAAAGGAGATGGCGAAATTAGCGATGATCGGGTACATTTTGACGATGAACATTTGGAAGAGTACGAAGAAGAAGACGAGGTGGACGAGGATGAAGAGGACGATGACGATGACGATGACGAAGTAAATATGGTGGTTGATCCTCAGCAACAACGTATAGAAGCTGGTGACTATCAAGTATCGGCGGAGAGTAGTGAACCAGAGCTTGATGATATACGAATTCGGTCAGCAGAAGAACGTCGTTTAATATGTGCCACTCACTCGCCAAGTACTAAACGGGCACAGGAATATGCTCAAATGTTATTAGCGTATTTTGGCTCTGAATCACGACAAATACCATCCTTGTTTTTGGCACCACCTGAAGATCTTGATCTTGATATGATTATTGATGATGAAAGCCATACTGCACTGCATTGGGCAGCTGCTACAGCACGTATAAAACTTGTTCGTTTACTACTGCAACGTGGTGCATCTATGAGCTGTCTAAATGACCATGGACAGACACCATTAACACGTAGTGTATTATTTAGCAATAATTTTGATTTAAAGACATTTCCAGACTTATTAGATGCATTACAACGAACGGTGACGGTACGCGACGACCAGGGCCGAACTGTTATGCATCACGTAGCGTTGACAGCAGGAAGTAGAGGCAAGGTGCATGCAGCACGCTACTACATGGACTGTCTACTTGAAATGCTTACACGTACGCTAAAAACCCCCAGTGCCGTTATTGATTTACAAGACAGTGAAAATGGCGACAGTGCGCTGCATATTGCGGCTCGTATTGGTAATCGCATTATGGTACGGCGTTTATTGGATGCAGGGGCCAATGTTATGCTGTATAATCACGCCAATGAGCTGGCACGTACTCTTATTTTGGATCTTGAACGTCGGCTTGCTCGTCCAGTATTAGGCGGGCCTAGTGAAGGTGATACTACCGTTGGAACACCGACTAGCAGTGACACACGACATGATTTATCGGTATATCAGCGGCGATTATTGGCAACACGCGGTGAAACACTGCCTGTAGCACCAATGGTTGTTAGATCGTTATATGCATCAGGTCGCAGTGTATTTGGCCCGTCATTTAATCTAGCATCGCCGACCGATCAAGAAGAGGCGAATCAAGGCCGTGTACGCAGCTTCTTAATGCCACGTGTAGCAGAGATGATGGATCAGATGCGAGAAGAATGCAAGGCCGATTTGCGTACGCATCATGACCAGCTTTGTGAAACGCTCAATCTATTAACTAATGTTACTGAAAAGATTGAAGAGACACAAAAGGCTGCTACAGATTTAGAATGGCAAGATGAGGCAGTTAAAGAAGCAGAAGAAAAGGTACAAGCGCTTGAAGCGCAGCTTTATCAACTATTTGAGCGCGAAGAGAAACGCCAGTGGCGCGATATGCTTGAAGAGAAAAAGAATGGCAATGAGGCTGATAACAGTACATTACAAGATAAATCGAATCATTATATTGATAAATTACCAGGACTGTCGCTTGTTAATGATAACGATACGGATGTAGAAGAAGATAAGGAAAATCAAAATGGTCTTAGCCATTCTGACTCTGGTAGAGCCATGGAAGAAGAAGAAAGCAATGTCCATAGTATCAACGATGAAGATGAACAGACCAGATTATTGGCACGAATTAGTGAACTTCGTGAGGCACGCAAGGCTCATTTAACACGGCTTGTGCAGCTACAAGCGATAATAGTTCATCACATCGTATAGAAGACTACAAGCAATTGATTTCCCGATGCTGTGACGTATCAGTCGACGAAGTCGATGACATGCTGGACACACTATTGGAAAACATTGAAGCTGATGATGAGTATCTTGTACCTACTGACCATCTAACACCACCACCCTCCTCTAATACATGAATAGCAACAACGATAATAGGATGGTGGGTCAGCAAGTATAATTTTTGTATTTTTGGTTTTATTAACCGTTATTATTATTTACTATTATTAATTGTCTCAATGACCGTATTTTTATTTGTTATAAATAAATCAATTTTGTATAATTTAGTGTATTAATTAATTGGATCATAATAATAATATTATTATTTATAATTGATTGGGTAAAATGAAAAGTGTGCTGATCGACGTTGTCCCATAATCAGCCATTTACTTTTCGGTAGTCAGCGTGTTACGGTGTTGACGACTGACTTTTGCTCCCCATCTTTATGCAGGGGTATACCTTTACCAGTGAAGTGACAACTGAGGTGAGGTTATTGCTGATTGAAAACTGCAACCAATACCCCGTCTTGACGACCTTCTGGGTCGGCAAGCAATTTTTGCCAGGTTCGTTTAGAACCTTATTATCAATAATAATAAACCAAACCAAACTAAATATCATTAACAAATAATGGTTCTAATTTCTTTGTTTAAAAGTATTTATCCTGAAAGTAAAATAATATGGATACAAACAGCAATATTAGCTTTTTATTTTAATTTATACAGCAAGGCAGGTGTAGAAGCGGCAATTAAACAAAAAACAAATAGACTAAGACAAAAGAGTCAACGCCTATGATATGGCAGTTCTAGTCCTATAAAATAATTATTTAGTGTTAGCTGTTTATGCCACTGCTAAACAATTGGTGATAACAAGATACACAGCTATTTGTATCATATAGTCATTGCTTACAAAATACATAATTTAGTAAAACGTACTAGCACGTTGATTTTAGAAATAGCGTGCGTTTAAGATGTATATTGATAAAAGATATATAGCCATCACAGCTATTGCGCTGATAGTTGTACACATACGGCAGTATCGGCGTCGTATGAATTGCTTTACTACGCTGTGATTTTTTAGTGCTCATACTAGCGGTGTAACCTGCTATCAGCAATACAATATAAACCAAACCATTTATTAGATTTCTGGACAACATATATAAGGTATATAAAGATAGTTGATGAATAAACATTTTATTTTAAAGGAAAGAGACATGTAGCGTAAATTATTAACTAGCAATTGACAAGCAGTGTTTATAACGATGTAATGTATAGCTATTATTATAGAAGAAATATTAAAAAAACAGCAAATAAAAGCAGTCTATACAAGTTCAGTGTGGCATAAATATATTATCACTATTCTGATATTATGTCTATATTGCTATAATAACATGATTAAGAAATACAAAATGTAGGTGGACAATCTGTTAAGAGCACAACTAAACAGTATATTAAATTGAAATGTGTATACAAAACTCAAACTATTTTACAAGTAACTATGTTGAAATACTCGACTTTGATGTGCTCTATCTACAATTTAATGCGTCATCCTGTATAATTCAAAGGCCTCTTTTTTCACAATTAAATATTCTCCTTGTTTAGTTTATTTCTATCATGTCCACACCGAATAACGACACACTGCCAAAAACATGGCTGGCTGTTGAGATTATTCATCATATATCGCAGTTTACTAAAATTTCTGCCACGCTAGCATTGGCACGCACTTGCAAATTGTTATATAATTACATTATCAAATGCGATTGGTTTTGGCAGAAACTATATCGGCAACACTTCCCGCGTGATATTGATACCGGTACTGACTGGCTACAGTGGCAACTGGAACAAGAGCGGAGAGAAGCAAAGAAAGTAGTCGACACTGAAAACGAAATTGCATCAAGGTTGACCTGGTTCAAACGATATGGTCGACGCGTCGAAATGGGCTTGAATTGGCAGAAAAACAAGTCAACATCTGCAGTCTATCCAAATTCTTTTATGCTAGGTAGACCGGAAAGACGAGGTATTAATCATGGTGTTGTTACCGCAAGCTGTCCTGGCTGGATTGCAATAGCAGATTGTGATCATTCTTTTATTGATTTAATTAAACTTTCAACAAAAGATGAAATGGAAGTGCAGTCACTAAATCTGGATAAAAATTGTTTTAACAGGATTAAAAAAATAGCATTTTGTCAATGTCAGCAAGTAGATGACACCGATGAATATATGCGTGTAATTATACATCTAAAGTACTCTAAAAGACCCTTTGATGCACTTCAGATATGGAATGCAAATAGTTGCCAGCTGCTGTATTCTATCGATCTTAACGGTTATTGGGATGGTAAGATCATAGCGGATCTTTGTTGTTTTCCAGCTCAATAAATATGGATTTATCCAACAACTCACAGCTAATTTGCCGTACTCAGCTAGCCTATAACATTGATTCAGCAGTGCAGCCGTATGAACCTCAGTTCATCACCCTTCCAAATGCCGATAGTTTCTATGCTAACAGAATACACACGACAGATAATAACAGTACGGTTATTATGCGATGTCGCTATAGTGAATACAAACTTGACTACCAAATAATTCGCATGCTATTAAAGCCTGATACAGGTTTGACAATGAATGGCGATGATACGGCGCGAGCAACTACAATTGTATCAGATTGTATAACGTTCTCCAATTTCACGGACCACTGGAGTTCAGTATTGTATTCAATTGATCGCGATCGCATATTAATTATTGCAATACTCAGCTAGTCGATGATGCTTCAAGTAGCAATACATATAGCCAGAAACGCTACATTAGAGTAATATCTTTAAGCAAAGGAATCGTCTTTGAATGTAACTATCCAATAGAACATTATGAAGAATTAATTTTAATTTCGGCATATAATTTGGCCGTGTTTCACTCAATCAAACAGCCATCGTTGGTTTTTATTTCACTACTAAATGGAGAGATTCTGCATGAAGTTGATGTGAACTTGACCAAAAATTATTATAAATTTCAGCATATTATTGATACAAAAATATTTTGTTATGCTTATCCTATTAAACGTTATTGTGTTGTTGATGCTGTAACAGGCGATACAAACATGCATCAATTTCCAATATCAGAGATATACAGCTGTAAATCTGTATTTGGTCACTTGCTATCGAAGAATAATGGAAACTACCTCATTACAAGCTTTGTGCCTGAGTTGGTTTAAATTTATTGAACAATTATGGTTAAATTGCTTTTACAACAACAATAAATTCAACAATGATTGTTGAATTGTGTAATTATTTATAAAAGATTTATTGTAGTTAGAATTAAAATATTTAAGTTTGTTCTATCTAGTTCAAAGGCTTTTTTTACTACAAATAGCTACTCTTTTTATTTAGTTTTTTTTGTATAGTGTTATACAAAATTATTTCATTTATTATGATAGAGCTGTGGTCATTAACGATAACTAAGAAAAAATCCATTAACTAGCACACCGTATTCTGAGTACTAAGGAAAGTATTAGCAAACACTAAAGGCTAGTGTTATAAAATGCCACCTGGTCATTTAATTACAACTTTTAAAACTAAAAGTATAGAAATATCATTATTTTACTAATGATTGTCATAAAGAATTGGTAGAAACAAATGGTCAATCCATTTAAAAACAAGTGCAATCATAAAACTTGTATCTGTGAAATAGTAGCTGCATATCAACATACTTTGTAATATGAGTTGCTAGTACATTAACTTGATAAATAAAACTACATCAAGAAAATAAAAGAGCATAGCCACGCATGTTTTTATTGTGCCTACACTGCGACTTAGCAAGCCTCATCATGCACTTATACTTGTGCTGATTATTACGCACGGCTTGGCATGCTATATCCGCACTGACTGTATGGCACAATAGTATTGATTTGTCATCGAGGTCAACACCAACAGACTTTGTCGACAAACAATATCTATGATGAAAATGTGAGTGACGTCTTTATTTGCACAGTATGCCACTAAGCATGCGGTGTTTGCACTCCAGTTTGCGAACACTTAATCATGCCGTCGGCACTTTGTCGCCTGGTAAGGTTGTGCTTTACCGCGTGCAATGACATGTAAGCCTTTACTAGTTGTGTATCTCAGCACTTGACGCTCTAATGATTTATAGCTAAATGATTAGCTGATACTATCTACTTTATAGTAGGTACATATCTATTATGGATAACACAACAATTATCATACTACATTATAATTCATTTCTACACATATCCCCCTGTTGATAGTATATTTACAATATAATAATGTCATTGGCAATGTTTCACAAAGAATGGCTTTCTTTATTGACTCACTGTACGATCGCCATGTGATTTACCATAGATGTCTATTAAACCGCGTGGGGAAGGTCTGAAAGAGCACGCGGTCCAACATGAAATTCTGCCTTGATCTTGCCTAGGCATTGCACCTTTTCATGTGACCTGCCTGATATACAACCAAATTTGTTAAAAAAGAAATTAAGCATGCATTGGCAGAGGCTAGCAAACTTGTCGCTGCCTGTTCATCAGCCAGACCAACAAAGCTTCCTTCAAGCTTGTCTTACTGCTTATCGGCCTATTCGTCTATCCGTCTATCTGCTTAAACAGCAATCACCATGTGTACGGTCATATGAATAAATAAAGAAACTGTGTGCTCACTAAGGAATAAGCGATAGCCGGCAGACTGACTGCCAATTAACCAATTAACTGACTAATTGGCTGTTTGGTCAGCTGGCTGGCCATTGCCTGCCTACTACTTTGTTGAGACATTTTTGCTAATGCCTAATAGAAGACAAAGGAGTGTCAAACGATTATCAGCGCATGGTCGATACTTATGACTATTGTTTCATTGCCGCAATGCAGGATTGTCGGATAACAACGATCCTTTCAGACGCGTTTACTTTTTGTTTAAGTAAATATTCATTTGTTTTGAAATAACAAATTCCTGGATCGTCATTTATTCCCAACTACTGCGATAGTCTGTAGTTCCGGCAAATGAAGGCCAGGAAATGCATGTGTGCTGTTGGCAAGTTAGTTTATCACGCGGTAAAGCGTCCTATAAACCGGTACTTGTACCGCATGTGTTTCTCGCCATTTAGATAGAACAGCACACAGACAGATGAACATACCGATAGACACGCGGATGGACGAGTAAGCGCGTGCGGCCGAGTCGCCCCTGCAGCGTGCCTGCCATCATAGTCAATATGTGTATGTGTGTGTCGCCACCAAGCGGTTGTCTGGCATCATGCACGTGTATCAATATACTTTTTTTCATGCTGCGAACAAGTTGTTACTGGTCAACATATATAATGAGGCCATTTACCTAGCCGCTCCTCTTATTCGACATATTGTTACTTTTTGATTATTTGCGACACTGACTCCGTGAGTCTTGCGTTTTTTAGTAAGCACTACTACTACCACTACCACCACCAAGTTTTGGCGATCATTTTGCCTTTAAATTTTCAAGCAGCCATTTTTTGAACACAGAAAGATATCTGTGCCATTCTATTCATTCTACAATTAGTTATTGAGAACACCTTGTGACCGGTACTATTGTAGACAATTTAGCCGAGCAAGTACGCATAGGACGTTACTACGCTTTACAACACATATTTTTGCCGTCGTTATTAATTATTTGTCGGTGTTTAAAATACGATCTTGATTTAAAACTCCGATTATTTACTCTCTAAATTATATCAAAGAAAGTAGCTTTAACGGCCGCCTTTTAGTTTATCTACGAACGAACCTTTGGAGCAATACCCTTCTGTGTGCACCAACGCGTTCTTCCATCTGCCTATTCATCACACTCTTTCTGCTTTTTGATTATAACGCACTTGTCACGTGTAGCGACTGCATAAAACTACAGGTAAGCGCGTGGTTCACAATTAATAGAAATACCCAGCCACCACCGTGCACGTTTGCTAACCAACATCTTTGGTTTCTTTCTCTTATCCTCTATATTTATTTGTATAGAACTATCAACTATGGCTCGTAGAAATAATAGCGTTAGCAACAAAGCAGCACGGCTTTTCCGCCGTATAATGTCTTGCCGTCGCAGCTTCCGCCCTATTCCACGCAAGATTGTTCTTGTTGGTGACGCAGCTGTTGGCAAAACTGCTCTTCTTAGCATCCACACCGCAGGCACATTCCCCGACGTAAGTAGCGCAATATGGCTTATATCTCACTTGATTGGCTATGCTAACTTACAGATCTTTGTTGTTACTCATTTATAGGAGCATGAGCCAACCATTTTCGATAACTATCTTCAGGAAACATGGGTTGACGGCGATGCCTTTCGACTATCATTGGTAGACACTGCCGGACAAGAAGCATTGGGCGCTGTGCGCTCGCTTTCCTATGCCGAAACTCACGTCGTCATTCTTTGTTTCTCTGTGGATCGTCCCGAAACTCTGGCCAATGCCATGACCGGTTGGTCATCTGAAATCGCCGAGCTGTGCCCTGGTGTTGCCATTCTCCTACTGGCCACCAAGTGTGACTTGCGTGAAGATCCAACTGTCGAGCGCCGTCTCGCTGCTAAGGGTCAACACCCGGTCACGTACGAAGAGGGTCTGCGTGCCGCACACCTCATGGGCGCTCAGCGCTATCTTGAGTGTTCGGCAATGCATGATATCGGCGTCAACGAAGTATTTGAGCAATCTGCTCGGGCCGCACTCGATTCGGAGCCACGCGGCGTCAATGTTATGCGCGAACAAAAGCTCCAACAACGCCGATCCCGCGGTGTCTCCCGCCGTCTTACACAGCGTCTATCGACTCGTGTATCATGGTTTGCACCACAAGGTGAAATGGATATGCGTCGTCATAGCTAAATGGTGGCTCTTAATGAGCAGAAGCTAGGCTGTACGTGTATTATAAAGTATATCTTGTAATTTCATACCTTGTGGGTGCTTGTATGCCTTTCGTCGTGCATTCGCTCTCTCTCTTGTACTCTCATTTTCCTATTTCCATGTCCTGATTTTCGTTTTGTGTTGCGATTCTTCTATTCAATATTATTATATCAACATCACCACCATCATGTCCCTTCACCTTCATCTTCGCTAAGAATCATGTGCAATTTGCCTTGCTTCTATACCTTACGTTATCTTTTGTTTAATAAAAACTAAATGATAACAGCTCTACAATTAAATCTGTATATCTATTGCTGACTAAGAATTATTTTATAATGTGCAGCGCATGCACGAATAGCTCCGAAATATTCCGACTTGCATATGCAGTGTTTTTCAAAACAATTAATTCGATTCAACAATACATGCGGTTTAATCCGATAGTTGTAATGTTACTTTATTTTTGTTTGCATATAAATTTTATCTAGCTATTTAATTTGTAGTACAATATCATCATGCTATTTCTTTTATTATTCAAACAAATACAAAACATTTTTTGCAAACATGTTGCAATTTGTTACATTCAATATACTTACATCTATACTATTTTTTTCACCAATAACATTAATAGCTTAGCCGATTATTCCATTTATTCCTGTTAATTTATTACACTAATAAATGTTTATCGTGTGTCATTTCATTTCTAACATTTAATTTTAAAGTACTTGGATTTGGGTTTATTAAATACATTAATCGCACATCATATTGTGCGTCATTTAACATTTACAATGATTTAATATGATTTGGGCCAAATGACTACATTTAATAACATTCTATGACATATTGAATACATTCTATTGTTTATATGTTCCAATATACTTCACTCAGTCTACTCATTGCATTATACACGCTATAACTTTAACATCGTTTTATATGCTTTCTTATCGTACATTTATTATTTCATACATCATTATATACTTGCATAGTCTTCCTCTATCCAAAGCTATTATTATTTTTGTTCCAACTTTATTATTAATAAATGTTGGCTAATGTCAGTCATTTGATCACGCATATATGCTCAATCAACTTTGACATAGCTAATCGCCATTATATACTGCATATTCATTATATTGTATATCATTTTATTATCTAGTAAATATGTGCTAGTTATTGAAAATGGTTTTTTGTTCTAGCTTTATTATTAATAGATCTCAACTCATTCATTTCATTCATTCAATAAGCTATATGTAATTGAAACTTATAACAATATAATGTATTCAATATAGCATAAAATGATATATGATAGTATAGACATACATTGTTAATGATATACGTGAATAGAGGATATATGCATGCTAGATAATGAATCTACGATGATGAATATTTTAAGCTTTAATGCCACTCAACACCCATCAGCATCATGCTCAATAGATTGAATGTCCAGTTCAATTGCGCAAATGTTCTTAAATATAGTCATTTGACCACCAAATCACAGTATAATTAAATAAGCAAGATAATTATTATCCTAGATTTATTATCCTGCACGCATGCATCTTCTATCCATCCAATCGTTCCTATTTTATATCCATATTATTCTTTTATCACATAAACATTGTATAAAAACAAACAACATCCAAGTACAGCAGCTTCTAATACGTAACATAATTGCTACGCGACACTCTAATTATCAAATACTGCATTGTCGCTAGACGGACTTTCGTAGAAACTTTTACACGAGGTCGGTTGAGTCAACACAATATATTATATTCATATACAGATGATTATAAATGTTGCTATTTAATTAAATAAATATATTTCTCTCCTTGTATCTCATCCTGACTCATATATATCTTTCACTCACGCGTACACACTTCATTTACTCGTCACCGCACTCTTGGTACTACAGTCGCTAGTGCTGAACCACGTCTTTTATTGCATTATTCACGTCTACGCTCTTGGTTGTGTTTGTTATTGTGTAGTTTTGTTTGGATTTCATTCATAAGACTGCATAGATCGATTGTAGACAATATGCTGCGCTCTAGCCTAGTTGAGGCGTGTAAAGCGCATCACTTGCGCCGCACTGTTATGCGTGGCTGGGTAGCTGGCAATGTGACACGATCTACACTACAATTCCAGTCGAAATCGATACGTTCGTTTGCTTCGATCAAGGATGATTCGTCGCCGAAAAATACACCAGAAGACAAGCCGTCGGACGACGCGACCAAGGAGAAAAGTGACGCGAATGGTGCGCAGCAACCACCCAAAGAGCCGACGCCAAAGTATATACCTAAAGGCTTTGAGGGATTCTTTGGACAAGGTGAACGTACTGGCTCTAGCCAACGAGCTGGCCAGGATAAACAAGCCGAGGACCGAGCACGACAATCGACGGGCGGTATGCCTCGTCCGCCTAATCTTACACCACCTGATCCATTTAAGATTAACGTAGGCACTATATTACCAATTCTACTTGCCGGCTACATCTTTTATCGTTTGCAAATCGACAACGATAATGCCAAGGACATTACATGGCAAGAGTTCCGAGCTTCATTGCTTGACAAGGGACTTGTCTCGCGACTTGAGATCATTAATCGGAGCCGTGTTCGTGTTCGACTGCATTCAGATGCATTGAATACAGTTGGTCCGCATCCAGCCACCTATTACTTTAATATTGGCTCAGTAGATGCGTTTGAGCGACAAATGGAAGAAGCGCAACGTGAGCTGCAAATACCGACTAATGAGCGTATTCCTGTCTCTTATATCGATGAAATGAGCATTGCTGGTACACTACTTCACTTTGCACCAACACTGCTATTGGCAGGCGCGCTAATCTATTTAACACGGCGTGCTGGCGCTGGTGGCGGTAAACAGGGCATTTTCGGAATTGGCAAGTCGCGTGCAAAGCTGTTTAATCAAGAAACGGATATTAAGGTGAAGTTCAAGGATGTAGCTGGTATGGACGAAGCAAAAGAAGAAATTATGGAGTTTGTAAAGTTTCTTAAAGATCCAGGAGCCTATGAACGTTTAGGCGCCAAGATTCCAAAAGGCGCCATTCTAAGTGGACCACCTGGCACTGGTAAAACACTACTAGCCAAAGCAACGGCTGGTGAGGCTGGCGTACCTTTCCTAAGCGTAAGCGGATCCGAGTTTGTTGAAATGTTTGTTGGCGTGGGTGCATCGCGTGTACGTGATCTGTTTTCTAATGCAAAAAAACATGCACCTTGCATTATTTTTGTTGATGAAATTGATGCTATTGGTAAATCGCGTGGTAATACTGGCCAGTATGGCGGCGGTAATGATGAGCGTGAAAGTACGCTTAATCAGCTGCTTGTTGAGATGGATGGCTTCAATTCAGATGACCATGTTGTTGTGCTAGCTGGTACGAATCGACCTGATGTACTTGATTCGGCGCTGATGCGACCAGGTCGATTTGATCGACATATTGCCATCGATCGACCAGATATTGGTGGACGTAGTGCAATCTTCCTTGTCCATTTGAAGCCAATTAAGACTTCAGTGGATCGTGTACGCTTGGCCAATCGACTCTCCGCCATGACACCTGGCTTTAGTGGAGCCGACATTCATAATGTATGCAACGAAGCTGCACTTATTGCAGCACGTCAACTAGCAAACGAGGTCGAAGAAAAGCACTTTGAGCAAGCAATCGAGCGTGTTATTGCTGGACTGGAGAAGAAGTCGCGTGTTCTATCACCAGAAGAAAAGAAAACAGTTGCATATCATGAAGCAGGCCATGCCGTGGCTGGCTGGTTCCTACGCCACGCCGACCCACTGCTTAAAGTTTCAATTATTCCACGCGGTATTGGTGCACTTGGTTATGCACAGTATTTGCCTAAAGACCAATATCTTTATTCGACACACCAGCTGCTCGATAGAATGTGCATGACATTAGGCGGCCGTGTATCAGAGGAGATCTTTTTTGAAACAATTACTACAGGTGCACACGATGATCTACAAAAGGTTACGAAGATGGCCTATGCCCAAGTAGTAGCCTATGGTATGAACGAACGTATTGGTAACATCAGCTACCAAGGACCAAACGATGGTCGAGAGCCACAATTCCAGAAGCCTTACTCTGAGGAAACGGGTCGTATAATTGACGAAGAAGTACGAAAAATGGTATTGAATGCGCATAAACGTACTAAGGACTTGTTGACGGAAAAGCGAGCTGAAGTTGAATCAGTTGCACAACGTCTACTTACGAAAGAGGTACTAAGTCGCGAGGATATGATCGAGCTACTTGGTAAACGACCATTCCCCGAGAAGGCCCAATACGAAGAATACTTTGATGGCATGTCACAAAAGAATGGTAACAATGCTGCAGAAGAAAAAGATACCAAGTCTACATAAATATTTTATAATTACATCATATTCTAATTATATTTCGATGCCATCATTTATTTCTATTTACGTTGATCTTAATAGATTAAAAGCGTTACATTTTCAGTAGTAAATCATCATCAGTTTCTAATACTGAGATGTATATTTTATTAATGCAATTTAATGCTAATTAAGTTAATTTAAATGAAGTCAGCAGTACAGTACAATATATTCAATATCTGTGGATAACAGACTATTAAGTAGATGAATAATTGTAGCAAATATTATATTGTATATGATAACAACAATGGATCAATAGAGAATAATACATACATGAGTGTTTATTCTATTGTTTGGATTTCCAACATAAGTATACAGTAATAATATATTTACCATATCAATAAAGAGGTAATAATAGTATCATTTGTATGTTACTAAACGTTTATTATTATCATAAAGTCACAGTAGTAAATTAACAATTGTGTATATAAATTATTATTAATATATGTCCACGTTAAATATTTTATATTTCAATACTGCTGAGTCCATTTATAATATCTATAAATTACTGTTAGTAATGTTGTTATTGTTAATAACTAGCAGGATTAGGATTAGGATTATTGCTAGTTGTGTATGTACGTTTAATATCTCTTTTTATTTCCACTAATAGTTGTACAACTAACATTGATTAAGTCGCGGATCTATAAATCGAATATCGTTAATAAAAAATATGACGATAAAACGAACACAACTAAAGACGACCGGCGTCATTGTAAATTGTAGACTACAAGTTTCAAATTGTAAAGAAACATCACACAAGTCACAACCGTTGTGTCATTGTTTGATGGAAATAAAACAAACCAATAAAATAAAATGTATCAACTATTACTTTGCAGTAATGGCATGATTAGTACCATTTGGTTGCAAAATTAATATTAATGATTGGTGTTATAACCATTTCCATAAGCTGAAGGCATCACTGCTTGTTGTGGCTGTGGCTGCCGTTGCTGTGGCTGTTGCTGCTGTTGTTGTGGCTGTTGCTGCTGTTGTTGTGGCTGTTGCTGCTGTTGTTGTGGCTGTTGCTGCTGTTGTTGTGGCTGCTGCTGTTGCTTCTGTTGCTGCTGCTGCTGCTGCTGTTGTTGTGGCTGCTGCTGTTGCTTCTGTTGCTGCTGCTGCTGCTGCTGCTGTTGCTGTTGCTGTTGTGGAGAAAAAGCAGAGGATGAAGTAAGGGGAATGGCAGCCTTTATTTTAAGAAGCTTTTCTAGTTGCTCCTCCAAACTACCTGCTGGTGGTTCAGGCGTCTGCGAAGGCTGTTGCTTTTCCTGATTAGCTGGAGCATCCACGATAACGCTCTCATAGCCTGAACCGCCCTCTTTAATACCTGTTGAATTCAACGGCAAACGAATTTGGGGATTATCCACAGGTCTCATGGCTACTGGACCAACAAACACAGCAGCCCACAATAGACCAGCACAGTACACTTTGAACAGAGTCGAAGATTGCATTGTAGATATAGTATAATTATTCCTAGGCGATTAAACAATACTATTTGATTGAAGAAGAAAAGGAGAAGGAACGAGACTGGCGGTTAGGCTTTAGTAGATAGACACGAAAGAAAGGAGAAAACGATACGGCAGATAGCGGAGTATCAAGTAAGAAATATAGTGTTGTTAAAGGCAAATGGATAAACGCACAAACACATGCGTACTTACCAAAATAACTATAATAATGCTCAGCGAAGAACTACCGTTTCAAACGGATATGTAAAAAACTGCAGTGGCAATTAGAAGCCGAGTAAGAATAAGAACACTACAGTAGTGGAATAGCACGAGAATGTGGCAAAGTTGGCAAGAAAACAGGCACGTCAACAGCATCACATTTTATGGGCCATCCATATCTATCCGCTACTATGAAAGAGCTGAGGTCTCAAAACAACAGTGCATGTTTTGGCAGCATGCATAAAAGGCGGCCCCGTATTCCCTTTACTAGGCAAAAGAATCACGTGATGTTTTGGAGCTATTGCGGAGGATGGTGAGCTCGCACAGTCTTCATACAGTGGTACCGTACACGACTCGTATGCGGACAGGCATATTGTGCAGGGTTTGTTTTCGTATTCCGTCGTTAAACTGCAGATTGGCAATTGTACTAAGGTCATAAAAAAACTAGTGAAAATTAGCGACGCTATTCAAATGGTTTGAAGTATTGCGTGTTCTGCCAAGTTTTTTGTTATATTTTATTCGACAAACAGGTGAAGCATTCGGTTGCACCAGCACGTTTAATGCCATTATCCTTTTTTTATTGCATTAGTGGATTGCATTGAGTAGTCGATAACTGACACGGTAATAGAATACCACCGATAAATGTCCAAGTCTTGGCACTAATTAGTAAAATGGCATTGTATTGTGCAAATCGCTCAACTTAGCCAAAATACCAGAATTGCTATCCAGTTGTTAACTACTATCTATTAAGCATGAATTAAATTGCACATGGTTATTCATTTTACCTTTAACACATGTATACTTCTGGTTTATTGTTCAAAATATGTCAATTATTGTGTATTAAGACTCAAGTCATCAATTGGCAGTAAACGTGTTGATCTAAACTTATGGCATGCTCTTACTGTTGATTATAGATCTATAAATTAACGCACTTACACTGTAACAGAAATACACTTGTATTATTGGTAAGGTGATGTTAAAAATAGGAGTAAACAATGATCTAATTTTAGCAGTGTCAGGTATTGCGTATTATCTGTATTGAGACAATAATCGACACAATGGCTCTACCCCTTAGTTTATTTGTTTTGTTATTTTTACAGTCATGACAATAGCTACAGCAAGTGCATTGTTTCGCAGTAACAATTCGTCTCGTTGGCGTGCAGCCTTGGACGATTATTCTCGTGCTATTCGTAGCATGTCTGAAGCTAAAGAGAGGCCAAGTTCGGCGACAGCTAGAGAACAAGCTGGCCAAGCTATCGCATCGGCTGTTGCAACCACAAGAGCTAAAAAAACATCCAAGGGGAAAAGGCAAAAAGAGGAAACAGCAAATTTGCTTCAACTAGATCGGTGGTATCAAAATGAGTTACCACAAGTTTTACGAGAGCGAGAACCAGCATATATGGAATATGACGAGTTAGTAAAGCTATTGAATTGGAAACTTAATGTAAGGGGATACTATCGAGGGCAATCCATTGTACTAACATCGTAATTTTCTATAAAGAGAGGCAAGTTCAGGCCTCGTCTTATAACTCTGATCAAATCTAATAAGCCAGCCGATGTACAAAAAGCAACCTCTAAAGCATTCGCACTATTCGCTACACTGGCTACTGACGAGCAAAGTGGTTCAGACGAAGATAGTAAAGAGTCGTTTCATATGAAAGAAGAGCGCGTGCTTGCCGAAGCTTTGAAAGATTTGTGTACACTACATGGTGTTGGACCAGCTACTGCGTCGGCCATTTTGGCCGCTTATGATAGCGATATTGCGCACAACGAATATGACCAAGTAGGATAGCTAAAGTTATTACTATTTTATGATTACTAAGACCAGTTTGCTAATTTAAAAGCCTGAAGATTCTTCTGGACAAGGTCGGGTCCCATTTATGGCAGATGAAGCTATAGAGGCAATACCTGAAGTGCCATCAGGTCGATATACTGCACCTGTATATCTGCGGCTATTTCGGGCTTTACGCGACAAAGCAGTGGAACTGAATGGCAGCGCAGAGAATGAAGCATCCGTTTCTTTCCATTGGTCGGCACGCAAAGTGGAGATTGCTCTTTGGGCCGCAGCAGTTTCAAATGTCTAAATGCTTACGTATAATATAGTTGAATTAAGCCCCAATCAGAAGTATATCTATTTGAGCATTTGCAGATATTAGGCAGTTGCATTGCTAAATATGTAATTGCGTGAATAGTATGAGAAAACAGAGAGTTTAGACAAATATAATAATTTATTGGCTTTTAAAAGCACTAGTATTAAGCTATAATAAATCCAGTATCTTGATACATTCTATTGCTATTAAAAATGTATAACTTTAATTGAAACTTTACAATACTAGCTTATCATTACAATCTAATAAGTTGCTAATACTAAATATCGGAATTTGTATTTATTTATAGCATTTCCATAGAATACCAAGTTTAAATCCCGCTTATAAACAAGAATAGAATTTACACATTTATTAGCCAGTAGATGGATGTTCATTCGGCTATAAAAACCCGTTGGTTTTGCCTACTAACTTAGTGTTATCATCAGCAACATTTTGAATTCCTTTTTTCGTTTAATCCAAATTCTCAAAGACATCACAGGTCGTGGCCATTTTCTGTTATTTTTGTTAAAGCAGCTAAATCTTTCTCTGTCACCATGAAAAGTTTTATTGCCAAAGTCGGTTTATTCAGCGTATTAGTGGTGATGACCATGCTTAGTCTTCAGGCTGACCAGCACGCGCTAGCCAGACCTAGCGACGAAGACGTCGTAGGTGCTATAGGGGATGGCTATTCAATTGAAAGAACGAAAGAATAGCTCATAGGAAAACACGTTGATAATTTCAAACCAATCTTCGATGCGTTGGACCTCAATTAAACATGAATTTATATATGAAAAGAATTCGATTAATCATGTATCAGCATCCAAATAGGTGTTTATTGATATCAATAAAATGCGGGTCATTTAAAGTTTAAATAGGTGTACTATGATTCTGTGGCCATTAGTTGGATAGCATTCTTTAATTTGTTTTACTTGTATTTGCTCATCCAAGTTATTGGGTAGCTACTTTATCTTTCATAGTATGTTTATACTACTTTTCGTTTATTTGGCGAGTTTGACTGTCATGGTTTTATGTAAACCAATCTATAAGCACTAGATGAAAATAATTTAAAATAATAGTACAAATAGACTATTATTTTATTAATATTATTATAAATGCTAGTCAATTTCTAGGTATAAGTACTATAATATGGCTAGTTAATAACATTATACAATTGCTATGTTTGTATTTTCTATTCTATCTACTATAATGTTACTGATCTATCTTTATTATTGACAAGACAATGGCAGTATTAACTATATGTTATTGATGGTTATTTGTCATAAAACCACTTGTATTTGACCAGTATGAATATACAACGAGAAAGTATAAACGGCACTATTGAAATTTTAATGCAATTAATGTAATGAAATACTGTTTAACTACTGCTTTAAAATGTTTAAATGTAAAATAATAATCATTGTAAACAGCTTAAAACATTAAATATTTGCTTGATACTTTAATGATATTTACATTACTAAATATGGTAATGTAAATTAATTAGAATTTTACATTTCTGTACTTTAAATGAATATTTTTTATCAATATTACTGGTACATTACTATTAAGACACTATAACTTACTACAAATAATAGGCTTTTTGCTGAGATTGAATGATTTTTTACTGTTTAGTATTAGAATACAGAAAGGCTGTTTTGATTTAAAAACTTTTTCAAATGCTCAAAATAAAACCAACTTTTAGCAATATAAAGAATAAATAACCAACACAGTAGCCCAAATGATATTGCTTAAAAACTGATCTATGCAAAATTAAATAGATTGCTTGTAATTTATGTAAATAATTTAGGTAATCTAAGCAATGTAAATATGTCTATATTAATACTTCATTGTAGTTAAACTTTAGAAATATCAATCATAATATTAGGTGAGCGCCAAATGTCATAATCGCTATCCAATGCGATATTTCCGTATGGACGAAGTACCATTAACTCAAAGTAGTAAACTCCATTTGTAAGATTAATACTTTTGAGCGTCTTTTCGTCTACAGCTGCATTATTATGCCATTCAAAAGATTTTTCAGCACCAAACATAAGCTGTCTTCGAGAAATGTTGTTTTGGAAAGACCTAGGAATGGCACCGACTGCTTTCTTGGTAGCAGCATCATATATACGTGCTTTCGCATGTAGGCTAGGATATTCAATATCATATGATACAGTGATGAATTCATAACCAGTCATTACATAGGGCGTTTCCGTGTCTTCTGGTGGAATTTGTTGCTTTGTTAGTCTATTAGTCATTTCAATGGTAGGATCCTGCTTTAGAACGTGTATATCGCTTAAACGTCCTTTAATACCAAGATATGGTACATATATGGCATCGCTTGATGGCGTATTGTTTGAGTTTGTAGCCGGATCAAATACAATATAACCTGAATATACCCACTTCTCAGCTTCAGGCAACGTACTGGGTGGTGTAATTAGCACATCAATGCTGCCGATTTGACCGGCCGCAATTTTTACATGACTCGCTGAAAAGCTAACACTGGCTGGCGCGTCACGCGTCTCAGGCTGGAACATTGCTGTGCCATCGGCATTAAACCCGCATGCCGATACGGCTGGAACGTGGGTAACGGCGTAGACGCGATCGGAGCTTGACAAATTGGTAATACGCACAGTTCGATTGCGTGCGTCACCATTGTGATTATCAGGATATTGCGTGTCGTTAAGAGCAAGCCGTGATGGCGTAACAAGCGTGGTGCCAAAAATGGCACGTTCGACATTAATCATGCCAGCACCTTGAAGTGCAACCGAACTAGTAAGAGTGTTGTCGTTGACTTCAGTGGTAGGACGGGCAGTGTTTTGGAATAACTGGTGTAAACGAGTACGATCAACCTTTTGAGCAGTATTGATCGATTTGTTGTCGATACCATTAACTTGCAAATAAAGCGCAATGGATCCGGCAACATATGGAGAAGACATTGATGTGCCGCTCATCATGCCGTATTTACCCATTGTCAACGGCATGGCTGAGTAAATATAGCCACCGGGACCACCAATATCTGGCTTGATTTCGGCTCTGGAGCCAGGTCCCCATGCTGAAAAATCGGATAAGCGGCCTCCTGTAGACACCTCTACCGTAGCATGTTTATCAAACGAAACCTTCTGGTTTGGATTGCTTGCCAGACCTCTGACGATTGCTTCACCACTTGACTGTCCGATACCCAGTACAAGAATTTTTGCATTCGACACATTTAGATAGCTCACAGGGCCTGACATGTTTTCATATATGATCACGGCAGCAGCGCCAGCCTTTTCGGCATTTGAAACTTTAATATCGGGAGTACAATAGCCTTGTTTGATTAGTACAACTTTTCTATTTACTTCATAGCCAAATGGCTTGCATCCCAATATATTGTTGGCGGGGCCGGCCACAACAATATCTGTGGCACTTATTTTCAAAGGGTCCATCTCGTTGTGTAGTTTATACGCAAATGTGGTATCGATTGCCGAACTAAGAGCCAGTGCAGGCACCGGATACTTGAAGTTATCAAGCGATGCGACTGAAAAAGCGCTAGGTGCAACAGAAGGAGTACTGACCTCCCAGAGACCGATATATCCCGTGTTGCCAGCCGATGCTACAACAATCAAGCCCTTCTGTGCAAGTATTTCGGCCAAAATAGCGCTACCAGACTGAGCCCAACTATTGGGATTAATAATTGATAGATTGACAATGTCCATACCGTCAGTGTAGGCACGATCCAATGCGCCATTAATAGCATCGTTTGATGCAAAATTGCTGCAGTCAAGTACTCTATAGGCGCCAAATGTAACTTCTGGAGTAACGCCAATAAGTACTTCGTCACGGGCACCAATAATACCGGCCACGTGTGTGCCATGGCCAAGACATGTGTCGCGAGGATCGGCATCCTGAACAATACTATTTGCTGTGCCATCGTGTTTATCGCCAACAAAGTCCCATCCGTAGGCGACACGACAGTCTGGACCAAAGCAGCCTCCTAAGGCTGGGTGCATGTAATCGATGCCGCTGTCAATAACACCAACCTTAACACCTTTGCCGTAGGTCTTATATTTTTTGTGCATCACATCCACGCCCGTCATACCATGCGAGTATGGTATTGGATTGTCTTCTTTTAATTTTTGCCGTTTAACAACTGGTCCGGCTATTTGGTTGATTGGCCAAATTGTTTTACGCCAGACACATTTTCAATAAATTTAAGGTTTTTGCTATCAGTATCAAAACTAATGGCGTTCATAGTAGCGGTAAGTGAATAGCGCACGCGGAAATTGATGTTTAGCTTTGTCAAGCTATCACGGAACGCAGCCTGCTGAGTAGCATCGTCGAGTTGAATCATAAAAGCATTATCGAGTTTTCTAATTTTTGCAGCTGGCGCGGATGCAGTAGGAGATTGGCTTGAGACGCGCGCTCTTACTTGAGCCAACGCGCCATTTGCGGTAAATGCCAGCAATAAAGCGGCTAAAAGAGTAGGTTTCATTGGATAATTGGGTTGATCTATATTGTTATCAAATAACCAAAATGCGAATATAGCAGATTATTGGAAATTGTAATGCTAAAACGAATTGCTACTAGATAGCATATGATTGTGTATGAGTTGTATTGTACATAATTCAAGCAAAAAAAATGCGATGCTTATATAGGATCAACAGTCTCAATATTACTCCTGGTAGTTGGAAAATAAGCCGATTATTTACAAACAGGTCGTACCTCGACCATTTTACAACAAAATCTTGGTAGCTTATGTCCATAAAGTCCTTGATTTTTATAATATAGAGGCCTATTTTTTATATCAAACAGCTTCACTCATCAAGTGTTTCATCTATTGCATTAAGAATTGTTTTAGCCACGTTTATAAATGTGCTGTTTGCAGAGTGGATAACAACAAGTAGGTATATATCTTGTATACGCCCTAATCAAGGCCTTGATTAGAAATAAAAAGATATTATTGTAGTGAATTATAGTATTTCCATAAAATAAAGGCAAGAATTATATAATTTATAACTAATATGGTAACAATTGCAGTATATTGCTGCTGTTATTTCTTTTATTATTCAAACAAATACAAAACATTTTTTGCAAACATGTTGCAATTTGTTACATTCAATATACTTACATCTATACTATTTTTTTCACCAATAACATTAATAGCTTAGCCGATTATTCCATTTATTCCTGTTAATTTATTACACTAATAAATGTTTATCGTGTGTCATTTCATTTCTAACATTTAATTTTAAAGTACTTGGATTTGGGTTTATTAAATACATTAATCGCACATCATATTGTGCGTCATTTAACATTTACAATGATTTAATATGATTTGGGCCAAATGACTACATTTAATAACATTCTATGACATATTGAATACATTCTATTGTTTATATGTTCCAATATACTTCACTCAGTCTACTCATTGCATTATACACGCTATAACTTTAACATCGTTTTATATGCTTTCTTATCGTACATTTATTATTTCATACATCATTATATACTTGCATAGTCTTCCTCTATCCAAAGCTATTATTATTTTTGTTCCAACTTTATTATTAATAAATGTTGGCTAATGTCAGTCATTTGATCATGCATATACACACTATAAGCCCAATACTGTTAATTGTATATAGTTCTATTATAACGACTGCATAATATTAAACTGTTGTCAATTTAAATTTAGCTTTTATTATAAACTTTATTTTATAAGTGTACAATGATAATGATATAATTGGATAAAGGATGTATGCATACTGGATAATAAATCTATGATGCTGTGTATTTGGATTATAGATGTCACTTACCACCCACCATCATGTTCAGTGGAACGGATTTGTGGTTCAACTACGCGAATGTTGTTAATGTTAGCAGTTAATTCCCAAATTACATCAAGTTGCTTAATATAAATTTAATGATATTGACAAAAATAAACAAATTGATTTATTATTTACTGAATAGTGTGAGTATAGCTTTATTAAATGCAGCTGAAATATATTACTATTTGCAAAATATTGCTATAATAAGTGTATGCAATTATACTAATTAACGAAAACCATATTTATTCAAACCATTGATTTAAAGCTATAGAGATAAAGAGAGGGATGGCATCGCTTGTCTCTAATACCAATCATTACAATTAGTAATTAAGCTTTGGGTACAATTTTCCATTGGAGCAACGTGCCGTCAAGACCACCGACGGACACGGCCCATTGATTGTCGGCAGTAAAACCAACGGCTGTTACATGAGAAGCATGGCCACGGTATTTCTGGCTGGGCATCTTCTCTTGGTAGCATGGATAGGTGTGCAAACCAACTTGACTAAAGTCATTACCGCTAATAAGCAAGTTGCGATCGGCATTACGGGAAACGGCATTGATATCACGGCCGTGCATGCCTGGCTCCCAAATACCAACAGTTGGCCAAGCCATGGTTAACTCAAAGCTTTCCCAGTCGGTATCACTCATATCGGATGATTTGGTAATTTGTTCGCAAGAAGGAATGGACCAGAAAAGCAGTTCGTGTTCCATGCTATTTGTTTGCAAATACTTGCTATCCGCTGACCAATCTAGATGAATGACATGGCTTGAATGGCCACTGCACACACCAACCAATTTCCAGTTCGATGTATCATAGACACCAACGCCATTGTCGTCCTTGACCCCGCCTACTGCTAGATACTTGCCGTCGGGCGAGTATTTTAGCGGATGTTCAACGTCAGTTGAGCGGCCACCTTCCTCATGAAGCTCGCGTTGTGGAATTAATTGGTTTGCTTCAACAATAAATACATGGTCAGAAGTTGCACCAATAGCTACTTGATTACCAGATGGATGGTAGGCACAAGTACGTAGTGGACGGTCAAGCTGCAAACTAATCATTGGGTGGCGGTTCTCCAAATCCCAGCGAATAACACGCATATCTTCTGATACGGTAATACATTCAGGTGCTTCTGGATGCATGGCAAGGCCCCATACTTCAGCGTTATTCACCGTGCTATGTGCTTCAACTAGACGACGAGCCTCAGCATTGCCTTCGTTGGCTAGAATAGCATCCATGCCACGGAGGACCATTATACTCGAGTCATCGTAGCCAATAGCCACTTGATTGCCATCCCAGCTAATGGCCCGAATAGCCGTATTGCTGCTAGTGTCATGGTAGGCCACACGTGGCTTAGCTCCGGCCACGTGCAGTACAAGACGACCATCTTTACCACCGGTCAAGATGCCAACACCAGCTCTAGCAGCTGTGGCAAATACTGAGCCTTCATGAGCCTTTTCGGCTACGCTAATAACCTTATGGGAGTCTAGGCTCCAGGTGTAGATGTCACCGTTGTGGCAGCCAGTAACAACCGTCTTATCGTCGACAAAGGTTGCACTAAGCAGTGGCTGGATCTCACCAAGCTTGCCGAATATACCTTTACGTGCATCAAGCGTGTTGGCCACTGGATCGTAGGTCCAAAACTTGATATGCTTCACACCAACTGTAATAAATGTATGTGGATCCGTTGGATGGAATACAAGTTCTAGTACCTTGTCGGAATGGCCAGGAACACTGCACAATGGCTCACCACCCTTGCGCCAGTCAAAGATCGACACCTATACGAATATTAGTAGGTAATTAACAGCAAGTTGTTTACTTACCATATGAGTACTGTCAGAGCCAACGGCAGCAATATACTTGCCCTCGCCAGCTGAGAAAGCCATAGAAACAACACCAGCCATATTAGGCACACAGGTCAGCGAGGCAACAGTCTCGCCAGGCTTCTCAACTTCCCAGACCTTAATGAACACTTGCTTGTTATTGTTGTTGTAGACAGTGGCCTGATCACCCGTAGCAACGTATTTGTTGGATGGATCAGTGGCCAATGATAGAATTTCAGCTGATTCATGGCCTTGGTAAATCGTTTGGCTATTACGAGCCATACTATGCACAATACCGAGCGAGGCTGTGTGGTAGATGACATTGTTGGTGCTTGTGATCAAACGAACATTGTTACGACAGTTACGTGCCCGGTAGCCATAGGCATGGGATAGCTGAAGTTCAGCTGCTGGTTCAGCCTTGACCGAAGTTGGATCAAAGGTTGATGGAGGGAAAATGGCACCAGCCCATGGACGTACAGCCTGTTGAAGCATAAATATAAATGACGTTATTAATGATGTTATTAAAACTTACACTAAAGTTTACTCCAGCTGCATAAGCTTCTCCTTTAAGCTTTTCTAATAAAATAATAGACTATTAGTATCAATTAATTTCATATTACCACTTAGCCTACCTGGTGATTCATGAGTCAATTTTAATGAAATACGAATATCGCCCTATTAACATTATTGTGTTAATATAACAATGCATTGTTATTGCTATATCCACTTACACTGCCACCATTTAATGGATACCATTCATCTTTCTCTTCGTCAATTTTAAGAGAGGAGAGATCAATAGACAAGTTGCCAAGAAAGTCGTCTGGTAGACCATAGTCATAATCGTAGACTTGAATATCCAGCTAATTGTATAGCTTGTAAGTATAAAGCGTTATTGTATAGCTATACGAGTCTTACCTCTTGCCCTTCAATATCGTCACCTGGCAAACGGAAGGCCTCGTTCCAACGTGGATCCAAAGAACGCTTGATGATACGGGAACGATGGTGACGTTTACCAAGTCGGCAAACAACATATGGATCCGATGCACCTATCAATAATATAGACATGTTAGCATTGCTGTTCACTAAAAAGTCATAATAGTAATGGCACCAGCATACTTACCAGTGTCTTCGTCACGTGCATCTAAACTACGCGCCTCGTGCAATTTAACATGCAACTGAAGAGGTAGCTTTGACGAGTCATTAATGGTCATTTTGTTAACGGCAAATGTACTTGCTAGTTATAAACAAAGAATAAACAAAAAGCAGCAGCAAGAGCAGTAGCAGTAGAAGCAGCAGTAGAAGCAGTAGTAGTAGATGACTGAGAAAGAATCAATAGACACTGGCTGTTACTTCTCTATTAGAGCGGTCTACCATCTAGGTCGGCTTTTATATTGGATCCTAGCTCCGTCATCTCGGCTATCTACCTAATTGGCACACCGTCCACGCCTGCATCCGTCCATTTTAATTCGCCCCCAAACAATGCATGGTTGGTTGGACAAGTACGTCACGCATGGCACAAATTCTGAAATAGACACCAGTACTGATGACGTGGAATAGAACAACAATGGCCATGCCACTACAGGTTAATGCAAGTCGGGCTAGGCACCAGTATAATGGCAACGAATCAACCATTAGTCACATTCATATTATACCTAATAGAACATATAATAATAATAATGGTACTAGTTTATTTGAATATTACAATGATATATCAATTCAATTTAATCTTATGAATTAGACGTGGTTTCTGGCGACGTAGGATCCACATCTAGAAAGGGTACATGTGTTATGGTAACTGAGGGTGGGGTCATGGCACTGTAAACTGAAGCCGAATCCGCTAGCGTGTGATCAGCCGTATGGATATGCTGACTGTTATTATCATTGATTGATAAACTAACAAAACTTGAAAAAAAGCTTTGGTTTCGAGTAAGTGAAGTTAGAGCAATTGATGATCCTTTTCCACTAATATCAGATCGAGCTACTGAATAAATACTAGATGCACCGCCCGTAATAATACGTGGACGCACAAGTGTCTCGGCCCGACTATCAGATCGTTCATGACGTATTGTATCATGCCCACTCATCATACTCTCTGTATCAGCGGTCCAAGTAGCTTCACTTAGAATGGATGTGCTATCGGCCGTGGTCATCATCGTACGACGACGTGGATTACCCGACGTGGTGGATTTCGATACATGTGGCGCATCATGATCACCATCTATCGTGGTAATATCCGGTGGTGTATTAACAAATACACGTATTTGACCGGCATAATCGCCACTAACAATAATGCACGCAGCAGCCAATGCTTGTTTGGAACTTGCATCCGATAATAGCTGTTTAGTACGCATAGGTGCAATCACCGCCGTAGTTACAACATTATCATGGGCTATTAATTGGCATATAGTTGTATTAATCATGCTATTCATTGTTGTTATAAATTCAACTTACCATGAAATTGTTCATAAGGTGGATTGGGTTGCCGTCTTAGCCAGCGCCAATCTCCATTACCCGGCGATGAATTGGACGAGTTATTAGTGCTGGTAGAGGATACTGATCGACTTGTAAGACTGCCATCCATAGCATCCCATACATAAATATTACGATCCTCGGATCCACAAATAACAAAGCGGCCATCGTCGCTATAACACATTAATTAGTGTATGGATCAAGAGTAAACAACGATCTATTTACCTAAAAGTGGCTCTAATTTGGCTATTAACGTTGCGTAAACCTTTGAATCTTCTTTCTAATGACATATCACGTAGATTGTATAATCGAATACGTGAATCATTCGAAGTAATAAGCATCTAATTAACATAGTATTAATACTAATGATAATATATATATGTATATATGTATATATAGTAATTACCTTATCTTCACCCGCTGCTAATCCAGGCATGGCTTGAATGCCTGTAATTTTTTTACCACGTCCACTTTTACCACGAGATTTAACAAGTATTTGTGTATGATATTTAAGACCCGACTATAATAATGTTAATAAACAATCTAGCTAACATTGTATAATCACTTACTGATACACGATAAAAAATACAATTGCCACTATAACTGCCAGCTGCACACATTCTACCATCAGCAGTGAATCCCACCGCTGTACACACTTCTCCATTTGGAATTTCTTGCCAATATTTGGCTCTCTTTTCTGGAATACTCCATAGTCGCAATTTACTATCCATACAACCTGATAAAAAAAGTCGTTCATCCTATAAATTAATATTAGTTTAATTAATATAAATGAATATAAATAAATATAAATATTTACCTTGGGATGGAATACAACAGAAGTAACAAAATCAGGATGTTTAAATGTGTATAAACATTCATCACGTGTTACATGCCATAATCTAATAACAAGTAAAAAGTAATAATATTAGATATTAACACAATAACATATCAATTACTAATACTTACTTGACAGTTTTATCCATAGATGAGGAAAGTAAAAAGTTGTTCTATATAAATACAGATTCCTATTAATACTATTACCATCACTTTTGTTGATACCTTACCTTAGACCATGCTAGTTCTAATACATCATTTTGATGACCTATCCATGTTCTCATAGGTCGTGAACAGAATATTTCTTTACGAGCTGAAAAGTCAGATAGTACATGTCGTGGTCGGTGTCTATCTGTTTTATTTGTCTCGGCAGTGGCCAAACACCAAACACGTACAATGTGATCCTGTCCACTTGCTGCCAAATATCGACCACATCGACTAATTTGCAGTGCCCATACACCACGGCCTGATGTACTATTGGGTGTATTACTGACATCCAATTTGGATTCCACTGGATCTGTTTGTAATTCTTGCATTTTAACCAGTCTACGTAAATAGACATCCCGCTTATGACGGGCCCGGATCTATCAATAGACTATTAGCTATAACTATTATACAACTATTATATTATAATGCTACCTTTATATAGGAAATAGATTTATCGGTGGATCGGCCATTATTCGCAGTGTTACTATGTGAAATAGAAGGTGATCTTGGAGATGATGACCCATCACTAGAGCCGGAATGCTTTGAGCGTAGTCCTCTCATACGGGCAAATAAAGATCGGTTTCTATATCCATTATATAAATATTGCTATATATATTAATATATAATAGACACGCTTTAATTACCTTTTATGTATAGGCGCGGCATTTATTGGTGGCGTCTTTACTGTTTCTTTCTCTTCCACTACCGGTGAAGTAGATCGACCCGATGAATTGATTAATCGAGGTGAAGCCAGTTCACTTGCCTCTTCAACTTGATCCAATCGCACTAGTTCGCCTGTATCTAAATTACGAACTAGAATCGACGAAGATGCCACTTCGTCAGGAGTGGAGTGTTCACCCGATTCACTAGCTATAATGGATAAATTGGTAGATGACATGTTATTACTCGTAAATCGTTCATCAACATATTCAGCTATCGTATTAAATATACATATTAATTACAACATTACTAATTAACTAACCACATACCTTGCCACATAGCAAGATTAATCGATTGCACATCTATACTACGTCTACCGATAGGTGGCGCCAACGTTTGAGCATCACACGACAATCGACTGTTATGTTGCCGTTTCATATCACTGGTCAACTCGTCAATACTTAATGCAGATCGTGTCTTTGATCGATTGTTAGCCGACCCCTTGACATTGGATGATAAATCAGGCATAATAGACATTGTAGATTTGGCCGTCTGGAATGCATCATGGCCTTTACTTTTTATGCCTGAATGTGTACTAAGTATACTTTTACGATCAGCGTGGATGTCATCGTCATCGTCGTCACCAACTAAATGCCCAACTGCCCGGTCACCTGGCAATTCAATGCTACGTCTTCTACCTATAATATTCTCTTCAGCTGCCAAATCTAGAGCACACAGTGTCACTCCCCGTTGACTGCCACTAGGCTGTGATGGATTACTGGCCTCTGTCATACAAGTAGCCGCACGGGTCAATCGACGGGAACTAACCCGCTGCGCCGCACTACGTCGTGGCAGTGTCGCGCCCGATGTCATCAATGTAGTGGCACTTGGCCCCGTCAAGCCCGCATATTGATTGGCCGGTGCTGTCTTTGCCCGAGGCAATGTAGCAGGTGGCTGACGTGGAATAATCACCGTTGGCACTTCATCGCTTGAATCGTCGTTAGTAACACTCGTTATTGACAAGTCAGGTACATCAATGCTGTCCACATTCATGCTCGTCTCGTCACCTTCCGCGGTAGCAAACGTGACAATAGACGAGGAAGATGACACAGGTGGCAGTATAGTCTGCGTTGTTAGTAAATTCACTGTTGGTAGCAACGCCGTTTCAGTTACGGGCGGCTTGAATGCGTCCGGCATTGTTTGTCGAGTACGACGTGCCTGTTTTATGGCTACGCGTTCAAGTACGCGATCGACATCCGATGACAGCGGTGTCTCGGAGAAGCGTACTGATTGTCGGTTACCATCTGGGTCATACATTGCATCGTGTGCATCAAAGAAGGCATTGTTATCCGCCTCGGAATCACTAGTATCTGATGAATGACTCATAATGAACCTATTTGTTCATCGATTGTATTTTAGTTGTAGAAGAATGCGTGTATGCTTAATATGGCGTGGTACTTTGTAAATAAAAAAAGGGAAGCACCATCGGCAACTAGGTTAGGAATGCACGCGCAAATATTATCTCTTGGCACTAGTTGAGGCGACAAGTGCAGATGTCTGTACTAATCACTTTGTAAACGAGTTGAAGCGTACAAGAACAAATAAGCCAATAATATGGCGGCTATTTAATAAAGAATAAAAACGCAGTGTTCAACGGTTCGTGATGTAGTATGAAAAATAGTAAGAGTATAGATGTGCATGCGGAGTTCAACGAAATATGAGTGTATTCGCCCTGGAGCCACGTGACATAGAAGGCACAATAGTGTGAGCGATGGAGTTATGGTTAAAGCGATTTTAAATATAAGAAGCGCCGTACAAAAGAATGCGGGGAATATAGATCAATGGCGGAGAACAAAGCGTAGCTATTTGGTATAGCAGATGGTAACTAGATAGTGCATTGTTTGATATTTGAAACAATAACAAAGGCACAAAGTTATTTGCTGAACAATGTAATCTATTATAAGACAAGACTGTTTGTAATAACAGAAGTAATAATAACGAGGTCACCTTTGCTATTATTACTATGAGAATAAAGAGTAATTTAGTACATTGGATTGTATAACACACACGGTTACACCAATAGACGGTATATCAAAAACAATCGTTTATTTTAAGAGTAAGATATAATTAGGATGGCATACTACACCCACCGGTAAATGGGCAGGGATATCGAGAATATATGATAAGTAGAGGTGTACGGCGCATTGCATAGCCAATGTTGAAAAGAATGCCGTAGAACGTGACGAGTACAGAGAATCCCGTGGTGGTCACGGGAATCACATACCGTATGATACTGAACAGTATGACCAATACAGTAATGAATAGTTGGTATTTTTGTGTATGTAACAGCTGGCCGAGTCTTTCAAATGGATCGTCATTATCTGTAGCGGCGCCTCTTTGTGGCAATGCAGAGAGCAGTGAATAGGGTAGAGGCATTGTATGACTTGTTCTAGCTGATCCACCCTCCTTATGTCTAACTCTCTCACTATCACTATTCGCGTTATTGGCTTCTTGTGGCGAATAGTAGCCGTATTTATCAATTTCAAATTCTATGGTAAATAGGCGATCTTTAGGTGGAGGGGCCAAGTGGGATCTAGATCCCTTTGGTTCATGATGACCATCGGCACCTGATAACTGTGACTCTGGTGCTTCATGGCGAGAACAATCAACTGAGGGGCGTAATAGTAGCCGAAGTGAATGAATAGCAATAGAATAGGCGACTATATCAACGCTTAAATACACTAAAGCCGCATAATGAACAAAGTGTTCAAGTGGGACTGACGACCATAAAGGCCAGCAGGTACGTTGGCCTACAATCAGCCATATAAATACTGTATAAATACTTAACAAGGCTATTAATACAATAAACACAGCCTGTAACCGTGGGTGACGATGTCGTTTTACAATAGACTCTTCAGCCGATGCAGAAGAAGAAGAAGCGAATTTAGTGATCATCGTTGGATAGCCATGTCCATACGGTGACCGTGGATGTTGTTGAGCATGAATATGAGCAGTAGCAGGTTCAGTGTGAAGTAAATAATCGTTAATATAAAGTGATACACGAATAAGTTTTTGTGTGTGCCATAATGATAATGCAGTCATCAAACACTGAAATGTAAATTGTAATGCTTGGCCTACACTGCCACCACATCCCTTATAATTTTCGAGACTAGCTAGTAGCGATAGATCAGCAAGTGGATAATAATCAACAGCTAGACAAACTAGCGATGCTATTTGTATAACAGTCGTTATTTGATAGATAACTCTATACACTTGACTAGTAAACCGAACAGTAGACACCGGTTTGTTACAAAACGTCCATGTCCACAAATAGAGCTCGAACAACAAGAATAGGATAATTAACGGTAAACATAATAGAATAGTAAAGTAAGTCATTATTAATCGTTCTTCCGTCCAATTAATAATAATAATATTATGTTGATTAGTCAACCGTTTAAAAGAGATAACCAATGCGGTCAAAAGAAACAATAATACAGTAATGGCGGCGATAATAAACATGGGCATTTAAAGAAAATGGACAGCACATGGTACTTTTAATGATGGTGCATGCGGCATGCTGAATAACAGGATGGAGCATGTGCATGATTTTTATGGATGTGTTCAAGTTTGCTGGTTTGGTTACTACATACATTGTGTGTGTGTGTGTGTATATTTATTGTCTAGACACCTGATGTGTGGTGTTTTAAGGCAGTCAGGTTATTTCTACGTAGAATTAATATAGGCTTGAACAATTGCATATTTATGACGATTTGATATTATAAATGTAATTATTGTTTGGTTTTGATGTAATTAATTTGATTGATTTGATGGAGTTATTTGACACTATTTTAATTAACTTTTTATTAATCTTTTTATTGAAATGAAGGTGGGACAGCACGAGCAATAGCTTCATAGGCTGCCATAGATTGAGTAGTAGTACGTCCGGTTAGATGATACCAAAAGGCCACCCAATGTGTATTACTTACTCGTAAATGGCCATTCGCTCGATCAAAATACCTATTTATTATTTATATATACACTTGTTAATAAACATGATTGTAATACCTGTCTAATTAGCTTACCATCCATTGACGCCATTATCATTACGACTGCGCCATGTTACTATGGGGTAGATACGCTGCATGCGGTGCCATACAATATCCGCTACACCAAGTCCTTGACTACGTGGACTTACGGCAAACTTATCTAGATAAGTCATCGTGGTGGGTAATGGCGCTGTTAGACCGGTGGGCTCTTCAGTCATAATGGCTGCTCCCTGGTAATCACCGGCTACGATCGTGCCCGTATGGTATTGGCCAAGTCGTTGCCAATATTTATCAGCGGCCAACTTTCTACCAAATGATTGTTCAAGTAATTCAAATAGTGCAGGTCGATCAAGATTATCCCGTGATGCATAAAATTGCAGCTTCATGCCTCGACGTAATACGGTATAATTGGCTCGTGCATCTTTAGGTTGATGGCCACTTGATAGATGGCTAAGTCCAAGCGCTGTGCTGGCATCCAAGGTAGGTGGCGATAAATGGGTAGCAATGCGTGGCTTTAGCGCCTCCGGTAATGATGGGGACCATTCTGGCTTGTCGGTAATAGCATTGGATAGAATGGCCGATGAGCTTTGAATGGCCACGGCCAATGCTGATGCGGTACCTGGTAGATGGGCGAGTGTATGCTCGGCCAGCCATAAAGTACGATTATGTACTGCTTTATGAGGCCCTGTTAACGATGCTCGTATGGATGCGGCCTCGTCCTCAATATTAATAAGTGCATGTCGTGGTAGCCCTCCACATTCGTTAATAAGTACAAGTTTATGAAGAGACAGCATGGCTGATTGGGTCCTTGATCCAGTATGGCTGCTTGACGTGCCACGGCAATTAGCGTGGCATCCGCCGTGATGGCCTGTCTTCGACCATCAGTAGAAGTGGCGCAAGGAGCCACTAAAGGAATTTGATTTAATGCAATGGCTGATTTAATTGGTGTAATATCGACTGCAAGCTGTTTTGCCTCGAGTGTTGCTTGAGTCGCTCTACTACAGAAATCTTCTATAGCAAGTGGACTTCCTGCCACTGTAAAGCACCGGCAAATATCGGTCGAGCACGGCCGCCCACATCATCTATCATCTCGGCAAAACTAGATGTCATTGATTGTATGCGTTCTCGCTGCTGATCACTCAATACTCGCTGTCCACTTTTAGTATCGAGGCCATCAATATCATCCATAACGACAATAGGACAAATGCCTAATCGTTGTAGGCGTAGTAGAGCCCGTGCTATACCACGACATTCATCTTTATTAGAAACGACTGCGCCAGGCACCAGTACTAAGGCACTAACATTCGTCCTGCCACTTAGTAAACGCTCCACTGGATCTGGCTGACGAGTGGCGGTGACCAATTTGGGCACTGTTGGTTGATTTGACGGCTCTTCAAGTCGTCGAAGAAAGTGACGTGCCTCTCGTTTACTAGGCAAAGCGCTTAACACGCTATAGATAAGTTCCTAGCCAATAAACAGCTTATTTAATATGTATTTAGTATTAATACTATATTTTGTAAATTTACCCGCTTTTCCAACACATCATCCTGGCGATTACGCGCCCGCACTCCATAACGCCGCTATAATACACATAAGCATAAGTAGTAGCAAGCAATAGTGGGCAATGCCGACATACATACACCGTTCACCCCTTGGCAAATACCACCGAGACAGTATCGAGTCGGTGGTGTCAGATGGTAGAGCAACACTGGACGTATCAATCGTGTAAAAGATGCTGGCATTAGAGAAAAGAACTATAAATTTAATTGACACTGATCAAATCATAAATTAAATCGCCTAGTAACAACAACGCATTGTTTTTATTACGTCTTTGATTTTTCCTTCTCGTTGTCGCTGTCTCTTCCCTTACTCTTGGCTTCTTTCGTGTATCCAACTCATCCATTTACGCTGTTAACTACTTAAAGCACTGCTTATCAACGCTGCCATGGCCGTCCTACATATCGGTAAGTTGATGGATGCGGCCTTACTACTCTATTATTAGTATTATTTAGAAACTTGCACTAACACCGTTACTATATGCTATAACTATAGTATTGCTCAAGTTCAAGCCAGAGGCCACAACCTCGGAACGTCATGACATTCTACAGGATATCAATACACTATCAGCCATTCCTTGTGTGCGTGGCATCCAATTTGGTGAAAACTTCACTCAACGTAGTCAAGGCTACACGCACGGTAAGTAAGCGGTTACCATGCCGCTATGCATGCATTCTTGTATATTCATACGTTGTGTATGCAAACGTATACATATGCTTTTCTTATAATATGGCACGTGTGTGGTCATACGATCATATTGTGAAGCGCAATTGTATGACTAATTGATGGGAACTAATGACGTTTATTGAATCGCCGACAATACATCTGACAATACATCTGACAATACTAACGATGACACTGATAGCTTTGGTAGTCCAATTGGAACAAAAAGAGGTAACACGTCATTTTGTGCTACAATAATATCGAGCATATACTTACTATATTTAGGATGTTATGGCATATGCTGTCCACCCACTCCATCAAGCATTTGTGGCCAGATTAAGCCCATTGACCGAGTGTAAGTGATTGAATAGAATAATAATAATAATAATAATAACACTAAATACTTACGCCGCTATCATTATTGATCATAGCATTACTCGCTGTAGATTTCGAAAATGAATCGGCTGCACCGGCTGCTTCCATTTAAAAAATAAAACTTGATCCAATTCTACACACTTCAGATGAAACATTATGCTAAAACGTTTATTTAATATCTTGTGTAAAAATATTTGTGTTTGCTTCGTATTTATTTGGCAGAGGCATAGGTTAGGAACCAGCCAGCCAATGTGGCAAATCCAATAGTCTCCGCTTCCATGCCATCAAGAGCGTGTCCATTATTAGAATACATATGGCATCTGTTATAAATGTTATTATGCAATAAATGAATAATAATTGACTACTTACTGAATAACGCCTTTGCCAAGACCACGCACAGCATGTACCCAACCAAGCCCTTCGCTGTGTGGGACGCGTTGATCATTATCACCAAGCATCATTAATGTTGGAGTAATCACTTTTGCAACGTTACTAATAGGTGACATCGAAAAGGCTTGTTCATATTGCTTGGGTGTCATTACCGGTGGACGGTTAAAGTCATAGGCTGCACCCATTTCTGAGAAGCACCTATAATAAAGGCGGATGGTAATTAGAGTAGCTATATAAGTGATTAACAAAAAGACTAACCAATCAGGAATATCGGTACTAAATGACATAGCACCAACATTAATGGCTGGATTACGCATAACACAAGCCTGATAAAAATCCTATAAATTTGTCTTAGTATTAATTAGTATTATATAGATAAACTGTTACTTACTGGATATTGGCCAATAAGATGAGCCGAGGTAAATCCACCATGTGAACCTCCCATTACAGATACACGCTTAGTATCATATCTTCCAGTCTCTAGTAGTTTTTCTGCCATATACTATATATATATATACACACAATTAGATATAACATTATATATCTTGGATAGTAATAATAAATTACCTGAGTATCCTCAATTTCAATGCTGCCTATTTTGCCAATTAATGAATGAATTGATTTATTACCATAGCCAGTAGATCCACGATAATTAACTAAAGTAAAATAGATTAATTATGACAGTATGCAATAGATATAAAACTACTTACCCATAGCTACCGAGAATCCAAGAGAGGCAAGAGCCACGGTCATGGCAGAGAAATTTGTTGTATTGACCCCATGTGGCCCACCTGTTATAAACAGTTTAATACATAATAGTTAATTAACTAATTTGTTAGTTACTAATTATTTACCGTGTGGGAACATAATAAGAGGCGGTTTATCACCACGAGCCACGGTCTTTGACTGTTCAATGTGATCAGCTGGCTCCACGAGAATAACATCAATGCCATAATAGCGTTCAGGGAAAGCAACACTGCTGTATTTAATAGTTTTTAAATATTTTGCCGCTTTTCATTATGTTATCAGAAATGTGCATTAATCATTTAAGCTGTTATTTACCATCTTCAGAATGTGGTCGATGAATTTTGGTCCAATCCATTGCAGGTTGATCCTTGACTGTAAAAGTGCCCACATACTAATTATTATTAATTTAATTCATCATCTGCTTATTAATTTTACAAATACTTACTAAATCATTTACTTTAACTGGCGATGAGCTAACGGCCAGTATTTTGTCGTTAATAGCACCGAGAACTGACCAAGAAGTCAATAGATCTAGAACTAATTAGATCGACATTTATTTATTTAATACCACAGCTTACTATTGGTCAACCGTGTTACATGGCCTGTGCCATAATGAATGGCAATAATAGCCTAGTTTATAATATTAATCAATAATTACGAATAACTAATTGAATTAAAGCGCTAATTACCGTTTGATACCGCCAGGTTGTGGCTGTAATAAGATAGTCTTCGTTTGATTGACGTATCCAGCACTTGGACGGCAGACTTAACATGTACAATCCAGTGAATTCGCTATTATGTGGCTCTTCAACTGCATCAACCCAAACAGTTGTCTCGCTTGATGTCAAATGATACTAATTACCTATGTTAACATTGTATACATTTATAGCTACTACTACACTTTTACCTTCATAAGACGGGAACAGGCAGCATGAGGCCCGGCCAATGGATGTTCCAGGTATATCTACTAATGTGTTATTGCTTTGATATCTATAGATTAATGATACACGTACAACTGAATGGCCATCAGGAGATAGACGTGGCGATCGAACGGTAGCTTTATCCGAGCTAACAGCCTCTGTACTAATATTTAATAAATATATTTTATTATCTAAATCACTTACCCAATTCACTTCCATCTAGACGGCACCGGAAAATACGAGCACTAATCAAATTAGAGTACAAGTATACAGAATGTACAATAAATACTTACGGGCGATTTAGACAGGCATACATACCAAATTTACGGGGATAGGCTATATAACCTGTAAAGTATATCCATTGGCCATCTTGTGTAAATAAAGGCTGGATAACCAATGTAACTAAAGCGTTAATTAAATAAAACCATCTTACCTGGCCCGGACCGATATCATTACGATTAATATCAATGATGGAGACAACATCAGTATTTAAATCCACTAATACTAAACAAGACTGGATTCTTTTGTCAAATTTCTCTCCCCACGTTTGTTGATATTCAAATTTCTAGTCTACTAGTTAACAATGATTCAAATATCTACAATTCATTAATACATACCTTTCTATCATCAGTAGTAGCTTTCTTCTCAGCAATATACATAAGCTTTGAGGAGTCAGCCGACCATTCCAATGAACCGAATGTATCAACTAATTATACGTTATTAATTGAAGCAACTGGTAGATTTTGGTTTAGCTATTTACCATCATTGTAAAAATCATCGTGCTGTTCTGTAACTTCAATATTTTTAACCAATTGACCCGATTGCCATACCTAACAGTTATGTTAATTGTTGTCCATTAATACATTAGCTATAGCTGTATTTGATTACTTCAATAAATCGACGAGTTTTTTCCTCCTTATCCTTTGAACTACGTAAAATCGCAATACGTTTTGTTTTGCTACATTTATTTTGTTGCGCAATTTCCGTACTTTCAATCGGTACAGTCTCTGAAAGTACTCTTATTGAACCACTTTGCTCTTCTTGCACTGCAATATTCATAGAAATACTACGTTTAATATTGCGTTTCAAGTCACGCTGTGAAAGCACCAATTGAACGTCTAAACTGCTGATAAGCTGATGCAGTTATATAATGATATGGCCTACCTAATATGTCGTCAGCAAGACCTGGTTGAATAGCGCCACTCTTGTAGGTTGCGACATTGGCCAGTGCAGCATAATGACCTTGGACTGCCTTAAGCCATTCCGGCGTCTCCTGCTGGGCGTATTCTTTTTGGTTAGATGACATACTACAAAGTAATAATGAAGAGAACCGGCAAATGTTAAGGCAAAATAGAACAAAAGTATTGAATATCGCTATAGTTGCCCCAACGAACTCTCATTTATTCTATGGATATGACGTAGTCTGAACCTGGCATTGCCATTATTGGTCCTACCATTAATTAAAACTGTACATTAAACAATTTACTAGTCATTTAATGTGATTTGTTTGTTAATTAACTACATTTAATAGCATTCGGATTCGGATTTATTAGCTTGGGTGAGACAACGGCCCATAGGACCTAACCGCGTATTTGCAGTATTTGCCTGCCATCCCTACTACATTTAATAGCATTCAATCTATTAAACATGAAACTATGGGTAATTGACATCAGGTCCAAAATACTCATCATCGTAGATTTATTATCCAGTATATATATCGTTCTTATACTATTCCATACTACTGTATATCATTCTATAATATATCAGACACATTTTATTGTTTATATGCGGCAATATACTTCACCCATTTCACTTATTATGTTATATGCACTATAATTTGAACATTGCTAATCTCGCTTGATACTGCGTATTCATTATAATGTTTATCATTTTATTATATATTGGCTATACGCTGTCTATAGTTGTTGTCGGTATGGCTCCAACTATTTTATTAATAAACATTGACATATTGCACTTAGTTTGTTTCCTGAGTTATATTGGTATAACAAATAATATAAATATGAACAGAGTTATGTTTTATTAAGATTATATTAATAAATTTGATTTAAATAAATAATGTAACATACTATTTGATTTCTTTAAGACATTTAAGACTGATTGTTATTGTTGTTGGTCATGTTTAGAAAGATCGATAGAATATTAATAAAAGCCATTGATCGCAATTCCATGTCGTTCCGCTGTTGTTATTGCTGTTACTACAACAATGTGGTTTCTTACGTCTAAATGATCTTTTTTATTTTTTTATTTTCTAATATTGTATTATGGCAGATTTAAGATATAAAATACTCGTCTATGGTGACAAAAAGGTAGGACGACTAGCATTTCCGATGTTCATCATTGTCTTGAGCATTCTTGGTATTAACTTGTAGACGCAGATGCTTTGCCGACCATTGATGAAGCAAATCTGCCTCCACCATATGCAACAATGATAGGTTGAGTGTCTTCACCAGAAAGATCTTGGGGCGACAGTTGTAACCAGAAGATACGACATGCCGTTGAGGTTACTTGAAGAGATGTTAGTGTAAAATAAGAGAAGTAAAAACTAGGGATTGAATACTGCTCTTGTAAATATTTATTCGTACAAACAACTATAATTATAAATTATAGCGACAATAATAAGCTATTTAATTACTAAACTTATTTATTCAATTTTATTTACATCTCTCTGTTTTTTGTGCGTTATTTCGGTTTAACGTTGCTGCTGTTCTGATCGCATTAGCAACAGCCAACTTTTTGGTAAAAACAGTCCAGCTTAGCATAGCTATAATAATTTGCTATAAGCCAAATCAGTAAGTCCTTGAGGTACCAATTATTTTTCATTGGTTTTTTGCTTTAGTTTGTTTTTTTGTATTCTATCTTGCTTAATTTGTCAAAAGTGGTTTCAGAAATGTGGGCAGAACTTAGGCCTTAGATGATTACCGGCTGATATGCAATCCACAGCCACTATGCATTCGAAATTACTGGTAATTGTTTAATGCTTTCTATTGGGTCTAGCTAGTGTCTGCATATTGCATTGCGTGTAGTTTAGCCGATGCAATTTAGTCTACACCTGAAAACTGGTGACGAAAATGACCTGTTGGAATGTTTCATTGCTCAAATGCTGTGATGCATCACCCTACAAATAGTACTTATTGTATAGTCAATTGCAAATAATTTAGATGAGCCGCCATTTAAATGATGGTAGTTGCGCAGCATGTAGTATGGTATGCCTGGATGTGATGCATTGTGAATTCAAAGCAATAATTACCCCCCCCATAACAATGGGCATAGTGTCGAATGAAATGTATACATGTGCCAATCAACACACTTTATAATTTAAAAATTATGGCTGGCCTATGTATGGCAATAAAACCTGTATAAAATACCAATTTGATATATTAAACTTGTTTTTGCATCAGTGTTGCGTGCTATTCTGTATGCAACAGATATTGAGGACTAAATCGGTAGAAATGGCAGCAAAGACTTCATTATCGTTTTTACCAAATAGTTAAATCGTGTAACAAAAAATTCAGGCTAATATGCCTATTTTTATCCCATAGTACTGGATTACGAACATTGTTACACCATTCGTGTAAATAACTAGCAGATTGAAGTAAAGACCGGGCAAGTTAAAATCAGGACCAAACAGGTTAAAACCAAGGCTGAGATACATATTATTACGCCATGAATCTATTGGTACATGTGCACCTCAACCACTGTTTGGATTGTTTTATTGGTTCATATTACACATCAATGGTATATATCGTATACTACAGTATACTAGCATTTCAACAAGATTATAAGTTTAAATAGCCCACAAAATATACACAACCAACTGCAATATCATCATCACGCTCTACTTCTTGCTAAACACGCACTATTCACCACTTTACACCAACCACACTCTACTATCTCTTTTATTTGTTTGTCTTAACAAATCAATATTACCATGAAGCTTTCTATTGCCGCCGTTTGCACCATTGTCGTGGCTATCATGGCCAGTACAGCCATGGTAGATGCTAAACCAGCCTTAGTTCGCCGTGGTGGTATGTTGCAATAACAATAAATATACCATAATATTTTGTTTACTAACAGTATTTCTAACTAATGATTATAATAGCCAGTAGGTTGTATTATATACTACTTGACTATAAATTAACTATATTATTGATTGATTGTACCGTTTATTTAATATTAATAGAGGGTAAGTTGTACTATATATTGCTTAACTATACATTAACTATGTGCCATATACTGTATCTATCAACAATTTGATATTGATAGAATGTAAGTTGTATTGTATATCAATTGATTACTTACTAATTATATACTATGTACTGCGTGCATCAATGACTTAATACTAATAGGCAGTAAGTGATATTGTATATTGATGATATAAATTAATCATACTATGTATCGTGTGTATCAACAACTCAATGACATAGATGGTAAAGTGTATCGTGTATTAAATGACTATGAACTAATTTTATACCATGCACCGTGTATATTAACAACTTGATACTAATAGCATGTAAGTTATATTGCATATCACTTGATAATTGCCTAATCATATATTATGTGTTGTATGTATCAATAACTTCATACTAATAGGCAGTAAGTAGCATTGTATGTGCTGATTTATAAATTAATTATGTGTCATGCACTGTGTGTATCAATAATTTGATGAAATAGTGGGCAAGTAATATTGCATATTAACTGACTATGCACTAATTATATACTGTGTACTGTGTGTGTATCGACAATTCAATGCAATAGCTAGTAAGTAGCATTGTATATTAACTAATTACTCACTAATTATATCCATGTACTGTGTGCATCAATAAATATTAATAGAATGTAAGTAGCATTGTATATTAATCGACTATACACTAATCACATGCTATTTACTGATTGAACTGATTATTTAATATTAACAGGCAGTAAGTTGTATTGTATATTAATGAACTATACATTAACTATACTATTTACTGATTGAAATGATGTTTAATATTAATAGAGAGTATGTTGTATTGTATATTAACTGATTACTCACTAATCATATGCGATTTATTAATTGTACTTATTGTTTAATCTTAATAGGCGGTAAGTTGTATTGTATATTAACTAACTATAAGCTAACAATAATATGTGCTAATTGTGCTAACTATTTAATATTAATAGACAGTAAGTGGCATTTTGTGTTAATTAGCTATACATTAACTGCTATTTGCTGATTGTATTAATTATTAATATCAATAGACAGTAAGTAGTATTGTATATTGACTGAATATACATTAACTATAATATTTACTGATGATATTAATTATTTAATATTAATAGTTTGTAAGTGATATTGTGTATTAATTAACTACATTAGCTATGTTATTTACTAATTGTACTAATTATTTAATATTAATAGTTAGTAAGTGGTATTGTGTATTACTTGACTATACACTAATCACATGCTATTTATTGATTGTACCAATTATTTAATATTAATAGGATGTAAGTTGTATTGTATATTAATTGGCTGCATTAACTATGCTATTTACTGATTGTATCGATTATTTAATATTAATAGATGGTAAGTTGTATTGTGTACTAATTAATTACTCACTAATCACGTGCTATTTATTGATTGTACTTATTGTTTGATATTAATAGGCGGTAAGTTGTATTTTATAATAATTAATTATACATTGACTATACTATTTATTGACGGTACCAATTATTTAATATTGATAGAGGGTAAGTGGTATTGTATACCAATGAACTATACACTAATTATATGCTGTTTGTTGATTGTACTGATTATTTAATATTAACAGGCCGTAAGTTGTATTGTATATTAATTGACTATACATTAATTATTTATTTATGATTGAAATGATGTTTAATATTAATAGGCGGTAAGTAATATTGCATATTAGTTAACAATATATTAACTATGCTATTTATTGATTGCACCGATTATTTGTTATTAATAGTTGGTAAGTTGTATTGTATATTAACTAACTATAAGCTAACAATAATATTTACTAATTATGCTAATTATTTAATATTAATAGACAGTAAGTGGCATTTTGTGTTAATTAGCTATACATTAACTGCTATTTGCTGATTGTATTAATTATTAATATCAATAGACAGTAAGTAGTATTGTATATTGACTGAATATACATTAACTATAATATTTACTGATGATATTAATTATTTAATATTAATAGTTTGTAAGTTGTATTGCGTATTAACTGATTATACATTAACTATATTATTTGCTAATTGTACCAACTGTTTAATATTAATAGGCGTAAGTAGTATTGTATATCAATGAACTATACACTAACAATAATATTTACTAATTGTACTAATTATTTAATATTAATAGGCCGTAAGTTGTATTGTGTATTAACTAACTATACATTAACAATACTATTTAATGATTGTACCGATTATTTGATATTAATAGAAGGTAAGTGGTATTGTGTATTAACTAACTATACATTAACAATACTATTTAATGATTGTACCAATTATTTAATATTGATAGGGGGTAAGTGGTATTGTATATTAATGAACTATACACTAACAATGATATTTACTGATTGTACCGATTATTTAATATTGATAGATGGTAAGTGACAGTGTGCATTAACTAACTATACATTAGCAATAATATTTACTGATTGTACCGATTATTTAATATTAATAGGCAGTAAGTTGTATTGTATATTAATAAACTATACACTAACAATGATATTTATTTATTGCATCGATTATTTAATATTAACAGTTTGTAAGTTATATTTTATATTAGTTGTTTATATATTGACTATGCTATTACTAATTGTACCGATTATTTAATAACAATAGCGAGTAAGTTGTATTGTATATTAATCCTACTATTTACTGATTATACTAATTATTTAATATTAATAGCCTGTAAGTTTATTGTATATTAGTTGATATACATTAACTATGTTATTCACTGATTGTATTAATTATTTAATATTAATAGTTTGTAAGTGACATTGTATATTAACTGACTATACATTAACTATGTTATTTACTAATTGTGCTGATTGTTTAATATTAATAGGCAGTAAGTTTTATTTTATATTAATTAACTATACATTAACTATACTATTTACTAATTGTACTGATTGTTTAATATTAATAGGCAGTAAGTTTTATTTTATATTAATTAACTATACATTAACTATACTATTTACTGATTGTACTGCTTATTTATTATTAATAGGCAGTAAGTTTTATTTTATATTAATTAACTATACACTAATCACATGCTATTTATTGATTATACCAATTATTTAATATTAATAGAATGTAAGTTGTATTTTATATTAATTGGCTGCATTAACTATGCTATTTACTAATTGTACTAATTATTTATTATTAATAGGCAGTAAGTAGCATTGTGCATTGATGGCTTATACATTAATTATATGGCATATAATATCTTTATTCGTAAATACAGCATAATCAATGGTTTCAAGACATTAGCATTGGTGGTGCAATCAAGCCACTATTCCAATACACTTTAGGTATATATTCGGTGAAAAGCAAGACCATTTGACAACTACGCCGTCCTGTCTATCCATATATCAAGTTTTGGCCAATGCTCCGGTTTATCCAGTCTTTAATTAATGGAATCATTATTTTATCAACAAACTTGCATATAGCTGTTCCTATTCAGCTGTCCAAGTTTATAGTAATAAACTTATGGTTTCATCTTAACTGTATACAATCAAATTGCTATATCTATAACCATGTTCTATTTGCATCCAATAATGGCAATTATTGATCGAATAGTTAAATTAACAAAAGACATGTACAATTATATTGTATTAGCCATAAGCATAGGATGGTATGAATATGGTAATGTTAAATGTGAATATTGTAGTAATGTATATTAGCAATAAAGTTGACTGTGCTTAGTTGTAAATATACCATGGGTAGTAACAAATCTATCACTATCATATGATGAAATGATGTTGTACTGATATTGATATAAAAATAATTTTTGATTGTTAACAACCTAGCACTACATTGTGACAGCTAGCAACTTAATGGCTACCGTCTTGTTTACGCTTACTTCTATCACCTAAGCACTAGCGACTACTAATTAATCGCTTATATTAATATAACATGAACCTGATGCTATTATAAAATAAGCAATAAATAATTCTTCTTTTAATTATTGATTACCACAGTTAAGCTTTTCACAACTAAATAACATTTGTAACTAAAGCAGAGAAAAGAATATAGAACCAAAGATATAGATATGTTTATTATAATGCCAATAAAGCTAGTGTTTTATAGTAAATACTGTTGTTAATAGAATTTAAACTTTGTCCATATGGTTGATCATATGTCAGTAAATAACAAGTATCTACTGGTTATGTCCCTGTATAAATGTTTATGATTGTTAGTACTAGTATTTAATATATTCCTGTTGCGGCTATTTATATGTTATCGTTAGCATGCTGTTCAATTACATGGTAGATGTCATGGATCAATCGCATGGTGAATAATCATGGCCATAATACCGTAATTCAATACCGTAATGACATGCTGCTATTTTTATTGTCAAGTAAATTAAACAGATAACTGACGTTATAGCAATAAAACTGATATCTGATTAGTACAATATCTAATATTGGATTACTACGCATTTACACATAGTATAAACTATATATTTTATAGTAAAAATGGTGTCGATACTACTTTACTATTTACTTTAGCTGTATATGCTTTTATGAAACAAACGGCTGATATAAATGATTTTGAACACGCATTTCAATTTAATAAATAAATATTTCCTTTTCTCCTGTTTAATAATTTAAAACAGCATGAAATCATTACTTATGATATTTAACTATATGAATTCTCATTTTAGCTGGTCAACGACCTCATGGGTAAACATTTGTTGACAATATCCTCCACTATTGTCTAATTTTTCCTTATTCATTTACCCTCTCCTCAATACTCCCCTTGTACAATCTAAAACATAACAGTATGTGTGCATTGTGCAGTTTTATTAAATGCTATGCATAATATTTTTTGTTTTCATGCGTTACTTTCGTTTAGCACTATCGTTCTAGCTGTATCATCAATAGTTGGATTGTTGCTAAACTCAGTCTAAAATGGTATGACGGTAATAGTTTGCTATAAGCCAAATCAGTAAGTCCTTGAGGTACCAATTATTTTTCATTGGTTTTTTGCTTTAGTTTGTTTTTTTGTATTCTATCTTGCTTAATTTGTCAAAAGTGGTTTCAGAAATGTGGGCAGAACTTAGGCCTTAGATGATTACCGGCTGATATGCAATCCACAGCCACTATGCATTCGAAATTACTGGTAATTGTTTAATGCTTTCTATTGGGTCTAGCTAGTGTCTGCATATTGCATTGCGTGTAGTTTAGCCGATGCAATTTAGTCTACACCTGAAAACTGGTGACGAAAATGACCTGTTGGAATGTTTCATTGCTCAAATGCTGTGATGCATCACCCTACAAATAGTACTTATTGTATAGTCAATTGCAAATAATTTAGATGAGCCGCCATTTAAATGATGGTAGTTGCGCAGCATGTAGTATGGTATGCCTGGATGTGATGCATTGTGAATTCAAAGCAATAATTACCCCCCCCCCATAACAATGGGCATAGTGTCGAATGAAATGTATACATGTGCCAATCAACACACTTTATAATTTAAAAATTATGGCTGGCCTATGTATGGCAATAAAACCTGTATAAAATACCAATTTGATATATTAAACTTGTTTTTGCATCAGTGTTGCGTGCTATTCTGTATGCAACAGATATTGAGGACTAAATCGGTAGAAATGGCAGCAAAGACTTCATTATCGTTTTTACCAAATAGTTAAATCGTGTAACAAAAAATTCAGGCTAATATGCCTATTTTTATCCCATAGTACTGGATTACGAACATTGTTACACCATTCGTGTAAATAACTAGCAGATTGAAGTAAAGACCGGGCAAGTTAAAATCAGGACCAAACAGGTTAAAACCAAGGCTGAGATACATATTATTACGCCATGAATCTATTGGTACATGTGCACCTCAACCACTGTTTGGATTGTTTTATTGGTTCATATTACACATCAATGGTATATATCGTATACTACAGTATACTAGCATTTCAACAAGATTATAAGTTTAAATAGCCCACAAAATATACACAACCAACTGCAATATCATCATCACGCTCTACTTCTTGCTAAACACGCACTATTCACCACTTTACACCAACCACACTCTACTATCTCTTTTATTTGTTTGTCTTAACAAATCAATATTACCATGAAGCTTTCTATTGCCGCCGTTTGCACCATTGTCGTGGCTATCATGGCCAGTACAGCCATGGTAGATGCTAAACCAGCCTTAGTTCGCCGTGGTGGTATGTTGCAATAACAATAAATATACCATAATATTTTGTTTACTAACAGTATTTCTAACTAATAATTATAATAGCTGGCAAGTAATATCATATATTGGTTATTCACACACTAATTGTATGCTATTTATTGTGTGTATCAATAACTTAATATTAATAGGTCGTAAGTAGCATTTTATATTAATTGACGATACATTAATTATATTTCATGCACTGTATCTATCAACAATTTAATATTAGCGGAATGTAAGTTGTATTGTATATCAATTGATTACTTACTAATTATATACTATGTACTGTGTGCATCAATGACTTAATACTAATAGGCGGTAAGTGATATTGTACATTGATGATATAAATTAATCATACTATGTATCGTGTGTATCAACAACTCAATGACATAGATGGTAAAGTGTATCGTGTATTAAATGACTATGAACTAATTTTATACCATGCACCGTGTATATTAACAACTTGATACTAATAGCATGTAAGTTATATTGCATATCACTTGATAATTGCCTAATCATATATTATGTGTTGTATGTATCAATAACTTCATACTAATAGGCAGTAAGTAGCATTGTATGTGCTGATTTATAAATTAATTATGTGTCATGCACTGTGTGTATCAACAACCTAATGCCATAGTTAGTAAGTAGCATTGTACATTAACTAATTACTTACTAATTATATACTGTGTACTGTGTGTGTATCGACAATTCAATGCAATAGCTAGTAAGTAGCATTGTATATTAACTAATTACTCACTAATTATATCCATGTACTGTGTGCATCAATAAATATTAATAGAATGTAAGTAGCATTGTATATTAATCGACTATACACTAATCACATGCTATTTACTGATTGAACTGATTATTTAATATTAACAGGCCGTAAGTTGTATTGTATATTAATGAACTATACATTAACTATACTATTTACTGATTGAAATGATGTTTAATATTAATAGTGGGTAAGTTGTATTATATATTAATTGACTATACATTGAATATGCTATTTATGATTGTATCAATTATTTAATATTAATAGAGAGTAAGTGATATTTTATATTAATTGATTATTTACTAATTGTATATGCTGCACTATGTGCGTCAACAACTTAATATAATAGGCGGTAAGTTGTATTATATATTAATTGAATATACATTGAATATGCTACTTATTGATTGTACTGATTATTTAATATTAATAGTTTGTAAGTTGTATTGTATATTAATGAACTATACATTAACTATACTATTTACTGATTGTATCAATTATTTAATATTAATAGGTCGTAAGTTGTATTGTATATTAATTAACTATACACTAATTACATGCTATTTATTTCTTGTACTTATTGTTTAATACTAATAGAGAGTAAGTGATATTGTATATTAATTGACCATACACTAATCACATGCTATCTATTGGTTGTACTAATGGTTTAATATAATAGGCGGTAAGTGGTATTGTATATTAATTGACTATACATTAGCTATACTATTTACTGATTGTACTGATTATTTAATATTAATAGATCGTAAGTTGTATTGTTTATTAATTGATTACTTACTAATCACATGCTATTGATTGATTGTACTGATTATTTAATCTTAATAGGCAGTAAGTGGTATTTTATATCAACTGATTACTCGCTAATCACATGCTATTTACTTATTGGATTGACTGTTTAATATTAATAGATCGTAAGTTGTATTGTTTATTAATTGATTACTTACTAATCACATGTTATTTACTAATTGTACTGATTATTTAATATAATAGCATGTAAGTTGTATTGTATATTATTTGACTATATATTAATTATGCAATATACTAATTGTACCAATTATTTAATATTAATAGATTGTAAGTAATATTGTATATTAATTGGCCACATTAACTATGTTATTTACTAATTGTATCAATTATTTAATTTTAATAGGTCGTAAGTGACATTGCATATTAACTGACTATACATTAACTATGTTATTTACTTATTGTACTGATTATTTAATTTTAATAGATCGTAAGTTGTATTGTATATTAATTGACTATATACTAATCACATATTATTTACTAATTGTACTGATTGTTTAATATTAATAGTTTGTAAGTACTATTGTATATTAATTGATTACATTAATCATGCTATTTACTAATTGTATCAATTATTTAATATTAATAGACAGTAAGTCTTATTTTATATTAGATTATTACATATTAACTATGTTATTTACTGATTATGCTAATTATTTAATATTAATAGATCGTAAGTTGTATCGTTTATTAATTGATTACTCACTAATCACATGCTATCTATTGGTTGTACTAATGGTTTAATATAATAGGCGGTAAGTGATATTGTATATTAATTGACTATACATTAACTATACTATTTACTGATTGTACTGATTATTTAATATTAATAGAATGTAAGTTTTATTGTGTATTAACCGATTACTCACTAATCACACGCTATTTATTGATTGTGCTGATTATTTAATATTAATAGTTTGTAAGTAATATTGTATATTAATTGATTACATTAACTATGTTATTTACTAATTGTACTAATTATTTATTATTAATAGGTCGTAAGTGACATTGTATATTGACTGACTATACATTAACTATGCTATTTATTAATTGTACTGATTATTTAATATTAATAGGCAGTAAGTAATATTTTATATTAACTGATTATTCATTAACTATACTATTTACTGATTGTACTGATTATTTAATATTAATAGTTAGTAAGTGGTATTGTATATTAATTAACTATACATTAACTATACTATTTACTGATTGTATCAATTATTTAATATTAATAGGTCGTAAGTTGTATTGTGTATTAATTAATTACGCACTAATCACGTGCTATTGATTGATTGTACTGACTATTTAATATTAATAGAGAGTAAGTGGTATTGTATATTAACTGGCCATATATTAGCTATGCTATTTACTGATTGTACTAATTATTTAATATTAATAGGAAGTAAGTAGCGTTGTATATTAATGAATTATATACTAATTATACACTATGTACTGTATATATCACCAAATTAATAGAATGTAAGTTGTGTTATATGTTAATTGATTATTTACTAATAACATGCTATACACTATGTGTATCAATGATTTAATACTAATAGGCCGTAAGTAGTACTGTGTATTAACTGACTATGCACTAATTATATACCATGTATTATGTGTATAAATAATCTAATATAATAGAAAGTAAGTTATATTGTATATTAATTGACGATACATTAATTATATTTCATGCACTGTGTTTTAACGATTTAATATTAGGCGTATGTAAGTTATATTGTATATTAATTGATTACTCACTAATCACATGTTATGCACCATGTGTATCAACAACTTAATAATAATAGGCGGTAAATAACATTATATATTGACTAACTATGCATTAATTATATGGCATATAATATCTTTATTCGTAAATACAGCATAATCAATGGTTTCAAGACATTAGCATTGGTGGTGCAATCAAGCCACTATTCCAATACACTTTAGGTATATATTCGGTGAAAAGCAAGACCATTTGACAACTACGCCGTCCTGTCTATCCATATATCAAGTTTTGGCCAATGCTCCGGTTTATCCAGTCTTTAATTAATGGAATCATTATTTTATCAACAAACTTGCATATAGCTGTTCCTATTCAGCTGTCCAAGTTTATAGTAATAAACTTATGGTTTCATCTTAACTGTATACAATCAAATTGCTATATCTATAACCATGTTCTATTTGCATCCAATAATGGCAATTATTGATCAAGTAGTTAAAATAACAAAAGACATGTACAATTATATTGTATTAACTATAAGCATAGATTGGTATGAATAGTAGCAAAACTATCGTTATTATATAGCCAAATAATATTATACTGAGATTGAAATAAAAACGCTTTTCTAATAAAACATGGCAGTAAAGCATACGATATTATAAAACAAAATAAATAGACAAAACGAATACGTGAATAGTGATAGTGAGCCTATACTGTATGCAATTAGCCAAGAGTAATGAACGAAATGAATCAAAATCTGCTAAAAGAATACAGTTAGTAATAGGCTTTTAGCTTTTATTAATATAGTTTTTGCAATTTAAAATATTAATGATATAGACGGACATATAGTATATGTATACAGGATAGATATGTGCAGCATAACAATAATGATAACTAAATAGTTTAATGACCAATGACATTCAACACCCATTTTCATCTTCAATAAAATAAATAGTTGGTTTAAATGTGTGACTATTATAGCTATTTAACTGCCAAATCACATCAAACAACCAATAGCGTGCTTAATATTGTGGAAAAAGCTATCTTTATTTAGTTAATAAAAACATCATAAGATTTAATACAAATCAAGTGGTTTAAATGATCCATCACAGCACCCTCTTAAGCTTCTTTCTCCATGCTCCACAACTTTTCTAAATTAGAACATTGGAGCGACTACTGCAACATTTAAAATGAATGTTACGAGTAGATTGTTCTAGTTTATCAATGACAAATTCCATGTTGACGACATTATTTTGCATATCTTCACTCTTGTTTGATACACCAGCTAATTAACTCAAGTTACTTAAAGCAATAGTACTTTCATGTAATTCGGAATTGTTTAATTGTTAAATCTAACATATAAAACACTCTAAATAAGCCAAACTAGTTTTATTTGTTGGTTAAATTTAAATTTTAAAACTATTTGTTAATCAAATCGTTTATATTTGCATTACACTTTATTTATTTTGATAGTTGCTTCATTAGTAGTTTGTTTTTGTTTTTCAATAAAACGTTTATTTCAGTATTAGCTACTAGTTCAATATTATTAATAATAATCCTTACAGAACCTATTCTTGTATTATATTTTTTGAGTTGCATTTGCCGCCAGTATATTGTTGGGAGTCTTTTTGACAAATAAAACACGGTTGGAATTGCTGTTGATATTACTATAACTAATTAAATTATGTAACCAAAGCTTCAAATTGAAATTGTTGTATTTATTGTAATTAACTTTTTTCTTATCAGGCATTTTTAGCCTTTCAAAATTTCCCAATTTTACTTTGACTCTCATAATTTGGATCCTTAAAGCAAAATTGGCTTCAATTGAAATCAATACTATTATGTACAAGAAACATAGCTATAATGTTTCCATTTGACTACTTTGAAATTCACGAGACCAATCATTGTTGTTGTTGGCTATGCGTAGAAAAATTGATAGAATACTAATAAAAGCCATTGATCGCAATTCCATCTCGTTCCGCTGTTGTTATTGCTGTTACTACAACAATGTGGTTTCTTACGTCTAAATGATCTTTTTTATTTTTTTATTTTCTAATATTGTATTATGGCAGATTTAAGATATAAAATACTCGTCTATGGTGACAAAAAGGTAGGACGACTGGCATTTCCGATGTTCATCATTGTCTTGAGCATTCTTGGTATTAACTTGTAGACGCAGATGCTTTGCCGACCATTGATGAAGCAAATCTGCCTCCACCATATGCAACAATGATAGGTTGAGTGTCTTCACCAGAAAGATCTTGGGGCGACAGTTGTAACCAGAAGATACGACATGCCGTTGAGGTTACTTGAAGAGATGTTAGTGTAAAATAAGAGAAGTAAAAACTAGGGATTGAATAGTGTTTTTATTGATGTTCAAATACACATGTTATTTATATTATTATATTTGGCATTATCGTATAATATATTACTAAATAGAATATATAAAAAGAATATAAGATAGTAATAAGAAAAATGGTGAAATGAGTAAATAAAAGATGTAAAGTCAGTTTATAATAACTTCCCTATATTAAATAATGAGTAGACTCATGTAATTCAGTGTCAAAAGATCAAACCGACATCCTTTACTTGACTGAACTACACATTTGTTGTTCTATTAAACATGTAACTGGATGATGAGTGACATTAAATATCAAATTATAATGCTTTGAATACTTTACAGCAACAATAATATGGATTACATTTATTTATTTATTATCTTTTATTATAAGTAACATGAAAATACTATTTAATATCTATTTTGATACTGAAAATAGTGTAAACCGACTAAACTCAAATTAATCGGAGTTGATATGACACTGCTTCAACAAATCCCCTCTCAGTAGTAAAAACTGATTGACGATTTATTATTCGAGTTATTGATCTTTTTGTCCACACTATTATCCTATTTTTCCTTTATTTTTCCAATGGCAACAAACAGAGTGTTTTCAAAGTCTATGCTGTACTTGTCGTGCTTGAAATTCTCGGCAAATGATTTCAAGCCTGCATTTGTCAATGGACATTGGCGAAAACCGCGCATTAGTCTTCGTCGACAGGCTGATCTTCGTAAAGCCTGCCTGATTCAGGGTAAGACGCCGGAAGATTATGGACTTCCCAGTGTTAAGGAAAATAAGCCGCTACGTGTTAAGCCACCTAAGGGCACGAAATATCAACGCAATTACGAAGAACGGTAAACGGTTTATTGCAAAGAATTGCAAACGACTAACTAACAAATAACATGAATAGCAAAATGAAAGTTGAGAAATCACTTGGTAGCATGTCCGAAAAGATTGCAGACTGGAAAGAGGCAAGTTTAAACGAGAGAATTATACTTTATTTATTAATTATACATGCAAATGTATATATTATTATTACAGGCTAAACGCGTAGAAAAAGAAAAGACCCGCCCAACAATGCCATTTTAAATTTGTTTAGCATGATTGTTTCAATATTTGCCATATTGCGCGAAAGATTGCCATTAAATAGTCTAATAAATAGAAGACTGCAAAAACTCTATTACTATATGTTTTATAACTGTGCAACTAGCTATTATTTATTGACACGCAGTTTAATTTAAAAAGCTATGCTACATAATGGTAAATATAAGCTTTGTTGTTAAACTAACCACTATTCCTCTTCTTTATGTGCAAAGGGAGGAAATCGCACAGGTGTCAGTGGTGATGGTGGTGTTGATTTTTGTGAAAATGACGATGCCATGCTATTACGTGGATGGCAGGTATGTCGGCTAGAACGACGGCTGCGTGATGGCTGACTAGGTAATTCACCCGACATCACTGTCGACGAAGGTTCAATAGTAATGGTATGCATCGATGAATAGTTGGATCCAACAGAGTCGAAATACTCGCGGCTTGGTGTGGTTGGCGAAGCAACAATGAAACGCACACTCTTACGACTGTTGGATCGTTCAAGATCGTCTCTAAGCGGGGGAGTGCGTAAGTAGAAATTGGTATTACTATTGAATATTCGCGGTAGATTAATTTCCGGCATTTCACTGGTGGCCAGCGCGAAAAACACAGGACCAAATAGCGCGTACATTGTCACTTCATATAAAATGCAGAATGTCTTGTAGGCAAATATACTTGAGTTGACTGGTGCCAAATGAAAATAAATAATGGTAGTTGCAACCATTATAAATGAAAAGGTTGCAAAGAAAGCTAGTATTGCAAACTAAAATGAGCGTATTAGCGTGCATTTTGTATGTTTGTTGTTTGATTGCTATTACTTACTTTAACCATTGTGGTACGAGCGGTCGTTTGATGGTGCAAAGTTCTATAGCTATTAAAAAATACAATACCTTTAGAGAAATATGAGTGCTTTGACCTTGGTTAAACAAATAAACAGCTTACCAAAATAGAATAGAATGCATGCTGATGCCAAGAACACTGGTGGAATATTAAAGATAACTGCCGGCCGTACGACAGAGAACAGCATCGGCGAGGACGATGAGGCATATACAGCGAAAAGAATAATACATACTAAAATGTCCGCCATAAATAGTCCATAGATCCAGCGAAGATAAAACCGATATCGCCGTGGCCGTAGCTTATAAACCAACTGACCCCTAAATAGATAAACAATATTTAAGATGATATGTTGCAAAGATTGCTATAAAATTACCATGTAATAATTAGCCAGCTATAGGCAGCAAAGCTTAGTATCCATACAAGTGCGTTACACACAGCCTGGGCCACCGATAGGTGTGAAAATGGATTAAGCACGAAGGAGCCTAGCCGATAGAATAATTAGCTATTACTCCAGCCTTGCATGCTGAATATCAGCTTACTCAATAGAACAACAAGGCCGGTAAAATATACAACCGCACGCATACTATACCGCATACCGGTAGCACCAAAAAATGGTGTAATTTGGTAGGCAGCAATACAAAGACACACGACAGTCTAGACAGGTGGTTAGATTGATTGTTTAAATGCTGTTAGGCATGGCACTATGAAACAAGCCTAACTTACCAGTACGACAAACACGGTTTTCATTGCAGTATAGCTGTTGGAGTTTAGCATGTCATTCCACGGCCCACTCTCTACATGCAATAGTTATAACAAAGAACAGATGGTGCACCAAAATATACAAACCTTGCAACGCATCGACTATCAATGGTATAGTGCCATTGGACATAGTGCGTAGTGAATCGGCCACTTCAAAGGGTACTACCGTGTAGAAATCGGTGTAATTCTGCTTTAATGGGCCCATTGGATCATAGGGGCCACCAAAAGCATTGGATGCACCTTTAGCTACACTGGGCGCAGAAAAGCAAAAGCCGCCCATAGCAGGTAGCTTTGCATTATCAAATGCAGCCTTCGTTTGGTCCCGTTGCAAAATCACCTATTTAACAAGTGGTTAATGAACATGCATCATGCGTAAAGAATAAGGCACTGTAACGCCACCATTGCTAAACGAGTGGGATGGCAGACGGCACGTGAAGGGATGGCCAAACGGCAAACAAAATCGAATTATCTTTAACCTACCTGATTGAAAGTGTAACAGCCGGCCTTAACCGCGTCTGGCCAATGTACAAAAAGCATTGTTGCATTAATAGCGTCAACTGCCGCTGAATTCGTGGTTGGAGGCGCCAGCACATCAGCCAATTCACACGATTTGGCAGGGACAAAACGAGCACTGACAAGGATAGCACGAAGGCTTTTGATGATGTTTTCACGGGCGTACAAATCATGCGACGGGATTTGCGAAAGCGTTTTAGCACTGCTAGAAGCATCGGACACGACGCGCAGTAGGCCATTGGCGGAGGGCATTATCGACATCAGTATGCTGACTAATGACACCATTGCAAAAGCCATAGTCTGCAACGACATCATATTAAGCCCAAAGGTGTAATATCTTAATATGGAATAATAGTAGACGGTTATAATATAAAGATATCGATAACCAATAGTGTAGTCCAGCACTAAATAAAATGACGGTGTTGTTGTTTTACTGTTGATACTAATGCCACAACTATACTTTATAGTTGTTTATAAGTATCAGTTGAACCGCCTTATTGTAAATGTAATAATACGAAGTGTTAATTGTAAACACCACAATTGTTGCCAGTAAACACAAGCATCAATTGTAGCAAATATAGTTTAGAAAAGTAAACAGATATACACCATTAATGGTGTTAAAGTAAAAAGGAGCGATTTAGCAATAGCACTCTAAATACAAATATGGACGACTACACTGTTCACTGTAAGTAATGGCTGTCTTAAGATGACAAAAGCAAAGCGAATGATATTTCTTTCAAAGAAAATCCGTAAACATTACCGAATCAATTGAATAGGTATTTTTAAAGTAAAAGCTAATAAAGGTAGCGGGAATAAAAAGTGTTTTTGTTAAACACCTCCAATTGAAACTAATTTTGAATACACTATATGAATATAAGGGATATAAGGGATATAGCACGAAGTAATATAACGAGAGAAAGAGAAATAGACAAGCCGCACATACGTAATAACAGCATGGCATATTTATAAAAGCGTAACAATAATCGCAAATCCTATATCAATTGGCTATTTCCATTGCAGCAGCAACGGCCAACTTGGAAGCAAGTACCACAACAGGTGCTAATTTAGTATTTAGCCAAGAACTATTTACCATCATTCTCACACGGTGTTTTCGGAAAATTTCAACAATTGCTCAAACGCGGTCGTACTAACCAAGGCAGCACCGCTGCCAGTGCACTATTATGGATCTACCTATTTGGGCCATTCTAGGGCCTTAAGCAAGTTCAGTCAGAGACAGTGACAATAAAGACGGAAAGAGAGAAATAAAGCATGCTTCTTTATCCAAATCAGACCACTGTACACTTCAACGCAGGAACCAATAAAAATGAACAAGGTTGCTTGCAGAAATGCTCATCCATCTTTACTAGTACAGCATTCATATACAAAGTATACAGTACACAAAATAGCCACTACTACCAATTGTCTATCGTTAACTAAATATTTATTCATATATCTATCTACTGTAAACCATTTAACGGTGATGTGCTGTCTATAGATGGATCATCTATTGCTTATCACCTGTAAGCAATGAAGATTTTGCCATTTCCCGATCCATTGAATGGCGACAGCTTGCTTGGTAAACGCGCGTTGTCTGCATGGCAAATAGACATTGGCGCAAAATGGCTATAGCACCTCGAAAAATAACAAGTATTTTGTCTATGCTTATCAGTAGTAGTAGTCGGAAGGGTACGCAATATTACGACGAACAACGCAATAAACAGGTTCTTCGCGTATACAGAAGGCTCTGGCAAAAAGAAATGCATAAAAATATTTTTAAATCATGCACTCTATGAAGATAATGACTAAAGTAGTGTAGCATGGTTAAGGCATTCGGGATACCTTTGCGGTTATTCACCAATGGTCACGCAAACGATAGCTGTCCTTCTATATTTGCACTTTGACTTCAACTTACAAGTCGGTAGAATTTCTGAGACTTGACTACAAACAACAACAGCAACATGTGACTATTCTATTTGCTAAATAAGCACACCATTGATTTACCCATCCAAAAAGAGTTGCTTTTTATATTCACGGCCATAATATTTCGGATACTACAGCAACAGCTATTTAACATGTGCGGTGTTTTACAAAACAGCACAATTTAGCCACACAATTAACAGTTACAGAGCTTCAGTTTCAACTGTTTTAGCGCAAGTACCATGTTTAATGCACTAATGACGACAGCATTTGTACGTAGCAATATCGTGGCCATGATCATCCTTATACTCGTGTCACGTGTAACAAATCATTAGTCATATGTTTATTGAAGAACCGTAGAATACAAACAAGCGAGGTATTTAATGACAGATAGCACGATACCAGCTGATAGCTGGGCTGCAGCATTCTATCCGATAAACAAAATTCCGATCCGACGATCATTGCATATCTATTCTCAATAAATATTACGTTATACATATAGGCGTGTGAGTCTGACCGCTGCTTATTGATCATCAATAGCGTTGTTCTAAAACGATTTGCAAACGAATTGAAGCAAATTCTATAATCACTTTCAAACAATGTGATTGTGCTAAAAATAACACTGCCAAGCCATTTGTTCGATTTTACGATCAATACATTGTAGCCTGGCATCAACAGCATTACTATCCATTAGCTAATAATGCCACTACACTTGTAAACCATCACTTTATATGATTGACATGTTGCGCATTATCACTAGAATTTATTATCATCCGCACCATTACTGCTAGACCGAGCCATTTGCATGTCATCTGACAAGCAGTTTTGGATCATCCGTATGGTAGGGTGGTAAAACAAGTCAAGGTTTTGCTTGGTGATCTTTTTCCGCCATCTCTTCACCTTATCCTCGACACTTGGTCCTTGTACTCCAACCATATTATTTCCTTCCATCTAACGCGTCAATCGTTCTTGAACCAATCTTTTGCACCTTGTTGGTCGCTGTTACTGCAGACATCCTACTGGTCCGTAGCCAGACAGCTGTTACTGCCGAACACATGACTTTGCTATCAATTAACCTTTTAACCTTTTAACACCTTTTGCTTTGCGTTTCTGTTATATTCCTGTTTTATTCGTGCATTCACCTTCTACTCACTATCCACAACGCTTTGGTTATTTGCCAAAGTATATTTAAACAAAGTAATCTATCGTACAATCACCTGTGTTTCGTATGGCAGATACAAACGCTGCGCCCAGCATGACAAACGCTAAACCTGCTGTTGCTGCTGCTGCTATCACTACCTCCAATACCACCACGCCGGCTGCAACCGGACCTGCCACTGGCGCAGTACGTGCCTCGCGACATACTCGTGTTCATAGCAGCGATCGGCGTCTTAGCGCCGGCTTTACCGGAGCTCCTGCCGCGGTTGCTAACGCAGTAGCCGGTGCTGCAACGGCCGCTGCAACGGCTAATAAGAAAAAAGGACGTAGTCATCGTCAACAACGGCCTACATCAAAGCGGTACAATTCTGCGCACGCAGCCTTCTATCGGTCGGACCCGGAACGAAGAGTGGGTAGTAAAGATGTCTTTTCTTCAGAGACAGAAGCAGCTGAAGGTAGCTGGACACAGGATGAAGATGAAAACACGACTATTACCAATGGTACTGGTGGATTACGGCGACACAATGTAGGCCGTGTTGTTGAGGTTATTGAGATTAGTGAAAGTTATGAAGATACAGATGATACGGATGATAAGTCTACTAAGGCTCAGGTGGATACGGTGGATGCCACGCCTACAATTAATTATCAAGAAAAGACGACTAATAACGAGTCTGTACAGAATGAATCTAAACGTGCAATGCCATCGAATAAGGCAGCGAGTAAAACGAATAAAGTGTCAAATAAGCCATTCGCAACATCACCTAATCAAAAAGAAGAAAGCCAGCAGGTAAAACACCAATACATGAAAACCCGGCCAATAGTCGAGAAAACGGCCGAAGCGGTCCTCGTCGTCACTCCACCGACAATATAGCACCGGCATCGCGCTCTTCAATGGCCAGAACAAATAGCGAAACAACTGCTGTTGATGAGTCAAATGGACTTATGCGCCGAGCTACCACAACGGATCGACGACGACAAAGTGTTATGTCAATGTCGGGCGCAACCAGACTGCCATTTCATCATTTCCACGATAAAGGTGCTTCACATGCGGCACCAATATCCAGTATAGCACCAGTTACTAGTCAAGTGACCGCCACGCCAGAAAAGTCAAAATCTGGCTCTTTACGTGGTGCTGCTGGTGTATTACGTTCTCAGCCACGTGCTACAACACCTCGCCACGCTTATCCAACATCCCCATTTTCACGCTCACCACCTCATCATGGCGATACATCGACGACAAGTGCCGATGGCTACCAAATAGGCAATCCTGTTCAACGTGCAGGCTTCACCTCCAAGTTTATTGTCCACCGTGCACCATCTTATAATTCATTATCGGCTGGATCGTTATCTTCTTTAAACAATATGATGAATAATAACGCGAAAGGCAACACACGAACTAATGGACGTTCGGAAGCACACCGTTTGTCATATATGAGCGATTCTGGGGCCGCGACACCAACTGTACCTACGTCTACATCGTCACCGTCACCACCATCACGGCCTAGTACGGCTGTCACAGACAAATCTGCACCTGCGAATATGGCAACTACCGCGCCCAATGCTAATACAAATCCAACAGTTTCACGTACACAGCACAAACTACTATTGCAACGCCAGCATTTTCTTGCCGAAGATGAACAGTATTTGCTTCATCCGCGTAATCAACTTCGCCTTACTAAGGAATTGGAGCGAGTACGCCGTTCTTTAGTAGGTGTACGTCGTAATGGCGATAATCCTATTTTACAAAGTCTATCTCGTGTATCGGCGGTACGTCGTCAACAGCAGCAACGACAATTGGATGAGGCGACATTTGCAAAGATAGATGATCGAAAAATGAACGCAAGACTGGGCGCCACTTCTGATGGTAAGCATAACAGCCATGGACATACCGGTCTTATGGGTCGTCGTGCACACACTCATACGGCATCGGGCATCAATTCAACATCTAATGCTGCAACTGTCGTGGCCAATACTAATCATTAACGATTTTCATTTTCTATCTATTATTCCTTGACTGTTATAAGACGCTTTTGCGAAGGAACAATATATCTATTGTGATGCATGTAAACAATTTAAATTACTTTTTACTCCGTTAGTCAACACTTTTGTGTCTTTAGTTATTAATAAATAGCTTATATTATGGTTATATGATGGTGCTATTATAATGCTGCTTACAACTTATATGTAGCTATTTAATTGAATTATTGTTATTTTGATTATTAATCATTATTATTTACTATTGTTAATTAGCGTTTCTATTCAAAAATTGCTAACTATTAATTAGTTGACTTTTAACCAATTTAGAATAATATGAAAGAAAATATCAATACTTTATATTATATACTAAGTTCATATACTAGCGCCCTTATTCTAGCAATAGCAATACATGCTGCATAGCTTAATGAATAGTCATGGTAATATATAATAATATTCGTGTTAATTTAAAAATTATAAAACATTATATACATATATGTATGAATATATGAATCTTATCACTGTAGAACAATAGATCTAATTAACAACAATAATTTAAAATGCTCGTTATCTCTATTTCATCACCCTTATTGTTACAGTTTATTAGATAGAATACAGCAATAAAACGTATTTATTATTAACTAGCCCTATAATCACTACTCATATTATTAGTTCATTTATAACATTACCTTTGTACTAAACACTACATACAAATAATTGCATTAACCAATAAACTTGTTTTGTAAAATAAATATTTATGCATACAACATACTATTTGTTATTCGCTAAAATATAATCATTAGATGATAGCATGGCATCGGCTATCTAGTCATTTATCAAAATTTGTAAATAAAAGCGTCTAAAACACCGGTAAAACTACACTGATGAAAATGAATGTAATGGTGATGTCAATAGTCATAGAAAATAATAGTACGTCATTAGACAGTACGAAACAAGGATGCAGTACCATTGCCGATATATAAACCACCATTATGACATCAAAAAAATTATGATGTAATGTTAATAAAGCGCTATCTACGTTGTATCGCTGTTGAATGTTCCAGAAAAAACCGCTTTTTGTATCAAGGCAATTAGTTTTACCGATTGGGTATGGCCAAATAAACACTCGCCTTATCTCTATCTATTATAATATTTGGGGATATTGCCATTTCAAAACGAGGTAACCATCTTTCAACCTTGTTTTCGCGGGTCTGCGTTTGTTTACATCTCCACACTTTCACGCACTTACCTTCCATTCACATGTATGTACATGCAGTATTTACCCGTACGTTCAAGTACTAGACGGCCCGTCGTTGCTAACCTCCATTATATTAGGATAGCATTTATTGGAGAAACGGCCCGAACCTTGATGAATTATGCAGCTAGCCAATGCGTATGCCAACCATACTTGATAAACAAGTTTATTAGACTAAACCATGAATGTTTTTACAACGTACCAATTACTATATTTTATTGCTAATCGACATCAGTCTATAGCAAGGCATGCAACGGCACTAAGAAAGAGGTCCATTGCTTTGAAAATCTACCCCCCCCCCACGGTTAGCACAGCACAATCCATTTACTATAGCCTTGTCAAGTCTGCTTTTATGCATTCTTTGTCCTACCATTGACTGTGTCCTATTCTCTTTTATTTTCGCGTTTCAAACAACAATATTCTATTCCAATAAAATAATAATTATACAATCATTTTTATTCCTCTTGTTAGATGCCATGCCTATTGTGTACGATAGCAAACAGCAATACCATTTAACTAATACTAAGCAATACCAGGCGCTTTTTGGCATCAGCCAATCAATAAAGGGACAGTCACGCAACTATACGAGCCAATCAATTCATTCGGAAGCCGGGACAATTGACCCGACGAGATTTCCTTTGCTTGCCGAGAAATCTTCAATAGAACATGTGCATGCTTGTGTACACCACAGATCATATTTCGGCAATACATATTAAGCCAATGCATCACCCGTACTTAGCATCGATGTAAACCAATAATAGCCACCATCATGGCCCCATGTGCCGGCTATGTCGATGGCTACTAGTTTAGCCACTGTCATGCTACTGCATCTACTTTTACCCATCTTAATAATAGTAGTAGTATTGTGGTGTTGTTCGTGTTCTGGTAGTGCAGTTGGCAAAAACTTGGTGCATGTTTACGCGAAAAAACACATGTCAATAAATTCACATGGACCCACACGTGTTGTGTCTACGCATGCTATTGTTAATTTTACTATCGATAGTAGCGGCACTAATGGTGGGAGTAGTAATACTCATAACAATAAACAAGTTTGTGATCATCATGGACATCATAATAACTACTAGGCCAGAATGACGACAATTTACACACGCGTACTTGCTCTATCTATTGTTTCGCATAGACCATCATGTGAACGGGTCTATATTTCTTCAGAACAAGTTATTATTGTCATAATCATTTCACAACAGCATCCACAGCATCCCTATCTAATGGGGCATGGATTCATTCTCCGAGCGAATAACAAAAAGTCAGGCTAGTGTATAAACTTTTATTGACTGTATTACAGCATTCCTATTCTTTCATATTGCGCCTTATTCCCACTGACTAGTACACATTGACGATCAGTGAATGTTCCATTAGAACATTTATAGATCGGAAAAATAACTGGCTGTGTCTCGATGACTTTTGTCTCGATTGAGAAACGGAGTCGAAATTGTTCGTTAATGGCTGATTGTAAACTGCCGTTGCTTGGTCATCTTGACCAATCAATGGATAAACCAATACTACCAATATGCCATCGATAATGTAAAGCGTTGACACATCCATTCCCTCCCATACAACAGCCATCACCATATACGCACATTTACATATATACATATATACAGAAACAGAGATAAATAAAGAAAGTCGTACTGTGCACTACAACAGTCGCACTGCACGCTGCCCGCATGCTGGGTGGGCTTACATTCCCCGTCACGCGTGTTACTATTGCGACTCGGCGTATTGTAGTGCCGCGTGCCACCATTTATCAGCTCACGTACTGCTTAAAAGTCGTTTTAATCTTTCTCGACTTGACCCATTGCCTCCTTTCATTTGTTTCATTCCCTCCTCTATTTGGCTACTAGGTAAGCAAAGGGCGTGCGGACAATAGATGCATATTGTGTAGAGGTAAGTCATGTTACTGTGGGTACACGACTATTTCTCCTTCTATCCTGCGACTGCTGATGTTGCTGCAACAGCTGCAATACTCCTGTTATTATGTTACTATGATGGTTTATAGAATGGCTGCATTATTTTAGTATCATTTTATGCTGATTGATTGGCATGTGCGTGTGTGTCGGTGAATAGGTATATGGATGGGTGGGTGAGTGAACATTTGAATGACTTATACGGTCCTTGACGGCCCGATAGAAGGCACGAGTTGTGTATAACAGCCAATAGTTTATTAAATATCATCATCATCGTCATCATTATGCTATTATCCATATAACGATAACAGCAACGCTATAATAAATATTAATATATAGCAATCGTTCATTAGTCCTTTCTGATCGACTATTTATCTTTCTATCCTTTTACACCAACTAACTACATCCTATACCCTGGATAACATAGTATTTATACTCCTCTCGCCTCTCTTTTTTCTCCTTTCTTCATTTGTCGCTCTCACTCTTTCTCTCTCGCTACTTCCCTCTCACTATCCATTCATCTATCTCTTCCTTGGCTCTTTCTTTATCTACTTTGTGCACTTTTTACTTGCCTACTCTTTCACTGTGCCTCTATCTATCCCTCATCTCTCTCTCTCTCCCTGCCCTTGCCTTCATTGAAGTACACATACCCATTATCCACATACTAAACTGTCCGATTTATTTCCGCTCGGGTTTTCTGTACACGCGGAAAAACAGATAAACCCCACCCAATCGAATTAACACTTTCCGGCCCGAACCTTCTTTTAGCCATTGAGTAAATTTTATTGACGTGTCATGTTTTACTGCACATACCCATTTACTTGCCTACTTGATATTTTTGACTGCACATTTATTACCCAATTTACAACGATTCAGTCTTATTAGCTATTGCTATCGTCACTGTTATTGCTACCATTACTTTTATCACGTTTTATCATATCATTGAATTGTTAAGACCACGACTACAAATACAACTAAGTTACTACATCTACTTCCTATCGTCACACTTTTCTGGCTCATTCATTGTCGGTAACAATTATAGTTTAAATTGGTATTATTAATTAGATATTTACAATATAACAAAGATTATATCCTATCTATTATTACTGATACTAGTGTTGCTGTTATTACAATAGTCGTATAGTGGGGTGCCAGTGATTATTGTGATCAGTGTGATATTGTTGCTATTATTCGGTTGCTGTCGTGATATTTCCACACATTTATATTCCCTCCCGTAGCGGCGATTGGGATTATCGTTTCACTGTGGTGTAAAAGAATTGCCGGACTGCAGCCAAAAAATCTTTCGGCGGTTTGTTATTCCTGACAAAGTCAATTACTTCGTGTTTGTCACACGCTTTTCTCCTACAAAACATCACTTTCCTCAATCGACTTTTTACCTTTCCCTTCATTTCTCTTACTCACTCCAACGCTATATAGCACACACACACACACGTACACACACACATCACGGATTGCAAATAGTGCGCGACGCTGGCTATTGCTTTTATTGCACTCCTTTTCTATTTCATGTAATACTAGGCTGCCACCGGTATCCTTGACATCCTATTTCTATTATTCCAGTGAGTATAAGCGTAATTGTTTTCTTTAGGCGAGTGGAAGAATGCGGCGTATGTATGTGTGTCTACTTGTAACTGTGCCTGTAACTTGTAACTTGTATGCACAGTGCGCCTCTCAGATGTCTGCGTGTATCTGCATAGTGTGGGTGGGTGTTTATGCGCGCGTGCACATATGTCCGCTGGTGTACGAGCCGGTATTATATTAAGTTTAGAAAAATACCTACTCACACCTTGACCGGCTGGGCACGCACAAGTTGTTCCTTTTGTCTATCTGGCTCAGGTTTTTAGTTGAATATCAAGGATAATAGGACAATGAGTAGATTCAGGAGCAGATTAGAGAAGGAATCTACCCAAAAGAATGCTAGAACACATGCAGATACAATATCGTTGCATATCTTGTTAGAAACCATCCTTTGTATCGGCACCAATAATGAATTGTTTAAGGTGCTACCTGTGAAACAATACACTTTTCTTGAAGCAGATCTGTTGTATTATTAATCATGTCTTGGATCATTTTGAACTATTAGTAGATTTGTTACCTAGATAAATTATTAAATTAATTGCAGACTTTTTGTTGATTTGTGACGGATCTTCACTGCATTACCTTTAGATAATTTATCATTATTTACTCACTATTCGTTTTACTTATTTACACTGGCCGTTATAGTGCGTTATTATCTTAGTCATTAGTAACTAGCTGTTATCGATGACTTCATCCAGTTCTTCTGTTTCGCTGGCATCGCCCTCCACTTCGTCGGCGCATTCATCGTCGCCGGCCACCCCTCGCGTGCAGCATCAGACTATATCGTCCAGCTCTTATCCACAAATACCATTTGCCACTGATACTGAAGTCGAATCATCGAGTGTTTTTTATACAGGGTCGTTGTCGCCTGATACAGACTTACTGACCACATTGGCCACAGTGAGTGCTGCTCAGTTGCCATCAACGGCTCGTGTGCTAAATACTTCGCATTCAATCCAGAACGGATTGTCTGCATCCACTTCACCTCATGATTCAATTTCCACAGAACATGCGCAGTTACATACATCCAATTCTATTGCTAACATGTATCGTTCATCCAACAGCCATACCACCTTATCCGTGCCCATCATGTCCAGTGCAAACGATGATGGCATAGGTAGCATCACGATGGCGAATAATGCAAAACGCCAACGAACAGGACGTGCCTGTGATGCATGCCGTCGTAGAAAAGTACGTTGTGATGGTGCAATACCTCATTGCAGCAATTGTCGCACAGCAAATGTTTCGTGTACATTTTTGGATGCTGCCAAAAAGCGTGGCCCGCCAAAAGGCTATATTGAGGCGATAGAAAGTCGATTGCATCGTATGGAGTCATTGATAGGAGGTAGGATACAAATAAAGCTATGTCAGTGTTGATAATTAACTGTAATTTAGCACAATATCCAGCACCATCTCCATCTAGCTCATCATTGATTGCTGGCCCTTCTACCAATTATCGTGATGTTGGTATGAATGAAACAGCCGCAGTAGCAAATAATGCTGCTACAGCACATCAGCTATCATCGCGTTCAATGCCATCTATGCTTCATGATCCTATAATTGGACCACAGCCGATATTGATACCACCAAGGCAGTCAGCGGCTCATAGTTATGCGCCGCCACCCCATGGCCATAACATGGCTACTGCTAACGGTTCATTATTGCCACCAGTAATGCAGGCTACAGCATCATCATCTTTATCTACTGCAAATATATCAAGATTGAATAACGGCACTAGCAATAATAATGGCAGTGTTAATGGTACCAACAGTGCTAACACCTATACTGAACGTGCTAAAATGGATGGTTTTAATAGCCACAATAGTCCAATTAGCAACGGATCTAGCTTAGCAAATGATCCATATGCTATAAATTCAAACGACAACGATCCTACTTTAGCTGGAATAATGGCAGCAGTAACATCACTTGCTAAAGAGCAGCAAGAACAACGACAACAGCTGAACAGTACAGCAATATTGCCAACGACAACGACAACAGCTGCAACGACGCCAACGATAACAGCGCCTTTAACTGCACCAAATTTAATAAGCAGTAATTCAAAGCTATCTGGATATACTCATTATTCTTCAACCGACATATCCAGAACATCTGTGCCATCACTTACCACATTTTCATATGCTTGTGAATCAGATACAGCATTTCAACAGCCACCATCGTCATTTTCGGCAAAATCCAGCCAAGAATCGGCTTTGTCACGTTCTCCTTGTGCTAATGGTCTATTGCTTCCACGACTTGTTCCTTCTATCGACGGCATCAATTCGTTAAATGATCAATCTGAAATCGATATGAATGCATTGCCAGATGCCCTTACTTCTGGTCGCCTTATTAGCATATTTCGCGAACGTATTCACCCATACTATCCTATATTACATTGGCGTCGTTTTCTGGATCGTCTTGCGTCAGCATCACCACCAAAGCTACTTTTAAATGCCGTCTACGCTTATGCATCACGATATGACGCGGATGCAACAACAGGCGCATCAATGTCATCCGATGTATCACATACACCTGGCGAAATTTATGTATTGCGTATTCAAATGTTATTGGAATCAAGGCTAAGCGATCCAGATTTAGAAACGGTACAAGCATTGCTGCTATTTTCGTCCTATTTACTTTCGATGAAACGTATACTGGTTGGCCATATGTACAATGGAATGGCAATTCGTTTGGCCCAACAATTACAGCTACACTACGACACTACTATGAACGAGATTGAACGTGCCGATCAGCTGCGTACTTGGTGGGGACTGCTATTTCTTGATCGTTTTATTGCCACTACATTCTTTTATCCATTGTCCATTGACGAGAAAGATTGCTGCCCAGCCAATCTAGGTCATATCAATATTGGTCATATTACAAGCGATGATGGTCCATTCGACTCAAGCGACTTGTACTATTCATATGTAGCCCAACTATCCGTACTATATGGACGTGCCTTACGTGTAGTCAAGATGCGTTTAATTGATGGCAAGTCACCCGATGAGCTGACTAGCGAAATTGCCTCGTTAGATCATGATCTAAGTCAATGGTGGCAGAATACGCCCAATATTTATCTCTACGATCCTACAAAAGAGTCTACCTGGCAGATACCAACAAATCGGCTATCTATTGTAGGAATAACAACTTGTATGTATCATAGTGCAATCATTATGCTGCACCGGCCTTGGGGAGCGATTAATGGCAGTCAACGTCCATGGGCCCCTCATATCAACTCGGAACGTTTATGCCTAGCCAGTGCACACACTATTGCACGTATTGTTCATCGAATGCAACACCACGAATACCATATATATTTGGTCTTTATACAACTTCTGCTTTTTGCGCACTAACTGTACTTGTACCGGTAGTGGCCAGCCATCCAGATAGCGAAATCCGCTGGTATGCGCGCAAGGATTTAATAAAGTTACGAAATCTATTGCGTGCCTCCACGCGCTCTATTCAGATAGCCAAAGACGCACTAAGCCACGCCGAAGATCTATGCATTCTTCGCGGCATTTCTATCTACGAGCTCGAGGAGAGTGAAGAACTAGAACAGGATGCAAATAGAAAATACGGTTTAAAGATGGATGGTAATAACGACAATAACGATACAGTTGTCGATTCTGCAAGTGGCTACTCGTCAATCCAGCAATCACCATCGCCACCAATATCTAATCGTCGTGATACTAATGGTATAAGTCCACCCAATAGTTTAAGTAATTTGCTTAATCCTGAACCACCCAGTCAACAACAACAACAACACTTGACACATTCTGTATTTAAACGCCAACGATTTAATGAAGCTAGCACAGCTGCATCAGCATCAATTTACGTCACCAACGACGACATAGTACAATCGATTAGTGCAGCCTCCAGCTCTAGTGGTTTTACTATCCCTAATGGCATTCATAACAACACGCCACTTAATGAGAAACAACTCCAGAAAGAAGAAAAGGAAGGCATGGCCTGGCTTAAGCGGCTATGTCCTTACAATGATAGTTATATATTTCCGCGCATAGTTGAAACATTCGACGACAAAGAAGATGCAACGCCATGGACATCGCGCCAATCGTCACTTTCTCCTACAACTGTCAATGGAACAACAACGACTACATTAAACAAAACCCATATTACCGAAAACGATACAGCTACTGAGACAAAGGGACGGGCCAGAGCACGTTCCGTTCCATGTCTATGCAGTAGTCAGTCAATGAATCGACTACGGGATTATACGCCAATCTACGTTAAAGATGTGTATTATTGGTGTGTGCCAATATCTATGGCCACGAAACGATGGTCACAATTTATCGATTACTACTCCAAAATCCCTGAAGCTGATCGTTTATCGAAAGTACCGTTTCTTTAGTCTCTTTTATACTTTTACACTCTTTCATTGCTACTTCTTCTTTCTGTAACTGTTTAATATTTTCTTCATGTTTTTTATTTCTGTGAATTATTTTCCTTACATTAATTAATATCATTTAATCGTTCTTTTTTATTATATTTAACTGTTTTAACTGTTTTTAATACGCGTCTATACACGTCTATTGATATAACTATGAACAGTTACTGATTTGTTTATGAACAGCATCATCATCATTAAAAATAGCTTTCATTGTTTTATTTTATAATTATGGCAAACCAAGGTTGCACACAATGACATGGATGCACACGTGTTACTTGCTATAGCGATATAAAGCATAGGCCATGACGCAGTAGGCAGCTACAAAACTACTTCATTTTACTTTATTATTTCGCTGGCAACAACACTATGGCTACCACAGCTGCTACAGACGCTACCGCGCAAACACCAGTGCTATATGGCTATTTCCGGTCCTCGTGTTCGGCTCGAGTACGCACTGCGTTGCATTATAAAGGCATTGCATTTGATACGCACGTTATAAGCTTGCTTAAAAACGAGCACCAAGTTGACGAGTATAAGCGACAAAATCCAAATGGTATGGTGCCTATGCTGACGATCGATGGCCATAGCATTTCACAATCAACGGCCATTATTGAATATCTTGAAGAAACACGGCCAGGTAATAAACTAGGTATGCGTTTAAACATAACTAAATGACCTGTTGCTACTTTTCCCGTTCTTTCTACCTATAGAGCCGGCACTATTGCCTAAAGATCCTTGGGTGCGGGCCCAAGTGCGCGTTATTTGCAATATTATCGGCTGTGATATTCAACCAACGCAAAATCTACGTCTTCTTAACAAAGTAGGCGATACGAAGACCGAATGGGCTAGCCATTGGATCACCATTGGCTTCAAAGGTATGTATTGCTTTGTAAACTATAATCATAAACGATTACTAATACCTGATTAGCACTCGAGATAGAACTGGCCAAGACTGCCGGCAAATACTGTGTTGGTGACGAGATTACTATGGCCGATCTCTATCTTCCACCACAAGTATATAATGCACATCGCTTTGGTGTAGATATGAGCCAGTTTCCAACGATTACCCGCATTGATGCCAATCTAGCATCCGTTGACGCTTTCCGCAAGGCTCATTTCAGCCGTCAACCTGACTGTCCCCCAGAACTTCGTGCACAAGACTAAATCACATTGTTTAATCAAAATAAATATTTGGTTTATTCTATCCATTGCTTATTAATACAATCAACACTATCAAATAATCCATGTAAAATGAACCCGAAAACTCTACACAATTCAAAACTACAACTCTATTACTATTGTTTTGCCACCTATTTGTAAATATCCACATCCATAAATGGTTGGTTTATAATGGTAACAACGATAAATATTTATATATAAAAGTACGCTTAGTCATTAACAACAAGTATCGACGATCATTAATTATAGCAGGTACTATTAATGATACGTGTGTATGACAACAATAATGCTAATCCATTGCTCATGCAGCTATTGTTAACGCATCTTTTACAAATCAGCAAAAATGAATTAATTAAGTAAAAGAAGAGTACACACTCTTGGTAGTTTGGATTGTGTTGATCAACAGCCACGCCAACTGATAGGCACACGGCCAGCATCTTTATCGGCAATCTTAAGATAAGCACCTTCAGATAAATCGACATCGCCTGACTTGCAAACCGGGCATTTATCAACGATCTTAACTCGAACCTTACCCAAAGGTCCAGTTACCAAAATACAAGCACCACAGACCGGACTATTGGCCGGATGTGCATAACCACCAAATTGCGGTGCATTCTATATTGTTCATTAAATTAATTAGTTAATTAGTTGATTAGTTAATCATTATTATTATTATTATTATTATTATTACACTTGCTATTATTCTTGTAATCACTTACCATAGCTGCAACCATATCATCTTTTTATAAATCCATCCACAAGCACCGTAGCCTCCTTTAACACCTCCTTCTGGATCATATATGTTCCATCTCCTTTGCCGCTTAATACTATACCAGGGAATCCAGTATCAAATTTGCCCTTGCCAAATTCATCGCCATTCTGTGTGCCATGACCAATACCGAAATGGCCAAGCACAACAAAAATAATAATAAAAATAAGGCCTACACCAAATAGACTACCGGTAAATAGAACAGTACGTCGATTACGACGATAAAAGTTAATTAATGGTGCCATAGTACCAGTGGCCGGCGGACCTGTATAGCTAGGTGGTAAAATGGGCAATGGTTTGTCAGCATAATAATTAGATGCTGCTAGCCGATCAACAGATTTATGCCAATCGTCTAATCCAGCATCATTCGACTGTGCTGATAGTGGTTGGTGGTGATGTGTACGCATGGCTGCTTCATTGGTATGACTGGACAATGAATGCTCTGTTGCCACTGCGCCTACTGTCGCAGACGATGGCATTACTCGGTGACCGTCACGGCTAGATGTATTATTTGGTACTGGTACCGGCAATGGTCGATGCCGTGGTGGCGGCGGTGGTGGTGGCCCATGTCGAGGAAAGTGCCGTGGCCGCTCTCTCATTTCTGAATTAGCATTTGTCGACAATAAAGTAGCGCTATCATCGTCATCGTCAGGCATGGAACGTAGGCTGGCTAGTGAAGTAGCCGTCGACAAATTCCCTTCCTGTCCCGCCAGACGTGCATGATGATGCTCATTTAAAGGACTCGACATTGTATTAAATAGCCAAAAAATATAAAGTTAATGAACAGGTTTTAAGTATATAGTGAATTAGTTGCCAATACAATTGGCAAGCTATTACGTTGAGTAGGATTGAATGTCAAGTAGTGGTGTCAATAGTGTTATTAATAAGCAATAGTAATATCCATCTATAGAATGTAGATTGATATTACGATGACTATTAGCGAATATAGTATTTGTAAGGTGATTGAAGGAGAAAATAACGGTAAAAACAAAGGCAAAATGTGCTGCTTAATGTAAACTCTAGAATAATACAATGACGGAGTTCGTAGAACTCAAGGCAGTGTCACGTGATACATGTATACATTGATATAGAAAGAAAAGAAAACGAATGATACATTTGAAATGAATCGAAAACATACAAGCGCCATTATGATGCTTGTTCGCATATATGTGTAGTATATCTAATGAATATAAAGAAATATCCGCCCAATTTCTACGTAATCATTGCCTGCCCACAGGACTTGGAACGACACCATCTTCTTATTTGACTGCAGAGTAGAACGCGGCGATCAAAAGGCCAATGCTGGTTGGTTACTAGCCACGACGTTACATCCAAGACGCCTCCACGGTTTCGCGTACTCGTCTCACGTATTCCTTTCGGTTTTCGCGATACAATGACGCTGCTTCAACATTGGCCGGACTATTCGGGTTAGGATCGTGCAATAAACTTTGAATTGAGGTAAGAATGGCTGCAACATCATACGTAGGCGACCATCGATTCTGTAGAATATCCAAGCAAAGATCGCCGCTAGCATAGACATTAGGATGGAACATTTGAGAAATAAACTTGACGGTTGGCGGCTTATTAGGATAAGTTTCATCAAACTGTAGCACTAATTTAAAAGTACCATCTTCAAAAGGTGTATCGCCTAAATCAATAAAACGTTATTATTATTATTATAGTAATTATAGTAATTAGTTGATTAGTAATAATGCATGGGTAAGTGATTTATTTATGCGTATTCCATCGTCTTCTATGACTGACTGACTGACTGACTGACTGTATATTCTTACCTGGACCAAAGATGACGGCATTCCAAACCATAATATTGTCTGGACAGGGTGCACCTGATACACCACTGGGTGGATCCATTTGCAAACGCTTAAAGTCGCGCATCAAACGACGACGGCATGGAGTAGACATAGTGACAGTACTACTAAATATATACGAAGAACAATAGATGGGTTTTGCTGTTGTTGTTATGTAGATGAGTTAAATCGCACGATAGATGACTAAGGAATAGGTTTTTTGGCTATAAGGACTATTTGTAATGCAGGAAACAAAAGGTAAATGAAAAGTGTTGAACAGTCCGCGTATACTTGTACTATAGAGTAGTAATTTAAGAAAGAAGATAGGGATGGTAGAGGTGTGTGTGTGTGTGTTTATGCATGTATAAGAAATGTGCATGTGTGGGTCATAGTGACTTGTATTTTAATGCAAAGATATAATGGATTAAAACTAATAAATTAGAAACTATTAGGCTTTACGAAGGGGTAGATCCCTTCTATTATTAATACAATAATTAGTCTTTTTTCTTTTTTTCTCTTTGGGTGGCTGTCCCTACGCTCTATAAAGATGCGATGTTGCTACTTGCACTACATTCATTCGCCACCACTCTTCTTTCTCATTATTGTCGATATATGTTTATACACTCTTTTTTATTATGTTATATTATGCTAGTTCCTGCCATGTACCTATCGAGTAAGTAGTAACTTACTATGCTACTGTAGCAACATGCCATGTTGGTCAATACCATGAATGTTATTAGTGTGATGATACCCATTCTTCTTGCATTTGTCCTATCGACCTTGAGGAGACCAAACACCCAACGTCATTTCTGCTTGCAGAGATGGCGTCACACTTGCCAGTGTACCTTTTATCTGACTATTCATTCATGACATTGATCAATAGTGTGTGTGTCTGCACATAGCATTCATAATGACATTATTAAGCATAACTAACGTTAAATCTTTTAGTTTAAAGCTACTTTATTGACACGGTCCACTACTGTACACTACTCTGCACTCGGTAAGTATTCTGCTGTATCCTCTTTTTGTTTGTTTTATTGCTATGATGAAAGAACATATCCCAATTCGCAGTTTCCGCCAAAAGGCGCTTTGCCTAATGCTGGTCAAATTTCTTCCTTGGATGTCTGAGCGTTTTTCTTATTGTTGTTATTGTTGATGATTAGATTGTTGATGACCAATGCTAATCCATTGATTTTGTTACTGTAGACCATTTAATAAACTCCAGATAATGCTATAGGTTAGTATTATTTTATTTACATTAATAGTTTGGTGGCAATAATGATGATAGCACAACCAAATAATATATATAGGAAGTGCCGTCTTAGTGACGTATTTACGTCGTGATTAGACAGGTTCCCTGAGAAACTGCTACTATTCATTAAATGCCTTTAATAATGCAGATAATAGAGTATCAATAGCTAACAATCCTTTTTGCTTGCTTGTATAGGTGACGTGTGTTATAAATAATGTTAAATAAAAGCGCTATGCAATGATAATTTCTAGATAATAATTTATTCAAAATACCCATTTTGCTACTTATTGTTATAATTGTGTTTATTGTTATCTATTCTTATTACACTTATTGTTTCGTTGATAACATTGTTATATAATTATATTTGCTTTTATGGGGTTGGTTTTTATTCTGCCTCTTGAACAACAATTCCTTCATCTGTATTTCAATTTGTTCAGTCTTTTTATGTACAATGTGATTCGATTTATAATTTGTAGCATCTCATTTATTAATTAAATGAAAATAACCTTTTTTTACTAACATTAAACAATTTATTAATCATTTAATGTGATTTGGGTGTCAAATAACTATTTTCAATATCATTCGCGCAATTGAACTGCACATTCAATCTATTGAACATGGAAACAAGTGGTGAGTTTTATTTAATCATCACATTATTACATTTATTGTTTTGTTTGAGGATCAAATGACTAAATTTGATAACATTCTTTTTATTGAACATGATGATGAGTGGTGAGTGACATCAATCATCAAATACTCATCATCATAGATTTATTATTCAGTATGCATATATCATCACAGTATATGTTATTACTATGTATACCCGTCACTTTGCTTGATTATCATTAAAATCATAACTAATTGAAATGATCTAGTTTATTTATAAATAATTTTAATAAAGCATAACTTTATTTATATTCATATTATTTGTTCTACCAATATAACTCAGTAAACAAACTAGGTGCGATAAGTGTATTTTTATTAATAAAAGAGCTGGAACCATACCGACAACGGTTATAGACAGCGTATAGCCAATATATAATAAAATAATAAACACTATAATGAATATGCAATATTGAACGAGATTAGCAATGTTCAAGCTATGGAGCATATATGCATGAACAGATGAGCGGAATTAGTCGACATTTATTAATAATAATGTTAGAATAAAAATAAAACCAGTTTTTAGATAGAGCAAAACTAGATGAGTATAAATCATATGTAATATTATAAGTGTACGGTAAGAAAGTATAAAAATGATGTTGAAGTTATAGTGCATATAATGCAATGAGTGGAATGAACAAAGTATATTGCCGCATATAAACAATAAAATGTGTCTAGTGTATCGTAGAATGATACATAGTAGTGTGGGACAGAATGGGAATGATATAGGTAAATGGTGGATATATGCATACTGGATAACGGATCTATGCTGATGAGTATTTAATAACTGATGTCACTCACCACCTACCATCATGTTCAATAGATTGGATGTTATTAAATGTAATGATTTGGCCACCAAACTATTCTAGATTATTAATGAATTGTTTAATATTAGCGTATTGCAAATAATACAAATAAATCACTAATATTATGGTTAAAATAAACAGTGTCAATGTAACTGTATTAAATGTAACCAACTGTAATATGCTAATAGCTGTAAAAAATATATTATATTTAATTAATAAGCTAAATAAGATATATTACAACATGCTACTATTCTACTTGGAGTAAAATAATAAACATATCACTAACATTACATTAGTCTTACGTGACTTGTAATAAAGCTTGTTAGTATTTGATATATCAAATTCGGTTGAAGTGGACTTTGAGCTCAAAGCTTAAAGTAGTTAAATAGTTGCAATAAAATAAATTGTTTTTTGTTATAATAAGCAAGGTGTACCTTTGTATTTGTGTATCACCACTGCATATTATACTAATGTTATTTAATGTTTTTGTTTTTTTGTTTTTTAATCTATTCTTTTATCCATTGACAAGATGCTTGCAAAAGTGCGTTTTGGTACGCAAATACATGCTACTAATATATAAATATAGCTAACCAAACAAAGTTAATAATTGATTTAACTGATTGTACATGTGAGACAATCACAACAGTAGCAAACTATTTTTGCCCAAACAAAAGGCAGACAATTGAATACGGTTAATAAAAGTGCAAGTATCTACTGGTTTCTAAATAGCACGAAAATAAAATGTAAAAAAAACAATGAAAATGAAACTGCAGTTGAACAAAAGTTCGATCCAAACATGCAAGTAGAAACGCAATTAATATGGATGCAAAAATGCAGACATGGAAGATTATTAAGAGGGGCGACCTTGTTGGGGGAGTAAGCTGATAGGCAGGGATGGCATAGGAGCAGAAATATTAGATGATGGTGCTGTAATGTTATTGTTGTTAGAATTAGTAGTATTGCCAAATGAAATAGGCCCCGCAAACATGGATTGTAGGCCACTACTATTCGATGTTGCCACAATTGGCCTATTTGGCATGGGACGAACTTGAGGTATTTCTGCCACGACACCGGCACTTGACTCAGCTCCAGACACGCTCATGTTAGGCAATCCCCATTGATTAAGATAGGTTTGCCATGCATTTAGATCCAAGCTTGAAGGCATGCCCCAAAATGCACCCGATTGGTTGTTATTGACCATGTTTATATTGCCATTCGATGCAGCCGAGTTATTGTTAGACTGATTTGAAACAGAGTTCATTAGTGGCGATGGGCCTGCCGACATAGCCGGTAACGATACAGAATGCTGGCTAAGATGCGGTGTTAGCTTGTCTGGTGATGATGTAGACATGGCCGAGGTAGGCATCGACATAGATAGCTCAAATGGCGTCTGTGCTTGTGGATTTGACATCATTAGGGCGGCTGCGGCGGCTGCTGCGGCTGCGGCCTCAGGATTGTTATTTACACCTTGGACACCTGGAATGTTGAATAATGCATTGGCTGCATCAGATAACCCGTACGATGGCGGGAATAAAGATGCATTTAATGATGAAAGGCTAGAGTTAGAGCATTGGCCATTTGTGGTAGCGGCAATGCCAGCAGCTGTAGCTTCAGCCGATTCAGACCCTTGTGTGTAACCAGATAAATGATTGGCCATTGAATCTACAGGTGAATCCAAGAATCCATGTATCGATGTAGGTGATTGAGACTCAATTTTGAGCACTCCAGCCGATGTGATGGGACTTGTACCAGGTGGCGATAACTGCTGATCATTAGGCACTGTTACACAATCAGGTAGCTTTGTATTGCTTCCAGAACGTGCCTTAGTACCTGATGCAATACGTTTGTTTGTTCGACGTGACGCGGCCATTGATGTATTGCCGTAGTCAGCCTCGGTTAGACGAATACCACGTACTTCCATCAAATCAAGCAGTATTGCCCGGCATTGCTTGGCAGATAGCCAGTCTTTTTGCACTTCCTCTAATGCACGTAGTCCTAGTGCCAAATGGCCACGAGCTGGTCGACAAATGGCCTCATCCGGTGCCACTGCATTGTTTAAATGCACCATACTGGCTTGAAATAGCGAATAACCAATAAAAATAATACCATGGCATCGTAGATAGCCACCCACACGCATGCAATCAGCAATTCGTGTAATGCGTTGAGCAGCATCACAGCAAATACGGAACGAGCTCCATCCGCCTACATTCGCTTTTTGTTGCTGTTGCTGTCCTTGCTCTTGCTCCTGCTCCTGCTCTTGCTGTTGTTGTTGTTGTTGTTGCTGTTCAGCAGGTGTTGGTGGATTTTCAACTACTTTTGCCTTTTCTTCTTGATTTTCTATAGAATAATAATAATAATAATAATAATAAACAGTTAGCTATATTAAATTATATAAATTAGTTACATACCATGCTGTGCTTGTTCAGTATCATTTTTAGTAGCGGTAGGTAATACAATTAATGGTCGATGTAGTAGGATACGCGTTACGTCAAAGAATATATGTAATAGTCCGGTGAATGGTGATATTGTCGTAGAAGTATAAGTAAAGTCGTCTTCTCGATAATGATATGGAGTAGGCAGTCTAGCTATCCAAGTATCCAGTTCAACATCCATACGACTTGCTACTTCATAGAGATTGTTACGGGCGGCACGTGGCCCATAAACATTTCTTAATACCTTGGCCATCAATTCGGCCAACTTGATCAGTTGTATGTAGTACAGTACTGGTGACGGTTTGGCATTAGAATTAACAGATAGTTGGGCATTATGACTTGGTGATGTTAAAGATGCAGGTGGATTAGGGCCGGCATGTCCTCCTGGCAATGCTGCGGCTACGGCCATGCTATGATTGGCACCACGTCGTTGTCGATAAGCTGAACTGACGTTAGAACCACCACCATTGCTAGAAATGTCACTGGATACAGATCGTCGATTTGGAGAGCTATTGTTTGGTACCAAGTTCGTTGATGCCTCTTCAACATCAAGGTCCATTTCTTCGTCCTCATCAATACGTGGTAGCTGTGCGTCGATGTCTCTTTCGTCGATGGCTAACGGTCGGCCTAAAGCAGCACTTGTCATACTATCAACAACAAAACATGCCCACCAAACACGACGTCGAGTTTCCTTTTCAACTCGATCCAGCCCCTCCAGTCCCCAACGTTCACAATCACGATGCATGCCAAGATCATGAGCCATACGAAATGCCATACCGGCCAATAGCCAAGAGCTCATTGATTGTGAACAGCCGTGTTGATAAAACGACATAACAATTAACGCCTGCACTGTTGTCAGTTCACTGCGATCGTATTCGTCATCAAGTAGAACACGTGCTCGATCAAAAAAGACTTGGCCGGCTGTCAGTGGCTTTCCAGGTTCAGCATATAGTGATGGGTCATTGGCCCAACGGGCGGCAATGGCATAGATAGCATTTAATAGCAGTAGCGGTGGTCTTCTTCGGTCACGTAGGCAACGTAGAAATGCTGCTTTATGAACAAATGGATGGAATGGGTGTAGACGCGCAAAATAAATACTAATTAGTCGATTAGACATCTCTGGCGGCGGTAACTCGACGTCCGCACGTAATCTACGGAAAGGCGCAGATGGCATTGCAAGATGCTGCAATAAACGAGAGGCAGCTATACATTTGGTTAGTAGATTAAACGGCTAATAACATATTTGCATTAATAGCATACATATACTGAATTGCTTACCATTTTCCTTTTCCATGGCAGCATTAGGCATAATACGTCGGTCGACAATAAGATATGCACCACTACTACCGCCCATGTAACGCAAATTACCATGTTCGTCGTATGTAACCTGCGTTCTTTGGTTGGTTCGGCTTACCGCTGAGCTATTTTGGGACGATTTTGCCTGCTCTCCTTCGGTCGTACATTGCTCATCGTAATCGTCAGCAATCATTACTTCTAAATCAGATAAGCTATCGCTACGTGAACGAGATCTATTACGGGAGTTTAGATCTTCGCCTAGACCATCGTTGGTATGGTCCCCATCGCTTCCTAGCGCGGCCAGTACCTGCTCGTCCAATCCAAGTCCTTGGGTAGCCTGAGTAAGTAATCGATCCATAGCTTCTAACCGATGTCCCCATGCCATAGTTTGTCGTCCACGACGGCCACCGCCGTTTCGTTTGTCGTCTTCGTTCATGCCAGCACCTTCATGCACACCATCTTGATCGTTAATATCAATATCAGCCTCGGATAAGTCGTTGATATTAATATCTTGCATAACACTTTCCAATCGTGGATCATGTTTTACAATACCGCCTAACAGCTTCTCCATACGACGTAGACGATGTTCGATCGCTTCAATATAACCTTTAGGAGGCCCACGTTTTTTGGCAGCATCCAAGTAAGTGCATTCAAAGTGAAACGCACTACAATTGCCACAAATAGGTCGTACACCATCGCAGCGTACTTTCTTACGGCGACATGCGTCGCAAGCACGGCTGACCCGCTGTCGTTTACTAACAGCAGAGCTGGAGGCTTCTAGATGTTGCGCAGCTGATGAAGCAGTAATAGATGCCATTGAATGGTTGGCGTTACCGGTAGAAGTAAATCTCATGGATGCCAAAGATGAAGGCTCGCCGGAATAGGCAACGGCACGCGTTGGTGGTTGAGGTGCTATATTGCCATAAACATTGGTATTCATACCCAGGTTGTTGCCGCTACTGCCGCCAATGTTGCCGGATAGTGCAGAATAGTGTGGTGAAGGACCAGAGGTCACCGGTGAATTTGCTAGATTAGCTAACTCTTGGTAAGTTCGTTGCGTCTCCATACCCATAGGTCGGGTAGCCATGTTACCCGGATTCGGCAGTGTTCGCTGCATACGTTCAGGGGCGTAGAAGGAAGGATAGTCGTTGCCAGACATGACGCAGCAAGTGTGGTAGTTGCAGTTGCTATGATTGAATGCTTACAATCTCACGGTAAGATTTTAAAAACTGAAATGACGGGCCTGCCTACTAAAATAGTATATATATAACTGTAGTATGTCAGCAAAAGCAAGTGCTAATTAAAAAGGTGTACCCTATAGAAGGGCATAGGAACACATTGAGTGGAGCGATAGTAAGACTATATAGCTTGTAATGAAATATGCAGGAAAATATCCAACAAGAGATTACTAGTGCAGAAGGTGAATCAAAATTCCGTAAATCAGTAGCACAACCGAATAAAACTGTTTTAAGGCACGCACACCCACGCAATACACTCAATGTGTATAAAATACTAATGCAATTGTATCCACACAATGAAAGAAAAGAAATACGACAGCAAATTGGCTAATGCTGTTTTAAAAAAGCAGCAAAAAATTTTGGTGGTTGCGTGTTAAACGTGTGGGAAAAACAGCAAGACACGAAAACAAATAGAAAGTAAGCTTGATAATGTGGTGTGAAACAAAATCAGCAAAGATGAAGAGATGATCGTTGTATTTGGAATGACGCGTGGCTGAGTTACCATTCCTTCTAAACGGTACACATACACCAGTATAGCCATAGGCCACATGCCAAAAAAACTAGAAAGCCATGCAATTCTTGGTAGTTTTTGATCACAATCCTTGACCATACCATCAGCACGATTAGATAACAAACGAATGAGTAAGTAACCAATGTGGCTGTTGTCCTTTGATGTCATTTATAAAACGATATCTCTCTACAGCATCAACGTTTTGCAACCTTGTGATAGAGTCCCACGCCAGTTATAAATAGAATATAAATAAACGAGGTAAAATTGAACAAATAAGGCCATCACAACAGTGTAGTGCAGTGGAAAAAAACAATAAGCCCCAATGTGCAATAGGTGTCATTAAGTATTTCATCAACATGTGCATGATTTTTGGTAATAAAACATGGGCAAAGCAAGCATGCCCACCTATATCCGATTAATATCCATAGATGGATAGGTATCGCATTGGCGACACCATAACCAAAATCGGTGTTCATATTATAGATCATGATTGAACCGCTTGATCGCTGTCTGGCACAAAGCTCGTTCACTCCCCGACTTACCTAGCAATAATACTAACAGTATAAATTCCAAAAGTTACGCACTAATGGCGGTTGCGTGCAGATACACAGCACCAAACTATATTTAGTGGAATAAATCTAACAAGTTTTAAAATAAATTATCATTGGTTGGTTAATGACAATTTCATAATCAATAGTCATAATAGTGCAAAACAAGTCTACTATGTGTTACAGCGGTTATCTCGGCCCGTTTCTGCCGAGAGCCGCATGTAAGTTATAGAGCGGCAGACTAGATTGACGTGCATATTCACATACATCCTTCTTCTCATGTATGTACGTAACAACCGTAAAAAAAATCGTCATACCAAACACCTATCATTTCCCAATGCTTAATCGGTACAAATCTCGACAAACACACTCGCCATTATCTTACCTATTAGTGAATAATCGCTCAATGGTAAAGGTTTTAATTGTTGGTAGATAGAATAAGTAGCTAGATGCAAAACTATGGCTTTAAACCTGCAGCCAAGAAATTTAAGAAACTTCACAGTACTATTTGAGCAAAACTAAAAGCAAGCCGAAAAAGACAACAGGCTACAAAAATATATGCGAATTGTTACTGGTTTGACCTTTTATGCCTAAACAGCTTAAAACTATTTGGCGTTGAAACTCGAACCGACAATGTGCAAGTAAATAAATTGATTTTGGTAAATAAGAGTAAAAACAGCTAAAATATCAAATAGAATACGAAAGCAAAAAGAGGCCTTGGTAATTTGAATAATAATAATAATAATAATAATATAGGTGGCAACTGCAGCGCGATCAATGCAACAATGTAGACAGACAATAGGCAGAAATATGCAAAAATATCACTAAAGTTGTAGCCAAAAAAAAATTAATTTGTAGATTGGAAGTAGATGTATAAGTGGAACCGAAGTATTGAAATGACTTCACTTAATATACCGCCGGTTTCTAAGGACTTGGCAAAATGCAAAACGCAGCAAGTATGGTCGTGCTATTGCACGTGGCGGTCAATACTGTAACGACAATAGAACGAGTACGATAATGTTATAGAATTCGTACACTCGTGATTGCACCAAGACTGTAGGTAAGACGGGCCAGCTTTTAGGCAATGCAACAGCAATATAACACGCTATTAATAACAGCAGAATTGCAGAAAGCGATGCCAACAACACGAAAATGTAATAAAAATAGGAAAAGCTGAAACAGCACACAATATAATTTTTAAAGTTAACCGAATGCGAAAAGAAGTAAAATAGAAGTTTTAAGAGTGGATATATGAAAACGGTCGAAATAAACGACAACAGTAAGACGAAGTATGACAAATATTAAAAACTAGAAACTAACTCAGAAATAAACATTCCCGTCCACTGTAGCGCTATATTTCCGAAAAAGGCAATAAGGTGGTGATCTTTCGCGCCTTCGTGTTCTATAGTGAGTAGCAAAGCAGTAAAAGCTGGTAAACAGTGTGGTTTAATTGAAGATGGTTTTTGTATATGAATAAAAGGATAGCAATAATGAACGGGTTTAAGATCGAATGACCAGAGTATAGGGATAACGAGATGAAGACAATATAATAATTTGATGTTAGTAAACTCCGCTTCTATTTATTATCTGAGAATATTTATATGACGAAATGACGAGATGACGAGCCAAGTTATAAGCGGTTGCAATCCATAAATAACTCGAGGGAACAAGAGCGGGTTTGGTGGCCGAGCATTGGATGGAGAAATTCGAACCGATTACAGTGCAAAAGCACATGAAGACCATGGTCGACATGTTTGTCTCCGAAAAAGGCGAGCCGTCAACGGATACACCACGACCAATATTCCTCATAGGGAGGTGCAAATTAATCATGGATGATTTAACTATAATTATTTTTTCCTCACGTTTAGGGCACAAGTCATGCACTATTGTCAATCGAGAAGCAGGAATGGCATTATGCATGCACCTACCAAATGCGAGAAACTAAGAAATTAAATGTTGTAAAACAAATCAAAAATACCTGAGGTATGAGAATGATGTATTTCCAACACGGCGCAGATGTATCCAAACGAAGCCGCTGACAAACAACCACAGAATAGTTGCCGAGCACATGCAAGTACGAGCATGCGTATTGGTGTGTGTGTGTGTGTGTGTGTGTGGATGTGAGTATGGATATGGATGTGAATATGGACGCGTGTGCGTGTGTACCTGGGTCACGTTTTCTTAATGACCTTGCGTGTACGCTCGGCAATACCACCTTTTACAAGCGCGTGAAATCGTATATTTTTACTATTAATACGAAGAAACAATAAATGCAACGTCAACATGGCTGCGTCAATCTGTTGTGGCACAACGATAAAACGTAAAATCAAAGGCCCAAGCTATCTTCTATCGGGAGTACAAAAACTATTATGGCCGATCAGCGTAGAATTTTTCTACACTAACATTGAATGAAATATGCATTGCAACAAAAAGTAATTATTGATTGCTTTTAAATAAGACATTTAGCGTGCTATTTGTAAATAGGTAGGCCAACCTATCAATGCAAGCATGCTCCCTAAATGGTGGATAACTCTATAGCGATATGGTGTTTATTTTATTATTTGCCTTTTTCGTACAAGTGCCTCGCGCAGGCTGCACAGAATTACCCCTTAGGCTGCCATTTAACATATGCATGCATAACTGAGGTGAGTTTGGCAACAAGACACAGCTCTATTCTCCTATTGACTGTAATTGGACTTTGCGAGCGTAAATAACACTTGATACAAACACTCTACTATTATTTAATCTGCAGCCTTTATTAAAATAAGAATTAAGTCTTTACGCTAATTGTTTACCAATCATCCTGATATTTTACTTGTTATAGTAATTATTTAACTTAATAGTTGAAATTACTTAGGTCCATTTTTATTACTTATCAGATACATGTTAAACAGTGTACTGTTCTATAGTGTTGATAGTATTGCCGGAAGATTGGCAACGCATGGATACACTGCCAAGCGCTGTCTTGTTAAGCTAGTTGTCGTATGCAATTAATGGTAGTGTTACATTTGGAGTAATATTTAACCGACTGCATGCTAGAACCTCAAGGCCTGTGGCATGATAATTCCTCGTAGCCACTAAACACACTTTATTTTTATTTTCGTAACCGCAATAATTATCCGCTCCATCATAGCATGCATTACTCAGCCTCGCTTATTCTATACCATTGCTGATATTGTTTATTTCATAATCAACGGCTTGCGTTATAAAAATTATTGTATCGCACTCCATGCTATATTCATCTAATGCATAAATACTGCAAGATATCACGTGATAACTTAAAACTTCCCAACACTAAATCATGCTATAACTATCGCCATTAAATAGCATTTTAATTAGAACGTATTAAATTGGAATGAAGGCCCGACTGGTTACTGGACCTCAATATATATATATGATACTTTTATATTTAAAATATATGGATAGTATGCACTCGATACAAATACACACATGCTAGCCTACATTTCAATAGCACATTGATCTTCATGCTATTTTTATTGTTGTTTAACCAACCTTTTGTTACAAATTGTTTAAGTCGGTTACTAAGTCTTTCGCTTTTTTATTGCTAATTGTATGTGTAAGATAAAGCACAAAACAATATAAAAGACTATAAATAAGCGAGCGAGTGAACAAATAGCAGTAGCTAGTTTATAGTGTGCATGAATAAGTGCAATAATTTGACCTTTATAATCAATACAATTAAAAGTGGATAACAGCATTTATCAATAATAATTGACTGCTAGACTATACAGTATATACAGTAGAATGAGTTTATAACAAAAAAGCATGAGCAATAGTACGTAAAGTATAAAATACATGGCTCAATAAATACAATAAATAAAGTGTGTTGAAGCATATGGTGCATATAATATATTTAGTATATTGTAGAGTAATATACAGTAACAATTACATGAGTGGATAGAAGATATATGAGCACAAGTTAATGATGGTGCTGATGATTTGGTTGTTAATAATATTCACCACCAAGTTTCATGTTTGATAGAACGAACATCTAGTTCAATTGAGTAGATATTATTAAAACAATCACTTGGCACTCAAATCATATGAAATGGACAATAGACTATTAAAGCAACATGTGTTTTAGTTTAAAATGATATACAATAGAACTGGGCATATTATTACTATTTCAACAGCTTAGGAATAGCAAACAGGCTGGAAAAACAATATGCACTTTTAATAAATATGGTATACACTATCGTATACCTAAATTGTCGTAATGATATTATATTGCATCAATCTAATGGTAAATAAACTGCAACGGTTGCTTTAATTCAAATCAACAAGCTACAATTGCATTAAAGCAAACGTAAAAAAATGTTTATTGATTAATAAAAGTGTGTACTGGTTATGCTAATTGCATATGGTAACCGAATATGCTAAACGCTTGTTTTGCGCATATTCAATCAAATGATATAACTGGATGTTTAAAATATTGAGTAATTTTAATAATTATGACCGTAAAGACGATCACGATAACTGTGATGGGAACTAGTCATATTTGATCTAATTTTAATTACTTAATATGGTAATTGCATTAATTATATTTTATTGATGTACTATTTGGTGGCTGTAATAGCATAACCATAAGTAAAATAATAAAAGATTAGGATAAACTTACATGCATAAGAGAAAACATATAAATAACTAAACGTAAATAAAATATATGAATTATTGTTAGTAATACTTTATAGTTTGTCATTATCACAATCATAATAGTAATAGTAATCTTCAAGGATAAATATTTATTAATTTTATTCCCATACAATGTAACAATTTGTTACAGATTGAATGAATTCAACAATGGATCATCCAAAATGACACAAATGGGCCATCAAAGTGGATTTTCAAACAAAACGGCATAATCTACGTAATATGAAACTTGGCTAACACCGTGAATTTTTTATTCCAAACGATTGTAGCACTCGCATACTTAGACTTAAAACTCACTACATTCCAACTTCTGCAAGTCATGTCTAGCTAGTATGCATGTGACAACAGCAATGTAGCTTGCTTGACAGTTATTTACCTCCTTTTCTTACACCATACTAAACACCATTCTATTTACACAAAGAAGTCGTTGTCTTCGTTACGTTCACTAATATTTTGTTATTTTAGAACAATCAGCAAGGCACCAGTTAACGTAACGAAGACAACGACTTCTTTGTGTAAATAGAATGGTGTTTAGTATGGTGTAAGAAAAGGAGGTAAATAACTGTCAAGCAAGCTGCATTGCTGTTGTCACATGCATACTAGCTAGACATGACTTGCAGAAGTTGGAATGTAGTGAGTTTTAAGTCTAAGTATGCGAGTGCTACAATCGTTTGGAATAAAAAATTCACGGTGTTAGCCAAGTTTCATATTACGTAGATTATGCCGTTTTGTTTGAAAATCCACTTTGATGGCCCATTTGTGTCATTTTGGATAATCCACTGTTAATTTTTTGGCTGAAAACAAAGTAATAATATTTTAATAATACTTAATAAACTTTGTAAATTGTAATAATACACTAATACCAAAAGTAATGAAGTATAACAAATAATGCTGTCTACTTGAACATTCGTTGCTGTTTAGCATCTAGATTAATAATAATACATAACGCATAAATACTGTATCGACGATAGCTGACAGCAATACTGCTATTCTATGCGCATTATTTTTTGCTTTCCTATTTTCATAATTTTTGTTTTTTAGCCATGATTGTCTCACAATTACACTTGCGATGTGTATAGTCGGGAATGAAACGGCCAGTCACGTGATGCTAGTACTCATAATAAAATATTAATAGTGACATCGGTGTTAGTACAGCCTCTCCTTATTGCTACTCATTCTTATTCTTGCTTTCGCCCTTCCTCGACTATCAATCACCCCTGCCGCATATCATCTGACAACCCGCATCAACTCTTCTGTCATTCTTATGCTGCATTCTACCCTTTAATCTTCTTAAATTCCTGTATTACATTGACTTGTCAACTATTTGATGTGAGATAGCATCCAGATTGTTAGCATTTCGAGCTATCCATCAACCAAGCAAATATGCCGTTCTCGCGCTTCTATGAATGGCTTTCAAACAGTCCGCGTCGAACGGACGGTGAACAGCAGCAGCAGAATGACAGAGAAAGGAGTCCAGTTGTATCGGCTTATCACTCGCAACACTCGACGCCTGTTGTTGTGACATCCAGCCTTGGCAACTGCCACCATAATTCTTCAGAGTCCCCAACCGTTGCATGTTCGCAGTCAACCTCATCAAGCTTATTAAGAAAGACTTCATTGAATCGACAGTCTCGGCGCAACGATGGTTTGAAAAGCAGTCTAGTCTCGTCGAGAACACATTCAGCAAGTCCCTCTACCGCTCGTAACTCGGCTATAAGCCCAGTAATAAATCTTACAAGAATGTTTTCCACCAAAAACATTAATCCTCGCCAATTGCTACACAAACAGAGCAGCGATCAGGCCTCTAGTGCCCCACAAACGGTTGGTGTAAATAACTCGATAAGTTCTCAATCTGCCGGTTTAGGCATTGATGAGATTTATATGCATGACAATGACAGTGGTCGTGGCATAGACGTTCTCCCACAGATAGGTAGGTACATGTATAAAATATATTAATTTAGTTTATAAAAAGAGTAATCTAAATTTTACTAATATTTATTAATATGTACAGATTTTATTGCACGTCTTTCTACTGAAATGAGTCTTCATATACTTGGATTTACGGATGAAGCAACGCTACGCTCTGCCGCACAGGTAAATCGCTATTGGTATGAATTAGCGAACGACAACGAGCTATGGCGCAAGCTTTATTATCATAATTCTACCTGGAATACACGAGCAATTCCACAGCAGCAAAAACAGCCGATTTCATGGGTATATGAAAATGAAACAGTACCTACGACTAGTCATGTTCCTATCAATTCACCAGTTCATTACAAAAATCTATATCATACTCGAAAAACATTGGATGACCGTTGGAAACGAGGTGATCTTAAAACACAGTTTTTATCAGGTCATTCCGATAGTGTCTATTGCGTACATTTCGACGATGACAGTATTTTTACAGGATCACGCGATCATACCATTCGTCAATGGGATGTACGATCTGGGCAATGTGTCCGCACTATTGAGGCTCATGCAGCATCAGTGCTGTGCCTACGACGTCACGGCAATCAACTCGTTACAGGAAGTAGCGATTGTACAGCAAGTATATGGAACCTACCTACATTTACCCAAGGCCATCGCTTGGTTGGCCATACTGCCGGCGTGTTAGATGTATGCATTGATGAAGAGCTGATTGTCACTTGCTCAAAGGATACGACATTGCGGGTATGGGATCGTATTACTGGCGAGTGTAAACATATTCTTTATGGCCATCGTGGTCCAGTAAATGCAATCCAAATGAAGGACGGTATTATTGTATCGGCAAGCGGCGATGCCACGATACGTGTATGGGATGCTAAAACGTATAATTGTCTTCGCACAATCACAGGCCATGTACGCGGCTTAGCTTGTGTGCGATTTGATGGCAAACATATAGTCAGTGGCAGCAATGATCGTACTATTCGTGTATGGGATGTTCATACAGGCGATTGTTTGCAAACACTCGAAGGTCATAAGGACCTTGTGCGAAGCATTTGGTTCAACGACCAATGGATTGCCAGTGGCAGCTATGATCTAACTGTCAAGATATGGGATCGTAAAACTGGTCGCCAAACACTTGACCTTCTTAATGGTCATGAAGGCTGGATTTTTGACGTGCAATTTAATCATTCAAAGGTGGTCAGGTGAGTTACATTTAACGATTAATAGCTGGCTTACTCACATCTATATCATCGCAGTGTTGGTCAAGATCGTAGAGTTGTTGTTTGGAACTTTGGATATGGCCTCGATCTTACACATGTTTGCTAATGACACAGTATTAATATTATTGCTGCTATTCTACTGCTACTATTACTATTACTATTACCATCAAGACTCGAATTCGTCAAGGATATCAGCTATTTAAACATCTTTATTTTCAAATGTTTTACTGTTAAACTATTATTTGCTGCTTTGTTTTTGTTTTTGATTGCCTTCGATAATCATTTGCCACTTCGTTTTACACAAATGTTACCTTTTAGCCAGGCTGAAAAGCCATTATTGTTATTGTCATCTTTAATAATAAACTACTGACTGTTTGATAAATATCCATATCAACCGATACAATCGAACCAATTAGTGTCATGGGAAATTGGACCGGCTTTTGAATCCGTTGAACCAACCAACCAATGTTTTTAAACATCTTGGTCAGAATTGACTGGTGAAAAACACTTAGGTCCCACCCATTTGAATAAAATATAGTCGATGTTGTATTACAATTACCATTGTACAATGGTGCTCTGTAACATCCCCACCGATCCACGTTCATGACCTTTCAGCTATTATACCGTTTGCTCTTACGCAGCTTTCTACTGCTAGTTTTACTGGAAACATGGGCAGGACAGCTAGACGTGCATGCACATGCAACTAGAAATGATGCATCCCATTTAGTAGTTTTAAAAGGAAAACCAGAAGCACAAACGCTACGTGCTATTTCTAATCATACAAGTCTACCACCGGGTGAGATTAGTATGCAAACAGTGGCCAAATTGCCACAAGTCATATCAGTGGGCAATCTTCATGTAGTATTGTCGCAACTGTCGGATGACGTTACTTCTGCAGTATCGAATATTGCCGGTGTAAAATATGTCAATCCCAATCATCAAGTGCGTGCATTTGGCACAATCGAGCATAACTATGCTAGTAGAAATGCTCATGATAAACATGAACGACGTGCAATAGCGCCAATACCATCAGATGAGCCTGATGCTAATAATGGCACTGGTGTAATAATTTATGTGTTGGATACGTAAGCTGATTTATTGTACTGACAAACACATTATATAATAACACATTTTATTGTATTTTATATGCTTAAATATCAAGCGGTATTGATATCTATCACACCGATCTAGGCAATCGCGCAACATGGGGCTTTAATGCAATGGACGACGGCGTAGATAGGGACGAGAGTGGACATGGAACGTTTGTTGCCGGGCTACTTGGTGGCAATCATGTAGGCTACGCAAAAGGCGCGCACCTTACTGCAGTTAAGGCAAGGCAGAACAGAACAGAATAAACTTTAGTATCTAAATAAATCATAAAGGTTTTGGACAAGTCAGGAGAAGGATCGGTAGAGTCGGTTCTACGTGGCCTAGAGTATGTCCATAATAATGTTATGGAAGAACCAAATAGGCTAGCAGTGGTCAAGTAAGTTCAAAGCCAAGTGACAATAATATACTGCGTAAACTAATTCAATCATAAAACGATGTAGTTTATCTTTAGGTACACCACAAGATGCGCTGCTTAACGAAGCCGTTGCCGAAATGACTCGGGCCGGAATTGTTGTTGTTGTACGTAACTCATAGCTTAATAATAATTTAAAGAATAATAATAATGATGATGACGGTGGTGGTGGTAGTGGTAATAATGCAATGTTTATTAATTGTTATATTATCAACGATAGGTCGCCGCAGGCAATGGTGATGACCATGGACATGCCGTCGATGCTTGCGATTACTCACCAGGCAATGCGCCAGAATCCATTACTGTTGGCGCCACAGATATTGTCGCACAAATCGCGCCCTTTTCTAATTACGGCACTTGTGTAGATCTTTTGGCACCTGGCAATCATGTGCATAGTATTGCAAATACATCAAATACTACACTAGTGTCGCGCTCTGGCACAAGTTTTGCAGCGCCTGTTGTTGCAGGTGCCGCGGCTTGTGCAATGGCAAGCTTTGGAACGGTCACAAGCACTGAAGATATTCGACAGCATTTATTAGATATTGCTGTTAAAGATATTGTAAAAGGCAATCTTCATGGCACGCCCAATATATTTTTACAATCACGAGCTCAATTTGTACTCGACAGTTCTATGTCGAATGGTTACCGTAACTATTTTATACCAATTTATATGATGCCAATCAACCTGTCTATTGTTTGTTTACTGTTTTCTACGCTTTTATTCATTATTTACTAAATAAACTTGCATCTATATAATTTATTATTTCAATTTATGTTTAATGATTTGTATAGTAAGCCATACTATGCAGACATAGCCTCATGGTTATAAATGTTTTGCTCCAACACTATGTCACTCGTTTTAAATACTAGCCTAATTAATGTTTGAGTTCCGCCTACTTTTCTATTGTTAAACATGGCGGATGTAAGTGTGATTAAGACTGAGAAACAAATAAATCTCTGATAAAACTGTCTTTACTCGCTTGCACCTAAGCAAGTAAAAGTTGCTTAAATAAACCTTACTTATAAGTAGTGTCTATTCTAGTATCCTAGTTCAACTCTCTTGCTTATCAGTCTACCTTATACTTACTTTGTAGCGTATTACCATCACTCATTGATAGCACGTCCAAGCACATTGTTATTACATCTGCTCATTCGTTTAGTCATCGTTATAGTTATTCAATTAATTCGTTACACAATGCGTAGTACTATCTTTTGTGTAGCGCAATTAAGCGCGCTACTGACGGTTATTTCGTTTTTGGAAATACCACAAGTATACACGGATGCAACACATCTCATTATACTCAAGGAACGCCCGTCACCAAGGGTGCTTAAGTCATTTGTCACACAGCTTGGTAGTGCGGATCACGCTCAAAACCGTACAGAAAACTTGCAATCTGACCCACGCGTTATTAGTATTGGTGAGCTACATATACTGCCAACCATGCTTAAGAACGAGGAGGTGAAGAATTGGGAAAACAAGCAAGAGGTCAGCTCAGTAGAGACGGATATAAAGGTCAAGATGGCTCAGTTACGTACAGTGACCCAGTCTGACCCTCCAAGTTGGGTAAGTGTTTTATTAAATCATCTATTCCTGATTAACAATGCATAATAAAAAGGGACTGGACCGGATCGACCAACGGAATCTGCCACTTGACAATAAATATAGCTATCCCGCAAGTGCAGGAGATGGCGTGACAGCGTATATTATTGATACGTAAGTACCTGATTAGTTGCTATATTCCCCCTACTAATGCACTTTAAAGCGGAATCGATACAACCAATCCTGATTTTGGTGGCCGTGCAAGTTGGGGCACTACTACAATTAATGGCGCACCAAACGCCGATGACAATGGACATGGAACATTTGTCAGCGGTATTGTTGGTGGCAAAACGTATGGCGTGGCAAAAAAAGTTAACCTTGTTGCCGTCAAGGCAAGTAATGATACATTTAAAAACTAATTTATTTACAATTGTACTGTTACAGTCGCTAGACAGTCAAGGAGAAGGCTATCTTAGCAATATCCTTAGAGGTATGGAGTGGACATTTAACAACTACCAGAGCCAGCCGAATAAGCGTGCTATTGTCAAGTAAGCAAAACGAGCCACACCGCTCTGCATCGACTTATCACGCTCTTTAGTATGTCGTTAGGCCTTGTTAAAAGCAAAACAATGAACTCTGCAGTGGCTGAACTAACCAAGGCCGGCATGTTGGTGGTTGTATGTGTTATCCATTTCTATATGCCCACCACTAACCACATGTATATACTCATGTATTATCCACTAGGTTGCTGCCGGCAATGGCGACGAGCGTGGCAAGGCAATGGATGCATGCAAGTTTTCACCATCATCAGCACCAGAAGCACTGACGGTGGGAGCCACTGATCGTAACGACGGAGTAACACCATGGTCAAATTACGGCGAATGTGTCGATATTTTAGGACCAGGCGAGCGTGTACGCAGCTTGGATTATAAAAATCCAAGTGGTTCCACCGAAGACTCGGGTACTAGCTTCTCCGCCCCTTATGCTACCGGTGTAGGCGCTTTAGCCATTAGTGCCAACAAAAATACAACATTGCCTGAAGATCTAAAGAAGCTGATTATTGGCGTTTCTACAAAAAATGTTATCAAGGGGGATTTACACAAAACGCCTAATCGACTTGTGAACAACGCGATCGACAGTATACCTCTGGCATTAATATCCTCCTCTGGTGAAAATAAGAACCATGCAAGCTGGAGCATAGCTGGCGCTGTTATATTCCTATCCGTGTGGATGTGGATGTAATAATAATGCGTATTATTCAAATATTTTTCGCAACCTGATGTTTATTGTGTATGAATATGTACATGTGTATAAGTGCGTACATGATTGTGTGGCGTGTGTCAAAAAGGTGCCACGTTTGTTTCCAAAGCACGCATCACTTAACAATAAATAAAATAGGCAATAATGGATCCCAGAGTGATTAATTGCGACTCTTGGCACTAGTACAAAAATCACCATTTCCAAAATAAAATGCAAATCTCTATCTCTATCGCCGCCATATCTCACCATCGTTTCCTCAACGTCATTTTTTCAGTCCTATAGCGTTTCATCGCTTATTCGCTCTTGCATAAAACTAACAGTGCTTCAAGCTCCATACCAACTTATCTGCGTCACTTGTTTGCGCTGCTACTTGCTTGAATGCCTACTTAGCAATAACTATACTGCATTTTCATTAGCATATCGAACTCAATAACATACTCAACTTCTTTTCCACTGACCAGTACCAGAGTCTAGCAACCTATCTACTTGACAATAGGAACTGGTTTATCCGTTGACTTTGCAGTACAGGTAGCATAGCATCATTCTTTGTGAATACCTTTGCACCTGTATAACATGCGACTATCTGTCCTATTTTGCAGCGCGCTGGTGCTGCTAGCAAATTTAGGCGCTGTATCGCCGAAGAGGAACAAGTCCCTGCACTGCCTGGCCCATCAGCTGCTGAGATGAAAGAGGCGATACTCGATCAAATTATTGTTTTTGCCAAACAGCCTAGCTCAGAAGCATTGAGTGCACTGGGCCAGCTTGCACTACAGTCACTTGAAAAGCTCGCAAATATGTATATGATTAGTGGTCAATTTGATGATGCCGTAATAAAGCCGCTTCAAGCTGCTGGCATCATCTCATATACAGAGCCCAACCGACTTGTACGTGCCTCAAATCTCACCATGTCAACACAGAACTCACCTGCAAACTGGGCTTTGGAACGTATAGACAAGCGGTATTTGCCACTTAGCAATAGTTTTCACTATCCACCAACTGCTGGCAAGAACGTTACCGTCTATATCCTAGACACAGGCGTCAATACAAATCATTATGATTTGGGTGGTCGTGCGCGATTTGGCGTTGATTTTATTAACAACAATCAAACAAAAACAGATGATCATGGGCATGGTACTTTTGTTGCAGGCCTAATTGGCGGTGGCAAGTACGGAGTTGCCAAGTCATGTTCAATGGTTTCTGTAAAGGTACTGGACTCAAATGGAGTAGCACCTACAAATATCATTATCCGTGGCATTCAATATGTGATCAGTCAGCACCAAAAGGATCCAAACAACATGAGTATTCTCAAGTAAGTACCGCTAATAAATAGATTATAGTCCAGCATGCTGGCAATGATTTACTTATTCTAGTTCACTCATACTAATTACAGTCATACTATTTAGTCTATCATTGGATTCACCCGTATCTCGTACACTAAATAGCGCTATTATACAGGCCACTCGCGCGAACATTACCGTTGTGGTAGCAGCAGGTAATGGTGACGAACAAGGTAATCCCCAAAATGCTTGTAATTATTCTCCAGCATCTGCTTCAAATAACTCGGCCGTCATAACGGTTGGCGCGACCGATAAGAGTGATAATCAAGCCAGCTTTTCAAACTACGGTCCATGCGTTTCATTGTTTGCGCCTGGCGTCAATCTTGTGTCGATATCGAACAAAAATCCCACAGGAATACTTACACTAAGTGGCACATCGTTTGCTGCCCCGCTGGTCTCCGGGTTTGCCGCGTTACTTATGGGCGATAGCGACACACCATTATTACCTGCAGATGTTAAAGCGCAGATTATCAACTATACTACACCGAATATTATTAGAAAGCTACAAGCAAACACGCCCAATTCTATGTTATTTGGTAACTTGGTTGCCGCCAAAGCAGGCTTGGATTCATCGGCAGCAAGTCCATCCTTTTTACGACAGCCTTTGTCAGCTACAGGCGCGCTTGTCATTGCGTCGTTTGCCACACTTTTACTTCTTTAGTTGTTTATTGTGCTCCATTACCTCTGTCATTCCTCATTGCATATACCTTCCCAATAACAAAATTTGTTTAGCATTGAATTAATACTATTTGGAAATCAAATGACTAATTTTGATAACATTTGTCTAACTGAGCTAGATGCTCGTTCTATTGAAGATGGATCAGGTGGTGGGTTTTATTATGATCACATCATCACATTATATTGCTATTTGATGGCCAAATGACTGTATTGATTATTTATACATTTAAATTAAGCATTTGTTTTATTGAACATAACGATGGGTGGTGAGTGACGTCAGCCATTAAAATACCTATATTTTAGATTTATTATTCAATATGCATATATCCACCATTTACTTACATTATTCCCCTTCTATTTTACACTACTATCTACTACTCTATAGTATACTAAATACACTATATTACTTGTATGTTCCAGTACACTTTGCTCATTCCTCTCATCGCAGTGTATATATACCATAGTGTCAACACCACTCATCATGCTCTTTCCATTGTATATCTATTTTATTCTATATCATTTATGCTCGTATAGCCTTGCTCTATTCAAAACTGTTTTTTGTTATTACCTTTATTGTTTACAAGCTTTAGCTTGGTTCTTTCACTCATTCATGCCTATATGCACACTATAACTTTAGCATTGATAATCGCACACTTTCCCCTGCACATTCATTCTGTTATATATTGTCTCACTATACACTAGCTACGCACTACTTAGCTTTACTAGCACCAGTGCGATAATAGTGGCAGTAGTTGTACTCATTGCTATATAGCATAGACTATATGCGCCATATTCCTTTCTTCTATTATTTTACTCACTACATTCTTTCTTTCTATTTCTTATTTATTACAATCTATATATACCTATAACAGTAAGTACACCCACTATATGCACGCCACGCTTGAGTCTGCCTTTTCTTTCTTTCATACCATTATGCTCGTTTGTTCGCTTTGTTGCTATTGTCCCAGTGAATAGTATTTCATCGGCTATAGTATACACACTATATGCACTTTTATTTTTGCTTATGTTTATCGCCAAATACGCAGTATTGCTTTGCCAATTGCATTGCTATTGAATGACAGACTGTGCATATGTATATAATATATGCATATATTCCTTTTACTATTGAATAGTATTTATAGTCTATAGTTGTATATAGATTGCACCACGCTACTCATCTATGCTTTTGTTGCTACTCATTGGCTTATGACACAAGTGAATTATTGAATTGTGTTAATAGTATATTATGCATAATAGTAGTAACTAAACCAGTATATTACATGCATACACTATTGCTAGCGTTGTATATATAATTGTATTTATTATTGTGCGTATGCGTTTGATTATGTGTATGGCGCAATAGTAGATGCGTGTGTATGTATTTGTAGAATGGTCACTGCAATTGCTGTAAGCTTTTACACAAACTAGAAATTATGAATAGGTGCAAAAAAATGCCTCCACTTCAACTACGTTCATTGCGCCTAGAAAGCACCGGATCCCGTCCGATCTCCGAAGTTAAGTTAGGCCGCGCTTCTGTAGTACTGCGGTGGGGGACCACGCGGGAATGAGAAGTAATGTAGTTCCAAGCTATCTCTGTTAGTATAGTGGCAAGTATACCCGCCTGTCACGCGGGAGACCGGGGTTCAATTCCCCGACAGAGAGCTCTTTTTGCGCCGTAGCGCTTTACTTTTTGCACCTTGCGATGGTTATTATTTTGCTTAAGCTGCAGCGGGAAGATCGCGCGCGATTTTACCGAAAACTACAGGTGCGTATGTGCATTTTTGTTCCAGTGTCGGACTGTATACACTGAACTATAGTTATTTATATTCATTCCATTTTAACCAAGTCATTAAAGATTTAAAGGTATGTTTAATTGAACTAGGAATACAGTTATTATACTATAATTGGTATTAAATAGATTACCTATTAACATTATTATGCCGTGATATGATAATCATTTACGAATTGATCCATATAAATTATACGGTTGGTTTAATGTTTTTTGCTTATATTTTTGTTAAATAAACAGCCAATAAGATTATATAAGCATTGATGCTAAAGATATAGTATTTTATTTGTATATGACTAAATAAATTATGTTAAAATCTGAATACATATAACTAACAACAAATAGGTGGTTTTTAATGGAAAAGCGTGTTTATTAAAATAGATAATATTATAAATAAAGCGAATATACAAAATATATTGTATAAATAGTAATAAAGCTATAATATAGATTATTGAATAAGAGTAATAATTTGACCTTTATAATCAATACAATTAAAAGTGGATAACAGCATTTATCAATAATAATTGACTGCTAGACTATACAGTATATACAGTAGAATGAGTTTATAACAAAAAAGCATGAGCAATAGTACGTAAAGTATAAAATACATGGCTCAATAAATACAATAAATAAAGTGTGTTGAAGCATATGGTGCATATAATATATTTAGTATATTGTAGAGTAATATACAGTAACAATTACATGAGTGGATAGAAGATATATGAGCACAAGTTAATGATGGTGCTGATGATTTGGTTGTTAATAATATTCACCACCAAGTTTCATGTTTGATAGAACGAACATCTAGTTCAATTGAGTAGATATTATTAAAACAATCACTTGGCACTCAAATCATATGAAATGGACAATAGACTATTAAAGCAACATGTGTTTTAGTTTAAAATGATATACAATAGAACTGGGCATATTATTACTATTTCAACAGCTTAGGAATAGCAAACAGGCTGGAAAAACAATATGCACTTTTAATAAATATGGTATACACTATCGTATACCTAAATTGTCGTAATGATATTATATTGCATCAATCTAATGGTAAATAAACTGCAACGGTTGCTTTAATTCAAATCAACAAGCTACAATTGCATTAAAGCAAACGTAAAAAAATGTTTATTGATTAATAAAAGTGTGTACTGGTTATGCTAATTGCATATGGTAACCGAATATGCTAAACGCTTGTTTTGCGCATATTCAATCAAATGATATAACTGGATGTTTAAAATATTGAGTAATTTTAATAATTATGACCGTAAAGACGATCACGATAACTGTGATGGGAACTAGTCATATTTGATCTAATTTTAATTACTTAATATGGTAATTGCATTAATTATATTTTATTGATGTGCTATTTGGTGGCTGTAATAATCTGGTATTTGTTGCGGTGACACAGGTAAATACCCCCTCGCGCTCCTCTTCTACCGCCTTTTTTTCTCCTGACTACCCATTTCCTTCGCTCTGATTCACTATTCTATTTTACCACGCTACCTATCTACACAAAACGAACCATTTACTAGTCCAGAACACGAATATCTAAACATATCTTAATGTGGTCGATCAGATTTTCACGGCATTACGACCAACCAATACTACTACCAATTTGTTTTTTACTGATATTATGTAGCTGCTTGTTCGCCGGTGTTTACGGCCAAGAAGCTGTAAAACAAAGTGCCAAAAGTAAGCTGATTGTATTCAAACAACGGCCTGATCCAAGTATACTTGAGCAGCATGGAATACAGTTGCTATCATTAGGAAATATGTATTATGCGGCTGGAGAGTTTGCCGATAATGTCATGGAGCAATTAAATCAGCTTGGCATAATAGACTGGTCCGAAGACAACAACTTTATCAAACTAGATGTCGGCCCGCCCGCCGTTCAGCTCAACGTATCCAGCTGGGGACTTGACCGTATTGACCAGCATAAACTTCCGTTGGACGGTGTCTATAACTACCCGTCTTCTGGCGGCAAAGGCGTATATGTATTCATTATGGATACAGGTGTGAATGTAGATCATGTTGATTTTGGTGGTCGGGCAGTGAATGGCGCTATTCTAGGCGGTTCGGCAGGAAAAAGTCCCACCGATGATCAGGGACATGGTACATTTGTTGCAGGAGTCATAGGCGGAAGCCATTACGGCGTAGCAAAAAATGCAACGCTTATTTCTGTCAAGATATTGAACAAAAGAGGCATTGGCACTTCTAGTGATGTTATAGCAGGCCTAGCCTGGATATTAGAACAACACTTGGCTTCAAAAGAAAAAATGTCGATTATAAAGTGTGTTTTATTAATTAGTAGTAGAATCAAATTGCTAACTTGTAAATTAGTCTATCATTAGGGGCAGATTTTAATCGGTCTATTAATCGAGCTGTTGAACAGATTATTCAACGGGGTATTGCTGTTGTGGTAAGTGGCTGCCTAATGATCAATCAATCAATTGACACTTACGTTGTTCTAGGTGGCGGCCGGTAATGGAGATGAAAATCGTGTTCCACAAGATGCGTGTAATTTCTCGCCATCCTCTTCACCGCAAGTCATTACCGTCGGCGCTACTTCAAAAACCGATACAGTAGCCTCCTTTTCAAATTATGGTAAATGTGTTACAATTTTTGCGCCAGGTGTATCCATTACTTCCTTATCGTCTACCGATCCTGCTGGTGTTGTCACTATGAGCGGAACATCGTTTGCAGCACCCTTTGTTACTGGAGTTGTGGCCTTATTGCTAGGAGAGGCAGGACCTCTTCCACCCGCTGAGATCAAACGTCGTCTGGTACTTGGTTCTACACAGGGCTCGATAAGCGGATTAAGAAAGGGGGATGGCACACCTAATTTATTACTCTACAACAATATCGACACTTCGCCGTATAAAGGAAAATCCAACGGAGGATCCAAACTATTCGATTACACTTGTTTGTCGACACTATTTGCATGTTTGTGGCTTGCTACTGCCATAGAACTATAACATATTTATATATGTATAACCAACGTCAGTAGCGTTTTTTATTTTATACCAATGATCTATAACGGGATTAATCAAAAGCCACTTGCTACAAAGATTTTTATTTTATATGCTTGATTAACCATTATGTCATTGTTATGCTGAATTTTATCTATCACGTCAACCAATTACTAATAGTTACGTAGTAATTATGATAGAGTGGATATAAATAGTTTGCAAACTCTTTTAATGAATATTATTTACATCGATTCACATATTGTGGCTACTATCAAAGTGTTTAATCGATCATTATTATCAATAACACTGTAGTGAAACAGAGTGTAGCTAAATGGTTTATTGGTAAAAATCTAACAATACTTTTATTTAGTTTAAACACAAGCTATTTCCGAACTATTAGCAATATTGGTATTTAATTCTATCAATGAATATATTGCTTGCATTTAAAGGTAGCAAGTAATGTTTTGGTTATTGATAATTTGTATGGGTGGTCAAACTGGTAGGCAGTAAACTAGTATTGGTAACTTGGCATTGGCCATTTAATGTATAAATGTCGTATTTGTAAGCAAGTACTGTAAATTATTACTTAATTTTAGCAACAAATTGTAGAATATATGGCTATAAAATATGTAATATTATTAAGCCATAGTAACACTGAATAACATTGTATTATTATTACAGCATATAAATTGTTGTATTTACAAATTAGATGACGTTGATCGTATTGCCATGTCCATGCATTCAATTGTAATTATTTTTAGCTATTTATTAGCAAGAATTCCAAGGACATGACCTCAAATAGCATGGCTGTGTTACCAATATAGCCATAAGTTGCTTCAATTGTGCGCAGAGTCATCCTTTGCATTTCCAGTTTACGTATGAGTCAGTCAATAACGAAGCGCGTTGATTCGCACACCAGCTCTCTACACTATCTGTTCTTTCAACTCACACGCACACTTGGTATAGCTTATTGTAGCACTCCGCTTCACACCGCAACCAGTCTTTGCTCTCTTACACACCGCTGATTGTTCAAACGAATTCTTTAATTCAGCATTCATACTCCTTATTGTTCATTTGTAGTTTAACATTGATCCTGGGCCGACATCATGTTCCCTGGTGCTCAGTATCATGCCACGTATGGCAAACCGTCCAATCAGCCAGCGGGAGGTGGCTACCCACCGCCACCGATGGGATATCCTGGCCAGCCTTCTCCTATGAACAGTGGAGGTGGCTATCCACCACCACAGCAGCAAATGCCGGGTTCTGGCGGCTATCCACCGCCACAGTCGATGCCTGGATCTAACACATATCCGCCACCACCGACTCAAATGCCTGGAGGAGGACCACCACCGCCTTATGCACCACCACACCAAATGCCTGGTGCAAATAACATGTATCCACCACCACCTAATAATGGTGGCTATCCACCAACTACTAGTCCACCAGGTGGTATGTATCCACCGCCAGGCGGTAATGGCTATCCGCCACCTAATGGGCCACCAGGTGGTAATGCATATCCACCACCTAATGGACCACCAGGCGGTAATGCATATCCGCCGCCTAATGGACCACCAGGTGGTATGTATCCACCACCAGGCGGTAATGCATATCCGCCACCTAATAGTCCACCAGGAGGTAATGCTTATCCACCGCCACCAGGCGGTAATGGTTATCTGCCACCACCGCCACCTAGTGGAGGATATCCGGGCCAGGTTGGAGGAGGCAATAGGCCAGGTGCAGGTAATCAAGGCTATGGACCACCACCACCACAGCAGCAATATCAGCAGCCACCGCCACAGCAGTATCAGCAGCAGTATGGCAATGTTCAAGTATCCAATTGTACTGGCCGGCGTAGAGCATTGCTCATTGGTATTAACTACGTAGGACAGGATGGAGAGCTGCGAGGTATGTAAATATATGTTATTTAATTGTAAATTAATCAAATATTCTTTTACGTGGTTTTAGGCTGTATTAATGATGTACGCAATATAAAGCAATTTTTAATAGAACTGCACAATTTCCGTGAATGTGATATGGTTGTGTTGACGGATGATCAACACGACCCTCGCTGTTCTCCTACCCGCGCCAATATGATTGCTGGTATGCGCTGGTTAGTGAATGGCGCACAGCCAAACGATTCATACTTTTTCCATTACAGCGGTCATGGTGGACAGGTAGGTGATAAAGAAGTGTGTATTATTAAATGGAATATGTAATAACTATAAATTAACTACTTATAGGTGCGTGACACAGATGGAGATGAATCCGATGGATTCGATGAAACTATTTTACCATTGGATTACAAGAGTGCCGGGCAAATAGTAGATGATGTAAATGAATATTGATCAATAGTCAACTAGTGGCTGATTAGATTACTATAGGAAATTAATGCCATTATGGTACGTCCATTGCCACCAGGCTGTCGATTGACGGCTATTTTTGATTCTTGCCACTCGGGTACAGCAATGGATTTGCCTTTTCTTTATAATGAAATGGGCCAGCTAGTCAAGTCAAATAACAAGCAAAAGGTGACGCAGTCATTGCAACAAGCCTCGCAACAATATATGTCGGGTAATCTTATGGGTGCGGTTGCTGCCCTTACTTCAAGTCTACAGAATATGCAAGGTAGTGGGCAAGCCGCTAAGATTACACAAGAGACGCGTGCATCGATGGGGGATGTTATTATGTTCTCGGGGTAAGTTTCTCCATCTCAGCCTTTGCTGTTTTACTAATATAGATTCTTAACCGGAAAATACAGTTGTATGGACTCGCAAACGTCGGCCGATACAAGCGTTCAAGGATTTGGTGCTACAGGCGCTATGTCATACGCCTTTATCACTGCAATGAGGCAGAATCCGCGTCAAACGTATACCATGTTATTGGGCAACTTGCGCGGTATTCTTAATGGTAAATACTCTCAAAAGCCTCAAATGTCAACTGGTCGTCATATGGATATGAATACGTGGTTTATTATGTAATAAATAAATGCCTTATCGCGCTACGATTATAATAATAAATGATCATTGTTGCTATTGCTAGCACTATTATTAATTAAATTTGAGGAATCATAAATTAATTGTATAAATTTAATACAATACAAATGTATTATTATGGATATGTATCGATAGTAAAACAATGCCAAAAGCCAAAATGGCGTTTTATAATATTAATAAATATAATTGTCTATTTGTGTATTAATTGGAGCACTAATTATTTTTATTTTAGAATATATCATGGCTGTTGCATTTATAATTAATCATAACGAGTAACTATGACGTCAATGAATGTGATAATTAATACTATTCAGCTTTCAAGACTAGCAGTTTGTAATAAATAGAACGTGGTATTGCGTCATTTTCCTAATAATTACAATTACAAGACTCGATTCAGAAGCAGTAGTAGATTGATATGGTATATAGAATACACGTGAAGGAATTTAATATGTTGATAGAGCAAAAACATTAGTACAATGACGGTATAATACTATTATTGCAGGCTTATCCTAGTTCATTATACTACAAGTCAATGTAATTTACTAATACAATTGGTTTACTAATTATAGCCGTGTTAACGCACTGTTAGTAATGTGGTCTAAGGATTAGCCGTTGAATTACTACGTTTCATATGATCTTTGATAGTGCATGTGGCAATGTCTCTAGGACAATGCAACACAAACGCGAACACATTCTCCAATCATAATGAACTGCATGCATGTGTCAGGTGACGACGGCAGCATCTAGGCGGATATAGGATGAACAATACGGGCCAGTGTATGAGGGTGGAGGGAGCGCGTGGCCATACAATGGTGGTCTTGTACGTACATTGCATGGATGCTCATCACAATGGTTGCGTGCTAGTAATATGCAAATGGAATTAGCATTGTGCTTGACCAGGTCATATTCTTCCGATAAACCGATACAAACGACAGATAAACGGAGACTAGGCCAAGAAGAGGTAGGCAAGGCCGCGTATTAGCATGATCTTACTGTGTTAACTGATCATCACTACATCGTGTAGATGTGCACAAGGTGACTGCATATTGATTGGCTCCTTTTCACTCTCATGCATCGTTCAGCCATCACACAACGGCTGAGTGTGTTTTGCTTGGCTAAAGTGATGTGTGTGTAGAGAGCAAGAGAGTGATGTGTATATATTAGGCCAGACACTTTGTTTGGCCCATGCTCGGGCTCCTTCCGCTTCCAGTTTGTTTCTCGTCGCTCGTCTGCTTTACACCGTCCCGGCTGTTCTGCTACTATTGCTGTTTGGCATATTCGACGTACATTCATTCTATTTAGTATTAGTCCCGAAGCGATTTGCTTACACTGTGCACTGTTTTATTTCTGCCGTGCAAGTAAACAACACAGCATTTCCCCACTAGCTGCACCACGTATAGTTAGTGAATTTGCTGACATTTCTTTTTATTGGTGCTGACAACTTTGGACTGCGCCAGTTCTATCTCTATCTATCTATCTAAATTTATCATTACACTGTTGTATGTCACTGTAGCTAGCTATTTATTTTATTTTCCGTAATATCTTTTAGTTAGTTATAGGTAAGCTATTATGCGCGGGCTGTAGACTGAGTTCTTTGGCTATAATGCTGCCAAGCCAATTTATTTACTAACAGGCTGTAACTTGCTTTTATTTAGTTAATTTGTTATTATTGCCACGAGAAACTACAATTATAATTACTTTACGTTTATAAGAAATACCGTGCAAAGCATTGGTTATTCTACACAGCAGTTTATTACTTCTACTACTTTGCGATACTTGCAACATTTAAGCGGAGATTTTCCATAGTCACGCTGTAACAAGTCGTCTCCTTTTTGAGACATCCTTGAAACTAAAACGGCCAGTGCAATAGCCTTGAGCACAGTTGCATTTATATATACCTGTCAAGTTGTGTCAAGTATTAGTAAGGTATATTTCAAGCCTGGTGATACACAAGTTACTTAAATAGCTGTTGCTGTTCCGGGTATTTACTTATTGGCAGGCCTTTACTTAACGTGCACGTTTACCCACGCTGGTGTTCTATTGCTTCACGCCCGCAATTTAGTTTAGGCATATTCATTACAAACAGGTTTAGTATCTGCATCAACGGTTGGTGCTTTTACTGCATAAACTACAGCTATTTGCATCGTTTTTACGCACTAAAGACAACACCACACATATTAACAGCACCAGGACATACTTGTTTCTTTACTGGCCTGTGCGACCATTGTGCTTAACGGTTGCGTGATCTACTTGGTACAGCCTTGTTATTACGCTGTTGCTTTCATTAATTTCTATATTTCACTCAAATACTCAACGTCAAGTGTCTGATTGTCTATTCAGTTTGGTTGCTAGCATTCCACTGGTACATTATCAGTACCGTCATTAATAGCAGCATTGTCCGTACCAGCATTATTCGTATCCGCATTAGCATGGACCTCGATTGGTGCATTCGTTGTGATAAACACACCAAGGTAATTAATTTGGTGCATATAGGATTTAATGTTGTTTAACAAACTCTATTATAGGGTGGTTTATATTGCAGTGAATCATGCCAACTTGAAGATTATGCTCAAAACTCGCGAGCAAATCGAGCTGCCGATCCATTGGGCATTCCCCGTCGGGCTACGTCCACTTCTATGGTTAGCCCGACACAGGGACCTAGTAGCGCCCATAATGAAGGCCAGCAATGGCCGCCAAGTCAATATAATGGCGTCACTATTGTGAATGGTCTAGCTACACCATCTTCATCGCCTGAATATTTGATGCCTAAACAGCTACCGTATCAGCCGATGCAGCGTCGAACAGCCAGCCAGCCTCATAGCTTTATGGCATCTAACGCACAGACTCGTCCCGCGGCACATTTGCCGACCATTCCGACATGTGCAACGACAGCAGCAGCAATGCTACGACAAAAGATTTTAGGCTATGGCCAAGACAGTGGTGCACTGGATACGACACAGCCACAGTATCCACGACCTGCACCGGCCCAGCGATCCACCTCGTCCTCCAATATCAGATCTACGAGCACTTTTCTGAATGGTTACGTTCCTTCTTTATAACTGGCAACATTTGCGCCCAGGCTGTGTATATTGAGGAGTTTCAGTTGTTATCATTTTCATTTTTCATTTTTTTTCAGAGCAATTTTGTTGGATGTACAGTAACTCTAAATGATGAGTTACAAACAATAAATTTCATATTCGATTCCCGTATTGCTTGAACTAGTTGATGATTACTGCTTTGTACAAATAAGCAGTGTCATTTATTGTTTATATCTAATTAATGTTATATGAATTTGTGGTAGGTATTGCTATTGATATAGTAAGTGTGCTTAGCGTGTTTTATTAAATGTAATAACCATAATAAAATGTTCAATATTAATCATATATTTACGCAAATAACTGGGTGGAAAAGTATGTTGGGTATTAATAAATTAAATAGATGTATTAATACTAAAATAAATGATCGTTTAATAATTGCTGATTAGTAAAGTAAGACTGTAATCACATTGTCTAATACAATGCTTTACATTAGTTACTAGATGTTTTACATATTAGTAGCACATCTATGGAATAAGCCAATAGTGATAGAGTGCTATTAATTTGTTATTATTTTTATGTAGATAAATCAGTGGCTGTATGAGCTACCGGCCCACTCAACTGCGGAAAGGACCCGCAATTAAGCACGAGCGCTAAGATACTCGATTGCAATTGAATTGTTCTACGCCTGCTGCGACACTCGTCTCTGTGGATAAGCAGAAGATCGAGCAACTGACATTGGGAAACCAGAAAAAAGCAGGCGGCCGCACATAGTATTCCAGCTAGGCATAGTCGGTAGCCAGACGAGGTTGCCACACTGTTATTCCATCAATTGTGGGACATTATTTAACCATTTATTTTGTTCCCAATACACACACACGTCTCGGCTTGTCATTCCTTCATTCTCGCCACATCTATCGTTGACTTGTAAGCGCACACACACGCATACCTACTTTCACTATCGTCTTCTTTCCACTCTTGCCTGTTTACCTGTCGTGGTTTGCGTGTTGAACACAGGAAACGATTGGTGCATTCTTTGATTGTTTCCTTGTCGTTTTCATATAACTCACCGTTTGTTATAGTAATACATTTATACAATAACTTATATCACAAAGTAAGTAACTAGTAGTTGGTAGAAGAATAAAGTAAAAAGGGAATATGGACTAGTTTTAATGAGTATTAGCTGATTTATGCTATTAAATATTGGTTAACTGTAATCGCGATTAAAGAAAAAGAATATTATAAACTAATATGTAACAGCAGTTTTTCTTAACGGTAGAATCATGTCTACACGTGCAGTAACTAACACAGCCACAGCAGTATTACCTGCGGGGAATACGGGAGCACATAGTGGCACATCGACAACAAATCAAAGCCAAGGAATACGTTCCTCAGCTTGGACTATTGGCTTGCCAGTCCAGGTGAAGACCACGGCTGGCGATACGATACAAGGACGTATTTTTGCATACGATGTTATTTGTGGCAGTTTAATTATTGATATCCTTGACACGCTAGAGATATGCTTAATACGGAAAACTAGTTTGCCAGTTTATCATTGATTAATGTCCTTAACTCTATAATGTTATTGGTTGTTTACAACAGACTCGCTCGACTGATCAGCTTGATACCAAGCCATCTTATACCATTCTTCGTGTAGGATTCATTCAGAGTGTAACGTCGTTAAAGCAACAAGGAGGCACAGACACTTCGGGACTTCCTCCGTTGGCTCCGCTACCCATTGATCGACTACGGGCACGAGAGGCTAAAGCAATTAGAGATGCTCATCAAACGGAAGCGAGACGAGGCGTTGGTGTTAATAAGGAGGCCCAAGACATTTTTGATGCACTTAGTAAAACGTTAGTAATTATAAACAGATATGCATATTTGTTTATTTAGTGAATTAAGCTAATCATTACAATTATATAGTCTGCCATGTCGCTGGCATCAACAAACAATTGTTGTTATGGATGAGGTACTTATCGATGCGCCATACACAGTTGATAACTGCAAGGCCAATGCATCATCGTCAGCATCGCTGAACCGAGTTAAAAAAGTGGTAAGTAATAGGATAGAAAGGCATAAAATATACATTCATAATCACCTGTACATTTAGTTGGAAGGAGAAAGAAAACGATTGGGATTATAATTATAAAAGCCGCTATACGGCATGTTTATGTATTAGATTATTATTATTATGTATTGTAGCTATTGAAGTATCATGATCAAGTGTAAATTGTTGGCAATTGTATTAATATTTTCAGTGTTGGTTGTGTGTATAAGTTTAATAATAAATGAAATAAATGTGTGTGTGTGTGTATGTGCTGAGTAGTTTGAATGTATTATAATGTTTTAATTAATTAACTTTTATTTACATACTACTCTTTTTTTGTTATCATTATAATAATGATAGTAGTATTGTTAGTATCAAGTGCTAGAATTGCTAACGGTGCTAATACGTTTTGTCTTGACTCAAATGATAGCATTGCAAATAACATAAAGGCTATCTGCACTTGATAAGTATAAATGAATCATTGCCGACGTATGTTGGGTCAGTACGCTGCAAAGCTATTATACTATGGTAGTAAGGGCCAAGTGTAAGTTAATTTAGTTGTATTGCCATCACAATGTGTTCCTGTGACACTTGTACGTACCTTTTACATGTATTCGCCATTGCTAGCCAGACATCCCACCACAGCACATCACTCTTGGCTAAAATGATACGTGAAATTATGTACAAGCGTGTCACTTGGCTATGAATATGCTGATGGTCCCTCTTTTCTAGCTTGCAAACAAGTCAACGGCAAAATGAGGAACAACAACCCTCTTTCTATTTTTGGCAATAGTGCCTTCATTCTCCGATCCTAGTCGACGATCATGGGTGCGCATACATCAATACACCATGTTTACAAACTACGTTTATTCTACAAAAAAACTATATCATTGTGCTTTGCATCAAGTGAAATGCAAGAATCTGTTTTTAAAATTGTTCTAGCTTACCGGTAGCGTAAGCTGGTATTGCGCGCGCGTATGCGCATACAAGTCTAAAAGTTGACTAGATTATTAGTGCGCAAACGCGCAAACTGCGTTTGTACAATAAATACCAAATCAATTACTTTAAAACTTTGGCGTCATACTTTAGTTACTACTGCGCACCTATGGTCAAAATTTGATAGAAATTGGTTGACTTTTTCTGACACGCTGTTTGCGCGTGTACATGAATGCATATAGGTGCGCGCATAGTTTGTAGCTAGTCTAGACATACAAACAATCGATCAATTCCGTTCAAATTTAATTTTACGCAATAAAATACATTCCGCGCCTATATCAAGCATAATACGTGTAATTAAATCATATATCGAATACAGCGATTTGTATGGAGCGCGGAATGCTGTGTGACCATTGGCGCACAGACCATTTACATGCTGAATCGGTACTAATTTAGAAGGCAGCAGTGAACCTTAATCATTTGTGTGATGAGTGGTGAAATTTGTAATAGCTTTTGTGTCAAATGAAATTATTTTTTGTAAAAATACATTAACATTACGGATATTACACCGGATACTATTTACTGTGCTACTTTTACTGCTATTAATAAAAATCGTCGTATCTCGATTTTATATATAATATTATATAAAGTTGAGCTAGTTAGTTGATAGAGCATACGCGCGCGGTCGTGACAACAATTTTTAAACCAATGTTTTTACTTGTATTAATGTTTGTATATAGTGCGCTAGAGTGTATTGACAGCAAATATAAGCTGTTTGACGTGATTGGCTTTACAATACAGCACTATGCATTTGACATGCTATAGCGCGCGTGTACAAATGCGCGCGCCATACCAGCGGCGACGATGCATAGGAATGGGTGATTTGAAATGGCTAAAATTCCACTTATCATCGTCTCATACCTACGGCAACTCAATTCATTTATTTTTTTGTAAAAATATAACGATTTTGAAAATTGTGCGTTGTACGCGCGCGCACCGCCACACACTAGTATCAAATGACGTCACGTTATATAGGCGGATTCTAAATTAAGAACAAATGGTGTTAAAATTTGCCAGTCTTATATTTTGTCTCACATTTTTTTCCTACCCAGAATGATACATGCAAATACCACATACCGCGTCATCATTGCTTATCAAAGGGATTGGTTGCGCCGGTTTTACCGGAAATATAGGCGACTGGGATCGAGGAATGAATAGTAGAAGAATGTATGGAAGAATGGCTGTAATGTTTTTTAATTTTTTTGTATTGAGACGCGCAAATGTTTTTCCTACTCCGTTAAACCAACCAACACCTGTAGTCATTCTATTATTCGTAGATGGGCAATACAAGGCGTTACAGATAGAAAAAAAATGCGACATGGTGCTGTCGTACATATAGGCGGGTGGCACCGCACCTGTTGCTGATACTTTGTGTCTTTCTTTTTCCATTGCCTAAGTTAATTTATAAGGTGATTTCCAAGGACTTGTGAGCGAGTACTGGCGTGTATGAATAACAAATTACATCAAACTATCATTATAACCAAGTAAGTAGTTTGCATTAAAGTAAAGCTTTATTTTTATTGTGCTTGTTCCGCTGCTGCATTACTCTATTACCCTCAGATTTATGCATGCGAAATGGCAAATAGTCATTTTCTCGTTGTATAACCAACCACTGTGCATAACGTGGTTTATGCGTGTGTGCACCTATGTGCAGTGCCCATCGATTCAAACGATATACTTCTCACCATTGTAAATAGTGTTCTATGAACCTATTAAAAGAATTAGTTTTTTGTTTTTTTAATGTTATGTATATAATATAAAAATTATAATACAAAGCTATTTTATGCACTTGCCATGATGCTTCCATATCCGTTTATGTTTTGCTTCGATTTCATTTGGCCTGTGCCAAATAGTTGTCAACTGGTTTTTTGAGTAAACTGAGGCTTATTGAATCATTCGCTGTCACTTGTCTACATCCATTGGTTATTGCCTTCGCATATCGAGTGGCATAGCATTATTCCCGTATTCCTCCATTAAGACATTTGTGCATGGCAATGATGGTACTGCCGCGGCTATTACCATCGAGCCATTGACGAGCCATTATCATGTGTAAACAAGCAATGGGCAATTAAGGGTAATGGGGTCGTGGTGGAAACACCCTTTTTGCTGCTTCTATTCTTTCTCTCATCGTACACATTCCATATCTGTCTATGGACAAGTCTCCGACCCTATTCGGATATCGGCTCATGTCACCTCATTGCCATTCTTATCCTAGGTAGAACTCTAGTTAATTTAGGGAAGATCTTTTTGAATAAAAAGGAACGTTTATCGTCGCAGTTCTCCACTTGGATGACATATCGATGCACACTCGCTTTCACATTCTATTGAATAGTTATTACGTATTCGTTATTTGCATATCATTCTTGCAACATTTTATTGATTGCACTTTTACTTTATTGCCAGTGCCTTGATTCTTACCTTTGCTTCCAATCTGTTGCTTTTTGGATAGTTGTTGCTGCTTTTTGTTATTTAATTTATTAGCACCAAGTAGTACTTGTAGCAATAGTCGTTATTGTAGTGGTACCAATTACTTTTTCTTATTTTATTTGTCATAGGGCTCTACTTGCACAGATACTATGACAGCAACAACATCTAGCACGCTGCATAGCGATGACAATTATGGTCATGGCAATGGCATAAACACATTGCCAAGCCACCAGCCACTACCATTATCTCCCCGTTTGTTTGGCGATCAAGGAGAGGACGCGTTTTCATCCGGCGAATGCTCGCCGTTAACTTCTTGGCTCGACCTGAATCCAATGGACACTTCAGCCAATATCGATACAAGTACACATTTTGTTTCAACAGAAACGTCCGATAGGTCTTTTACACCATCTGAGGAGCCAGTGCTACTGCCGGATTGGGCTGTTGCTACCATTTCGTCCGTATTACAAGACGAGAAATTACAGTCACTCGATGAGAAGAATGAAGTAACTGTTGATACACACCCGTCTCCGTTAAATGTCCTCTCATCAGAAATACTTGATATTGGTGATGATGACTACAATCGAAATAATAGCAAATCTACTGCTTATGATATTGCTACGACCGCTTCACTGGCAATGAGGCATAAATTATCGCCATCACCACTTCAAGTATCGACATGTCAAGGCCTCGATCATTCTACAACAGAGCAAAAAATTCACACTTCTCATTTCGATCAACCTACTTTTACGAGGACGGTATCAACGGAGTGTAATACGCCGTGCAACGCCACAGCCACCATCATCACTACAACTACTGCCACCGATGGTATTGCCTCTGTATTACAGAAAAGAAGTTTACCAGCAAGTGAGGCATTTTTGAAACATTGTCCAACCGCATCGCCACCAGGTAGGTGTAATATTTATTTTTGGCCTTGGTCATGCCTTAACTGGGCTGACTTAGGCGTTACCTTTATTCAGAATTAATTTATGAGATTTTTGTGTACAGCCATATTTAGTGATGCCTTGTTTATTCCCAATACCACGGATGATATTGACGAGGCTTCTTCTGCCACCGATTTGGGCCTTGCCTCCTTGCTTCAAGTCGATTCGCAAAAGAGTATTAATACAGACGCAAGAAGCAATACATCAAGACTAAACGTACAAAATCATAACGATAACAAGACAACGTTAACACCGCATACGCCACCACTATTTGATATACCCATGGATCCCCGTGCTATTTCGTCCAAATCTACAGCCAATGATGCTATAGTTGCTACCACACAAGCACTATTTGCTGCATTGCCCATAGATGATCCTGGTGCTGCTATGACGGCAGCCAATGCTATGGCACTGATGGCTGGGTTGCCTTTATTGTTTTCCCCACAGCAAATACGAAAAGCATCGCCTTCGTTTCCCATGTCGCCTACAATGGGCACTGGGCTACATACGCCAACGGGAAGTACTTCTCCACCGGCCTCTTCGGCCTCGGTCATGCCACCGATACCAGTTATGTCCCAAGCTGGTCATGGTAGTCCAAACTATTACCATAGAAGTGCACCCATGGGTATTCCTAATTCGATGATTCATCCAATGAATATGTCTATACCGAATGCTGCCTACTCGCCTATGCCGTTTGCTACTACTGCTGCGCCATTCCTAGGACAAATACCAGCATCAGCACCAGCGCTGTCATTGTCCTCGCAGTCTAAATCGTTACCCGTTTACGCCAAGTCAGTACCAAGTATCCATCGTCCATTACCTACACGCCTGCAGTTAAATAATACGAATTCATCGTATGCTGGTAATTCTCCTTTGCTTACGCCAACTGAGGATAGTTTTACAAATTTACCTGATCAGTCTAATCATGGCTGTGTTAATACACGTAAGCGATTGCGCGATGATACCGACGAACAGCAGTCTCGTCCATCGCCTGCATCTCGTGCCATTATACCAACAATATCGATGACTACACCGGCCTTATCATCAAATACACTACCACTTATTGCACCGGCCACTTCAGAACATCCAACGACCAGCAATCAAAGCCTTGATGACCAACGACCTCGCCGGCAACGTCCACGCTTCCCCGGGGATATGTATACACCATCGTGGGTCCGTTATGCCGGCCAGTCTAAGGAAGGTTGTTGTGAGGACTGTAAACCAAATAAATGGCTGCAATTGAAGAATAGTGCTTATTGGTATCATAAGCAATTCTACCATGGCATTTCCTCTGTATCGGGACGACCATTCATTGCTCCATTAGAGACACGTGTACGCGATCGCGATATGATTGAAGGCTTGTGCCATCAATGCCGAGCCTGGGTGCCTGTTGCTAGTCATCGACGACGTAACTGTGTTCTATGGTATCGACATGCCCACAAATGCCATGTCTACCAACGACCACGTATTGTTACCGCCAATGCTATCACTTCTGATGTGGAGGACCAGCCACAACAGCAGCCACAGCCACAGCAACCGCTGGCACCGGCACCAGCACCATCACAACAGTTGCTAAATCATTATCCTATGTCTTCATTAGTATTATCATCATCGGTGGATATGCCCACGGTGATTGCTACTAATCCAGCTGCTTCTTCACTTCAGCTGTATTAGGCACAGAACTTTAATTTGTGTTTTGTTTCTATTTCCTTTTCTTTTGTTTGTTTTCTTTAAGCATTGATGATTGTCTTGTTATCCTTTTTTAATTTTCAATTATATTAAATCCTGTACTTTGTCGCACAATAGACATTTGTTGCATTTAAAACAAGTTGATCAAATGTTTATAGGAAATTTTTAGTTATATTTGCTACAAGTATATCGCTGGAAGCCTTTTAACAAGTAAAATACGTTTAGCATTGTTGTTGATATCGCTAAAATGAACTAAATTACGCAAATAAACAGTTTTAAATTAAAATTCATTGTATTTATTGTAATTAACTTTTTTCTCATCAAGGTTTTTTAACTTTGCAACTTTTATTCTTCAATAATGTTATAAATACATAATGCTGTTACCCAGATAATAATAAAGATGCATTTTATAATACAATTCATTCTAGCTTATTATCAAAATTTATACAATTAAAATTTTTGTTATAAATCTGTTAAGTTAAGCTATTGTTAAAAATTAAAGTCATTTGATATTAATACTATTTTTTATTAAACTAATATTAAAACATTTGGATAAGCTACTTTTATTCTTTTCCCTTCTTTAGTTGCTTGGTCAACATTACATCATTTTATTGTTGTTGTTGTAACACTGTCATTCTTTTTATTGAATCAAAAGCAGGCTAAGCTTTGTAATAAGAAATAATAGCATTCGTTGAGTTACTACAATTGTTAGTGTATATTAAATACTAGAATATGTACTTAATACTTTTACTTGTACATCTTTTGTTTTACAATTGAGAATGTAGCAACAACATTTGTAATGTATTTAGTAACATATTTAATGGCATCATTGCCATAATTATATGAACAATTATTAAAATGTTCAAGATTGCATTAAACTGTTTTTACCAGGCCAGTTTTCTACTTTTTGGCAGTTAACACAAACTGACATTTGTTGCTGAAACAGTCTTCATGAGAACAAATTAGCTGTAATCTTGTTAAATATCTTTTTTCTCTTAAAATTGCAATTGCTAATAAGCTTAAATTCTTTAACGGCGGCCCTCAGTTCTTCAATACTGTTAAATCTAGTTTCTTTAAGTAGTTTAGTAAACATTTGGTAAAATTTTCAAAACGGTATATTTTGGTAAATTTCCCTAATAAAAATTCTATTTGATTTTTATATTACTTACAATAAATATAATAAATAAAAGTAATAAATAAATGTCAATCCATATTATTGTTGCTGTAAAATATTCAAATCACTATAATTTGATGACTAATGTCATTCACCATCCACCATCATGTTCAATAGATTAAATGGTATTAAAATAATCGGTGGCAGGCAAATGCTGCAAATGCGCGGTTAGGTCCTACGGACCGTTGTCTTACTCAAGCTAATAAATTTGAAACCAAAATGTTATTAAAATAGTCATTTTAACCATAAATCATGCTAAATGGCTAATAATGTTTAATTAAACTTTATAATAGTGTTAAATGGCACACAATATTTTATACAATGATGCATTTTATTTAATTTAATTAACAAGTACTAAAAATTAAAAGTTAAAAATGAAATGGTACATAGTATGTGTATATTAGTGGAATAACACTAACACAATCAAATAGAACAATTAACTAAATAATTATTGATATCATTGCTAAAATAGCTAACATGGCTGTAATTGTAGTGAATGTAACTCATTGTAATATGCTAGTATTCAATCAATCTTTCTACACATAACCAACAACAACAATGACCAACCTCAAATGTTTCAAAAAAAAATCAAATAGTACGTTATGTTATGTTATTTAAATCAATCTAATCAAATCATTACGATCGATTGCGTAAAAAGATTTATTGCGTTAAAGTAAGGGGCACAAAGTAGGTGTCAATTTCGTTTTGTTTACCTTTGACACTCTTGGCATTACTGGTCTTTTTTCTTGGCTTTACTTATCTTATTTCTCGGTCGTTCCTCCACTCTTTTGTTATATTGTATTGTGTAGTTTTGTTTTTTCTTTACCGGTGGGATGGCACGTCCTAGACTTGATCGCTTTGGTTTGGCAATCTTGCTATGTACACTCAATATTCTGGTTTACATTGTGGTTATTATTGCTGCTATACTTAATCTGCTATCTGCAGATTTTGCTACCATCATCATCAATGTCTATATTATGTATGTAGCTACTAACAATTGCTGAATAACCATAACAAGCTAATATTCTGATAGAATACTCTCGCTTTGTTTGATTGTAAATGAATTTCAAACACCTGTTTTGGTTCAAGAATATTTTAAGTTTACTTGTACCTTTCTTGGTCGTGGACTTGTGTTTTTCTTGTAGGTTAAATTGTTATAATAATAATAATGATAATAATAATAGTAACAACGATGATAACATTAATGAATATTGATAATTTGGTATAAATAGTCTAGGTTGTGTAGTTATTCGAAGAGAGCGATTTAATGTAGTTGCTGGTATTGTGGCAGCGGCTGTTGGTGTGTTTTATTTGATTCTGTCATTCACACCAGGTACACCCAGTTTGCTTGGTCTTTTTGTTGTATTCCGAGAGAGGCGTGATTACTGGAATGAGCGGGAGGCAAAAAAGCTTTCTCAACAAGCTGCTCGTAGTCAAATTATAGTAACGAATCATTTGAACAGTAAGTTGTATAAATATATAAATATATAAATATATAATAGTGTTTATTGAATACAATAATTAATGTGTGTATTGATATTAGATCAATCGAATCAAACATTAGCCACGAAAACAATATCACCATATGCTTCTGGCCATCCTAGTCAGGTTAGTTTCAATACAAGTGAACAACAGCAACAGCGACCATCCGAACCGGATCAGCATATGCCTGAAGCTCGCCGTTCTCGTGTCAGTATTCAATTATCGCAGATTAGTTTACCTGAAGGAGCCACTAAACAGGTTGAATTACCTCCACCGCCTCCAACTAATTATCCTTATCCTTATGCAACGTCCAATGGTAGTCGGCCTTCTTTTAATAATAGCCAGACATCAGTTCCTCAGCCACCGGCTGCCATTCATAGCGAATGATAATATGGCGTGCTAAAAATGCTTAGAGTATGACACAGTTGTATTATAATGTTATCAATATTATATTATACGTTATATTGTTTTTGTTGAATTTTGTTTTATTGCACCAATCTAACTTGTAGTTGAGGAGAAACAGCTGTGTAAGCATCTGCACTGCTTGTAACATCATCCTATCGAGTGCAATAATTGCCATGTTTAGTAAAAACATTATAGACATTAGAAATTAAAATTAATTTTTTTCTTTTTTTTCTTTCTTCCTTTGTTGTAATAATGCCTAAGAAATCAGTACCTAAAAAGTCACAAACGAAATCTACGGCCGACGAGGCGGTGATTGCCAAGAAGCGTAGGCATAGTAGAGATTGCTAAAGATTGTTGCTTATAATGTGGGATTATATAGAAAAAAGTAATGGCAAAACGGCTATTGACGATATATTTGCTGGTCGTGTTACTGCACCTACACCTACCACAAATACAGATACAGTAGTGGAAAAGGTCAAAACATCGAAAGCAATTAAGAAACAAAGGATTTCAGCTCAAACTAGTGATAGCCATAATACAGATACTAATAATAGTGTGAATAGTGCAACAGACAAAACAACAAACAAAAAGCAACGTAAAAGTAAAAAGACAAAATTGGTACAATCAGCACAAGAGACGACAATCAGCACAACAGCAACAACAATAAATTCAGCAAAATCAACAAAATCTACCGCACAAGAAACTGTTGTCGTATTTGATGAGCCTACTGGAGAGAAATCACGTCAAGAAGAAAAGCTTAGAAAGCGGAAACGTGTCAATGCTGGTACGGGAATTACAACGACCACGACAGCCACAAGTACCATGGATGATGCATTTGCTGACACGCGTGGCAGCCAATCCTGTATGTAGCGCTATAAGTGGAATGCGTTGCCATGAATCTAATTTATATGCAACTAGCTCGCTACACCGAAGATGGCCTGCCTATCTATGATGCTAAATTACTGCGTATTGGTGAGGGCGGAGGTAAGTAATTAATCAGCAGGCCTTAGTGTCTCTATAATATTGTTCTCATTGTATGTTACAGATACCGATCAATGTCCGTTTGATTGCGAATGCTGTTGTAAGTAGCTGGTTAATCGTATGACTATGGGCAATATACTAACCAATGAATTGCGCAGTTTAAGTCTTATTGGTAATTAACTACCGGCTAATCCTAATTATTGCTTGGTATGTCATCGATGAAAGGCTTGTCGGCTACCTGCTGATGATACTAACGAGAGTGTGCACCAATGATGTCGGTGAGGTCAGCCGACCATGGAGTTCCTTTAAGTAATAAAGCTGTCGACCAACTTATCTACTCTCACACACTCACACGCAGATCCATAGTTTGCCTTTTCTTCTTTCTCTCACTCACCTACTCTATCACTCACTCTCAGTCTATCACTTTCTCTACTTATCTGTCTTTTGGTATCTGTGTATCTGCATGCGTGCATATATATGTTTACAAGTGTTTTGGCTAGCGTGCTAACATTAACCACTATTTCTACTCATACCACTACTATCATACTGCGTTTATAGTTTATTTCGCCGAAAGTCTATCTTTTTAAACTTTATTCGCCGTCTCATCCTATTTAGTGACTGGTTATTAAGCTTATTGCTACCAATACACAAAGATATTGCTCATCTTGGTCATTATGGGGCTTATTCGTAAACAGTTTCTTAATGGCAACCGTGTATACAGCTGCAAACAGTGCACCACGCACTTGGCTCCTAAAGACGATGTTATGTCTACGGTAATTGTCGTACTTTCCTTTTTCTATTTATAAATAATAGCAGCGACGATAGCGACGCATTCCTCATATGTTCAGCCGCACTAACATATGAGCGCTGTAGGCATTTCAAGGCCAGAAGGGTCGTGCCTATCTTTTCCGAGCTGTGTAAGTTAGCTGAATAGAAGGCTGTTTCATAAACGTATCGACGGTTTCTAATGACGACACCGTCTTCGTTTTTTTCCACTTTTTCAGTGTTAATGTAGTTGAAGGGCCTATTCAGGACCGGGAAATGACGACTGGCCGACACATTGTACGCGATATCGAGTGTATTGAATGCCATCAAGTAATTGGCTGGCGATACGTAAGTGACTTGTATAATTGTTGGGTTTTCTTTGGCCCAATGAATAACGTCATAATCGTTTGTTCCGTGTATAGGTTAAGGCCTATGAAGAGTCTCAGCGATACAAAGAAGGACGCTTTATACTGGAGAAGGAGCTGTTAGTGCTGCTAACGTAGTCTTCGATACTACTCCTGTGTAATTAATATTTTGCGTATTGGCCGCTAAGAGTCCTTGTTACTGCAGTTACTGCAGCTATTTTTACCGTTGCTGTATATTATTAGTGTTGACGTGTTGACGTGTGCGTATTTGCAAAGAAGAGATGAATAAACGCTGCTATAGTATACTATTAGCTTTAGTATATTTTTATGTTTGTTTTAAAACAAGAAAAAAAAAGTAAATATTAAGAATGTTGTGTAAATTATCATAATTACTAATACCATAATGATAACAATAGTAATTAACTTTTTTAAATATTAATATAAAGATTATAATTAAATTCTAAGTTGTTGTTTAAATATTCAAATCATGTTGGCCATTTTAAAAATTATTGTGACTGGTAAATGTAAACTTTTATTTTAGTTGAAGCAAAGTGTTATGATTGCACGGGGGGAGGAAGAGAGGAAGAGGAAGAGGAAGAGGAAGAGGAAGAGGAAGAAAAGGTGATTACTTGTTAAATTCAATAAATTTTAATATTATATTTGACTAGTGTAATAATATCAAATATTTTGTGGTAATCATTGCATTGTAAATATACACATCGTACTGCTATTTTTTTGTATTTGTGTACAAAATGTATTGTGATCTGATCAAAAGGGCGTAATGCTGTTCAGCGATTTAATTTACACTGACAATTCCGATTTGTAAAAAACCAGCCACTATAGTAAATATAATAAAGCCAGTGATTCATTAAACATTAGGCAATATTTTTATAGTATTCAGTATCGTGTAGATTCGATTGTGTCATAGACAGTGAGAGTGATATAACGTGGCTATAAGTTATATTGATTACAAATAAAAGGAAGCATTCAGATAGTTGTTAACTCAATGCCACAAAATATCGCCAGTTTAAATTGTTAATTAGCTGAAATTGAAATAATTGTTTTAAATTCAGACATTTGGTTGCCAAACTTAGAACTTCGATTGGACAAACGTATCCCCAACACATATAAGAATAGACCAGTATTACTCTTTACTTTCTGTTAAACACTTGCTGCTATCTATTCCATATCAAACACAATCTATTGTTTATTCTACTTGCTTGTTTCAACAAATCAATAGCACCATGAAGCTTTCTATTGCCATCGCCTGCACCATCGTTATGGCTTTTGTAATCAATACAGCAATGGTGGATGCTAAGCCAGCTTTAATACGTCGTGCTGGTGGGCAAATTAATACTAAACTCTGCTGTCCTTGCTGTCCTAGTCCTGCTAGTGCATCCGTCGCTTGCGTTATTTGTCCTGCCCAGAATTGTCTTGCTGTGCTTTGCAAAAGCCTAAACTAATCGGCTTTCTCAAGACATTAGCATTGGTAGTAAAGCTGGACTGCTAGTTTAATATATTTCAGGTATATATTCGGCAAAAAGCAAAAATATTTAGCACTTGCCGTTTAGTTCATTTATACATCAAGTTCCTACCAATGCTTCGGTTTATTTGACTTTCAATCAATAGAATTATTGTATTGCTGATAAGTTTGAATTTAATTGAATATAATCAACTATGCGAACTTGTAATAAATATATGATTTCATTTCAAAAATGTGCATGAAAATAGAACAATAATTCATAAGTGGCTTAAGTAATTCAGCGTACTAGAGCCTAAAGAGACTTGGATAGTAAATGACAAAACAACGCAGCTCGGAAAAAAAGGATATTCGGCATTAAAGTCAACGAGTATATAACTTTTCAAGTTTGTCCATTACGTAGAACAAGAAGATTGGCTCATATTTAAGATACAGTTAGATCAAATATCCATGCTCAACCAACATGGCTATAAATCTATATACATATAAAAGTGTAGATAACAGTAACTGGAATTTAGAACTACATGTTGTTGCTGCAATATGGGAAATGATGCTTTACAAAATATAATAAAGCTTGGTCAACAAACTTGACTTTCAAAAAAACAAATGTTCTGCTGTCATTACAAAAAATAATACATTTACACTTCAAACTGTAATCGACAGAATGAAGCTACAGCTGTGTAATCCAACATTTATTACAGTTTGAAATTTTATACTTCAGACTGAGTAGCAGCTTACAGGTGGTAAACGTGGTTGTGATATTTGGCGTGGATTTGCCAAGGTAGATTAGGCATTGAAGCAGGTGTGAGTGCTGATAAGAAGTGAGTTGAAGGCACAAAGTTATCTGAAAAATGCATAGTTTGACCCATCCAATATTACTAATGTTAAACAATTAGCTACAACCATTACTATTTTATGATTACTAATGCTAGTTTGCTAATTTAAAGGCCTAAGGATTTTCTTGAACAAAATCGGGTCCCATTTATGGCGAATGAAGCCATAGATGCAATATTTAACGCGCCATCAGGTTAATATACTGCATCTGTATATCTACGGCTATTTCGGGCTTTACGCGACAAAGCAGTGGAACTGAATGGCAGCGCAGAAAATGAAGCATCCGTTTCTTTCCATTGGTCGGCACGCAAAGTGGAGATTGCTTTTTGGGCCGCAGCAGTTTCAAATGTCTAAATTCTTACGTATAATATAGTTGAATTAAGCCCCAATCAGAAGTATATCTATTTTAGCATTTGCAAATATTAGGCAGCTGCATTGCTAAATATGTAATTGCGTGAATAGTATGAGAAAACAGAGAGTTTAGACAAATATAATAATTTATTGGCTTTTAAAAGCACTAGTATTAAGCTATAATAAACTCCAGTATCTTGATACATTCTATTGCTATTAAAAATGTATAACTTTAATTGAAACTTTACAATACTAGCTTATCATTACAATCTAATAAGCTGCTAATACTAAATATCGGAATTTGTATTATAGCATTTCCATAGAATACCAAGTTTAAATCCCGCTTATAAACAAGAATAGAATTTACACACTTATTAGCCAGTAGATGGATGTTCATTCGGCTATAAAAACCCGTTGATTTTGCCTACTAACTTAGTGTTATCATCAGCAACATTTTGAATTCCTTTTTTCGTTTAATCCAAATTCTTAAAGGCATCGCAGGTCGTGGTCATCTTCTGTCATTTTTGTTTGAAACAAAAAATCTTTTTCCGTCACCATGAAAAGTTTTATTGCTAAAGCCAGTATACCTAGCGTATTAGTAGTGGCGGTCATGCTTAATCTTCCGGTTAGCCATCATGCTCTAGCCAAACCTATTGAAAGGCGCGCCAACAGTGTAGAAGCAGCTGTTTATCTAAATCCATTTACTGAAGTGCCCATAGTCGAAATTACGGATTACACAATTTTCACGCCACTCTACGATGTATTAGACCTCAATTAAACTTGAATTTATATGTAAATATAATTCAGTTAATTATTTACCAATATTTAAAATGCATGTTTATCGATACTAATAAATGCAGGTCATTTAAAGTTTAATCAAGTATATTATAATCGTCTATTTAATAAGCATTATTTTTGATTTAATGTTTTTTATTGCAAGTTATGTTATTTGTAGATTTTAACTCGGTTTGCTTAAATACATACATACATACATACTACAATTTATGCCAATAGTTATATACTTCAATTATTTGTTTAATTTACATCGTTTCATGCTATAATGATAAAACATTAGAAACACTTGTAAAATCTTAATTTATAGCTACATTTCTAGTATCGATAAGAAGCAAACTGAAATGTTATCGAATCGAACGTGCAATCTTCACATGAATCAACTTTCCAACAATGGTTATATTATAGCGCAATACCAATAGTATTGTTGAATTATAAAGTTTCTATTTTATTTTAAAATTAACCAGTACCAATTCAGACAACGATAATAATATCCTACCTCCAGTCTATCTCTAGTTCAGCCGTAAAGGCAACGGTTAAGAAAGAAAGAAATAAATTGCAATAAAAAACAAAGACTTATTGCGTAGTAGTATCAGTCACACATAGCAACATTCCAGTGTTAGTTTTTAGTGCTATTTATCAAATAGTCGACAATAGGTATGCTCACAGCTATTTGTAAAATATTGCTGTTATTTGCAAAATACATATTTATAAATGCTAAAAAGCAATGGTATTTACAAGTAGTATTAATTTAAAGCATGTAGCATAATAATACGAAGGCCATTCTTGCTTTGTACATATACTACCGGCTACGCACCAGGAAAGAAATTTTTATGAATGACGTGCACAGCCAAATATCAACACTTAAACCAAAGCTTGTTTATAAGCAGTAAAGTATGTAGTCATTGGTAACAAGAATCAGTTAGTTATACCAGTTCAAATATGCCACAATCCACAAAAACAAGTGCTTTATAAATGGCGCTGATCATAGTGTTAGGAAATACTGGTGTTTAAGAAGTACCGATTAGTAAGATTGTCTAGGTAATGAAAATGAAAAAGCAGTCGGTAAAGAGACAACAGTTTATATAGCCAACACAAAAGGTAAAGATAATTCATAGCAGAACAGACCATTTAAGAGAGTTTTGACAGTACATTGGAATGTACAAGTATATACAATAGAAAATGCTCTCAAGTGGGAAGAAAGAGAAAGGAAATGTGATGACGTAAATTGTCAAATGTGGAGCTTGTCAGTCAATATTTATAAAAATGCAAGTTTAATTTATTAACAAGCGGAGTGTGAAATAATAAAAGTCAATCTACCAACAAGTCGGTATATCATATAACAATAAGTGAAGCAATAAACGCATTAAGAATAAAAGTTGTTTGACATAAAAAATAACTCACCATCATAGAGCGTGTTTAACAATAAATAGTGAATGCATAAAAAACAAGTCATTTGAAACAAAAAGTCACTATTATAAAACATGTTTATAAGCAAAGTGTCGCGTATGATTCAAGAATAGTTATTTTGATATCCAAAATGCAAATAAGCTTGTAAAAAATAACTTTAATTCCATATATATATTAACAAAAGAACAGCAATGAGTATACCATAGTTTAATATTGATAATGTTACGCAGCCACATATGTAGTGCGACAATATTCTAGAGTGTTCCAGCGTTTTCTTTTTGGTTTTAGTATTTATAAAACAGTTTCGTTTTAAACTTGGTCACTCAGCTTTTATGCAAGCCATTTATTTCTCTTCAAAATTGAAATTTTAGGATAACTTTTTCATTCACTCTATTGTATTTTCTTCAAGTGTATTATCGCAAAAATGGCTTTTAATCCCCAGGAAATGACCGAGAAAACGGTCAGCATCATCAATGCATCTATTGAGATGGCACAGTCTTATCAGAATGCGCAGCTGGTAAGTAACATCAATAAATATATCAAAAAGTGATTGAAGCTAATTACAATGCCTTTTATCTAGGCTCCGGCTCATATCGGCTGTGCTCTAATGGAGGACGAAGAGCATTTAATGCGCAACATTGTGCAAAAAGCAGGTGGCGATCCATTGATGGTTGAACGTGGACTAAAACGTCTACTTGTACGTTTGCCTGCACAAGATCCACCACCAGATCAAACATCTATGTCGTCGGCAGCGCTGAAATTGCTGAAAAATGCAAAGGATAAGCAGAAGGCGCAAAAGGATGCACACTTGGCTGTCGATCATTTGATTCTTGCGCTTATGGATGATCATGATATTGCTAACGCGCTGACTGAAGGTGGTGTATCCAAGAAATCTCTTGAACAAGCCGTAGCTCAGGTGCGTGGCAATCGCCGTGTCGAAAGCCGTACTGCAGAGGAAGGCTACGACGCACTGAACAAGTATGCAATCGATATGATTGCATTGGCAGAAAGCGGTAAAATTGATCCGGTCATTGGCCGAGATGATGAGATTAGACGCGTCATTCGTGTTTTATCTCGTCGCACCAAAAACAATCCTGTACTTATCGGAGAACCAGGTGTTGGTAGGTTGTTTATAGGTTGTGTTATTTTCCGCTAATACAACACTACATAGGTAAAACGGCTATTGTTGAAGGATTGGCGCAGCGTATTGTGCGTAAAGATGTGCCAATGAATCTGCAGGCTAAGCTTTATTCGCTAGACATGGGTGCTCTAATTGGTAAGGAATTATGTGTAAACAATAGTACTAAGTATTCTAATACTACTATAAATCCTAGCTGGTGCAAAGTATCGAGGTGAATTTGAAGAGCGCCTTAAATCAGTACTGAAAGAAGTAAAGGAAAGTGAGACAGGTGTTATTTTATTCATCGATGAAATTCACTTGGTATTGGGTGCCGGCAAGACAGAAGGAGCTATGGATGCGGCTAACTTGTTGAAGCCTATGTTGGCACGAGGCGAATTACGTTGTATTGTAAGGCACTGATATATATAAAATTAATTATGGATGTTAACGTTTATATGCAGGGTGCTACAACACTCGATGAGTATAAAAAGTATATGGAAAAAGACGCTGCTTTTGAACGTCGATTCCAACAAGTTCAAGTTGGTGAGCCATCAGTTACTGATACTATCAGTATTCTTCGTGGCCTTAAAGAAAAGTACGAAAACCACCACGGCGTCAAGATTGCAGATGCTGCATTAGTGGCTGCAGCCAAGTTATCAAAGCGTTATATAACAAGCCGGTTTCTACCGGATAAAGCCATCGATTTGATGGATGAAGCATGTGCAAACACCCGCGTACAGCTAGATTCACAACCGGAAATCATCGATCAATTAGAGCGGCGTCAGCTACAACTGGAAGTCGAAGCAACCGCTATGGCCAAGGAAAAAGATAGCGCAAGCCAACATCGACTGAAAAAGGTCAACGAAGAAATAAGCAAAATTCAAGACAAGTTGCAGCCGTTGAAGCTACAATACAGTATGCAAAAAGGTCATATCGATGAAATTCGCACGCTTAAACAAAAGTTGGACGATATGCGCAACCGAGCTGATGAAGCAGAACGACGACGTGATTTGGCCAAGGCTGCTGATATTCGCTACTATGCAATTCCAGATATCGAAAAACAATTGGCAAAGCTTGCACATGAGGAGGAAGAGCGTAAGAAACACGAGAGCGAACGACAAGCAAACATGGGCGAAGATGATGATACAGATAGTGCACCAATGCTGACAGACGTTGTGGGCGAGGAACAAATTACAGAGGTTGTTGCTCGATGGACTGGCATTCCAGTACAGCGTCTTAATCGTACGCAGGCTGACCGTTTGCTTAAGCTGGAGGAAACGCTACGAAAACGTGTTGTAGGTCAGGAGGAAGCAGTCAATGCTGTTGCCGATGCTGTGTTGCGTAGTAGGGCTGGACTTGCACGGGAACAGCAGCCAACTGGTAGCTTTTTATTCCTTGGACCAACTGGTGTCGGTAAAACCGAATTGGCCAAAGCGTTGGCCGCTGAGTTATTTGATAGCGAGCAATACATGGTTCGTATTGATATGTCCGAGTATATGGAAAGGTAAGATAAATTTATTTATAGCTAGATTTAGATTGCAAAATACTAAAAAATCTATCTATGTTCAGTCATTCAGTGTCACGTTTAATTGGTGCACCGCCCGGCTACGTTGGCTATGACGGAGGTGGCCAACTGACCGAAGTTATTCGGCGTCGACCTTACACGGTTGTGCTGTTCGACGAAGTTGAAAAGGCCCATCAACAAGTGCTGAATATTCTACTTGAGGTACTCGATGATGCTCGACTCACCGATGGACGAGGTCGTGTTGTCGATTTTAGCAACACAGTAATTATTCTTACGAGTAATATTGGCCAGGAACATATATTAGCTGGTACACAGAAAGACGGCCACATTAACGCGGCCACACGTGAACTAGTGCTTAGCGATATGAAACGATTCTTCCGACCTGAGTTTCTAAATCGACTCGATGATATTGTTATGTTTTCAGCATTGACTCCAGAGAATCTGCGCGATGTTGTGCGTATTCAAATTGACCGAGTGGCCGCACGTCTTGCCCAGCGTCACATCGCACTAAGGATCAAGGATAAGGCGCTTGATGTGATTGTTGAAACATCCTATGACCCGTCGTTTGGAGCACGGCCTCTACGACGCTATCTGGAAAAGTACATTGTAACGCAAGTCAGCCGTATGTTAGTTGGCGGCGACTTATCCGAGAGATCTTTGGTTATTGTTGATGCCGACGAAAAGCACAAATTGGTATTTAAGGTCGAGCCATTACCCGATAACATGGTATTAGAGGATGAAGCCAGTACTGGCGCACTTACTACCGATGCCATGCCCATTGATCCCGTTGAGTAAGGCAAGCGTAAACAATAAATATTAGTACTAGGACTAACATCAGGTTATCATATACTTTATTTTACCACTAATATAGTTTTGAGAACGGTGACGACGTTGCGCCAAAGCGACGACGTATTAATAAATGACAATATTTTTAATAAGCAATATGGTTTATTTTAAATGCCAAGCTTTATTACCAAATCATTTAGAGTTACTCTGCAAATATACGCAATAATCATGCAATAGGTTATAATGTTTAAATATATCATTAAAATTATAAAACATATTAATAATATGGATACTTTCAATTGTATAGTTGCGCAAAATGTGTAAAAGAAGAAATTACCAAATAGTTACAATATTGCTATTGCCACTTTAGTCAAAGCATTATTGATAAACCTACTAATTACGCTATAACCACATTTGGTAATACTAATTAAGTGAAATTCAGCTTACTAACTAAATAAATTGATTAAAATATAGAATCTATTTTATAAATATCGAATAGATTTAGTTACAAAGATAAACAACAACAAAATGATGCTATACTTAATGTTTATTACCAATTGTTGAAATCAATATGCACAGTTATATTTTTATTTATAAAAAATTCAAAAACCATTGGCAAGTACATTACTATTATTGAGAATTAATAGTAACGTATCTGTTAAATGGAACTTGATCAGATTTATTATGCTTAAATGCAAACATAGCATTAATATCTTGAAAGCTTTTTTGTTTTGTTTCAAGTAATATTAATTGGCACCATAGAGCACCTAGTAAACATATGATGCCATAAAAAACAAATGCTATCCATCCAAGTGATGTAAGCATCATTGGCGTAATCTGAGTAAAGATAAAACTGCACGCAAAGCTAAACATGGTACTTGCGGCCATTGCTTTACCGCGGACGTGTTGAGGAAATATCTCTGCCATATAAATTCGCGATACCGGTTCCCAGCTATATGAAAATGCCGCAACAAATAGTGTCACCATAGCCAGCACCCAGTAGCCTCTGCTTCGAGATGGCTCGCTTGTTTCCCCTGTTTTTACTAAAGTACTAATAGCTATCATGGCGGCACCCATAAGAAAGCCACCAGTTGTAAAAATTGTCTTACGGCCAATTCGATCAACCAAGAAAATGCCGACAAAGCAACCTAATAAATTGGCAAAACCTTTACCAATACTTAATCCTAATTGCTCAGAAACATTGGTGATACCAGAATCATGAAGTATGACTGGTAAAAAAAATGCTATGGCGTTGATGCCGCATAGCTTTTGCAGACCATTGATGGCGAAACTAATTAGTAATCGTCGCCACATGCCATTTTTTACAACAAAGAGCCACGATGTCTTATTCGATTCACGTTCCTCGTCCATTGATTTTAACATTTCAATAATTTCCTCATCTATTTTCGGATCATCTATCTGTATTCCATGCAATTTGGCTAAATTATAACGAGCCAGTTTGTCGTTTTGTTTGTAAAGCAGCCAGCGTGGAGATGCTGGTGACCAAATCATACCGATAATAATAAATAAAGACGGCATCATTTGAACAGATAACATAAGCCGAAAACTGCCATTTCCATCGATAAAACTGGCACCATAATTGAAAATGTTTGAGATAAATAACCCAAGACAGAAGTTGATTTGAACCAAATACACAAACATGCCGCGCCATTGTTTTGGTGCTATTTCTGCAATGTAAAGGGGTGCGGCTACACCTGCAATACCCATAGATAGGCCAGATATGAATCGACCACTATACAGCATTGAAAGGTTAATGGCTGTTGTTTGTACTAATCCACCAATGATTGCTAGAAATGCAGCAATAATAATAGCTATACGACGACCAAGTCTGTCTAGCGTGTACATGTGAATATCAAAACACTATAAACTATAGTTAAACCAGCTTACCAGAAATGTATCCGGCAAATATGGAACTTAAAAATCCGCCTATTATAAGAATGGATGCAATAAAACCTTTAGCTGTATCGCTGCTTGATTTAAAATATGTTTCAGCAATCGGAAGAGCAAAGAATCCATTAAGAACACCATAGTCGGCACCCATATACAAGCCACTAAGCGACGCTGATACGGCTGACCATACCAAAAGCCCACGCATTGTAATAAAGTAAAATTTGAAATAAATAATAGAGTAATAGAAATAGTAAATACAGATAATCAAGATATAAAGGAATAAAGTATGATGCTGTCTTCAGCAACAGAGCACGTATGCACATACACATTCGTTCACGCATGCTATTTATGCATGACTGCGTGTTAGAGTCTTGGCATTTAAAAAAATTATAATAATTATTACGTGTACATGGCGTTTGTTATAATTTATTATAATTAACAATAACCTTAAAGTCTCGCCAACATCTATTCGTGTAATTTAGTTATAAAAACCAGAGTCTTGTATTGCATAATGTTTTATAGTACCAGGTTTGACACGCTATTGTAGCAAAGTTATTCGTCCGCAATGAAATGCTTTAGCAATAATGAATAAAAGATTAGTAATTAATAAGCATTCTTTACTCTTTTTGAATCGATTTGACTTTTAATAGTTTATAAATTTTAAATAGTAATTTCAATAGTAAACAAGAATGTAGTGTGTCATTTTTAGCTTTTATAACAATAATAGTTACTATTTTAGTGTGCAGAAATACTGATGATTAAATATATAATAAACAACGTGAAAACATTAGGTTTTTAGTATTTAGAATGTTTGAGCTTCGATATGATTGTTACTAAACTTTGATTTGTTGTAAATTACGCACTTAGCTTAATAATTTACTAAGCTTATGTTCCATTTATGCTGACAATATAGTTGTACTTTAAAACTTAATTTTTATTTTATGTGCTATGGCTAATAATCTATGGTAGATGTTTTGACGTTTGATATAGCCATTATAAAGCAGCAGACGGTACAGCTACATGTGACATTTCAAAGGAAACACAGTATGAAGGAATAAGGCAAATAAACTGGTTTATTATTGTGTAAATTCTCGCTTGTTCTTTTGTCTTTGTTTTTAATAGCTATTGTTCTTTTTCTAATTTTCAGCTTTGGAATTCAAAAACATAGCCATGTCATCTTTGGCGACCTATGAGGAAGCAGCAGTGTTTAAACGACGGCTTAATAAGCGCTATGCTGCTGAACTACCTCATTTGGTATCAGCTATAACCTATCGTGCGCAAATTGAAAATGTCACTATTGCTGATATCACCGCCGACAAACTCGTTCTAAACTATCGGCATCCAGCAGGCGGTGGCAGCGACACACTGCTTCACACATGTGAAGTCGCATTATCAACGAAAGCGCTATCCGCTGGCCAAGTTGATTGTAGCCATCAGGAGCATGTCATTGCCCAATTGATGAACAAAGTGAAGTCGGTATCGGTATGTATAAATGAAGTAGTTTATAAACATTAGCTAATAGTCATTTTATAGACAACAAAACCGTACGTTGAATACTTTCAAATGCCTTCCAAGTCTGTATTTATTACAATTGTAGCTCTTTGTTTATACGTAATTCTACTTAAGAAAACACCGTCGGCTATACGACCAAAATTGTTTAATCTTATGTATAGTATTTTCGGCGATCGTTTTATCACAGCTAGCTACTATTCCATGATATTTCTCCATACTTCAGAAACACTAGCGACATTGGTCATTTGTCGCCAACGAGGCTATAGCTGGTCGACAACACTACGCTGGATGATGGGCATATTGGCTACAGGATTTTTTACAATGCGTTTTCTATTCAATCCACGTCCTGCCATTAAACAATAAGGATGACTAATATGAACTCTAGCCGAAATATTTGTTTTGCGCAAGTTGATTGCTTTAATAATAATAATAACAACAATATGACTACAACATTTTGTCGATGGATCAGTGTTTCATGTATCATGCCAACGGCTGTATCAATTCATCATGCTAAGGCAAGATACTATCTATGATTCACATGTAGATACTATGATGTCATTGGACTTGGTAGCACATGGTTGATCAAGTTTTTCAGTAGAATTACTCTTTTATTCTTTACAGTAATTCTCTTGAACTTCGCCTTCATATATCTCAAAAGCATACCTGTACGCAAACGCAGTTGAACGCAATCTTACACTCATATTCCCCGTGCCATACTATCTACCTGTTCTATTGCCGCAAGATCAAGTTATGAGCAACTTGCCTTGCCCACCGATTCCTCTCGCGGACACAAGCGCTATAGACGCTACCTTGCTACATTCCCTACAAGCTAATCTTGACACCTTTGTTGAAAAGCCGTCAACAATAGCAGGAGAAACGCCAAGTTGCATTGCGTCTACACAGCAAGTCATGCCACCAGTCTCGACACCATTCCATGCGGGTATGTTATCGGAATTCGACCGAGAAGATATAGGGAGCGTGCACTTGACAATAGCGAAAAGTCGGATTATAAAGCAGTCTTGATTACAGGTGGTGCCGGGTTTATTGGCTCATTTATGGTTAGAAAAATGGTAACGCTCTATCCAGAGTATCAAGTAATAGTGGTAGACAAACTCGACTATTGCGGCTCACTTAACAATCTTAAAGCAGTCAAAGAGGCGCCTAACTTTCGGTTTATTCGCGGCGATATTACATCAGTCGATTTTATTCGCTTTTTATTGCACCATCTTAAAATCGATGCCATTCTTCATTTTGCTGCGCAAACACACGTCGATAACTCATTTGGCGATTCGTTTGAGTTTACAAAGAACAACGTGCTGGGTACGCATGTTCTACTAGAGGCGGCCAAAGAACACGGCGTTAAACGATTTATACACGTGAGCACCGATGAGGTATACGGCGAGGTACCTCACGGTAAGGTAAGTTTATTAACAGCGTATAAATTAACAGATAGCTGATTTGTAATTTATATTTATCATATGATTAGCCTGCGTGTCGAGAAGAAACCATTCTTGCACCATCCAATCCTTATTCGGCCACGAAAGCCGCTGCCGAGTGTTTGGCCAAAGCATATCACGAATCGTTTGGACTACCGGTGATTATTACGCGAAGCAATAACGTATATGGACCCTATCAATATCCCGAAAAAGCATGCAGCAAATTTATATGTCAGTTATTACGTCAACAGCCATGGTACTTATAGATTGTCTAAAAATAAATAATCTAAATACTAACACAGCAGTATGTATTCTAGCACAATTCATGGTGATGGCTCAAATTCCCGCCGTTATGTTTATGCGGCTGATGTGGCCAATGCCATCGATCTTATTTTTCATTGTGGCACTTTAGGTGAGACGAATATTACAGATCGCCGATTTATTGTACTAATGCTAGCTACTAGGACAAATCTATAATATTGGTACTCAATTTGAGATTTCTAATCTTAATCTTGCCCATCATTTAATCCGCTTATTTGCAGAAAAGCACAATGAAGATGCCGAAACAGCCATCGAACGTAATATCGTTTTTGTTAATGATCGCCAACTAAACGACCGTCGTTATGCTGTTAATTACCAAAAATTGCTAGCGCTAGGCTGGCAACAAAAGGTCGAATTTTCCCATGGCATTCGGAAAACAAGTAAGTATTGGTTTGTTTTGATATTATATTTTGCTCCTATTGGATTGCAGCTAACTAATCTATTATACACATGTAATATTAATTTACTTCTAGTTGACTGGTATCGTGCTAATGGAGAGACGTGGTGGGACGATATCACAGATGCGCTAATCGCACATCCTGGCAAGAAAGTAGTACCTGTACCTACAGGATGGTGGCAATAAATAGATTATTTATTGGTATATTGTTGATTAAACCAGGAGTGTATCCTACACTTATCCAACGACGTGTCATGTTCTAAATTTAGTTCCATTGTCATTGTTAACTTCAGTCCCGATATTTTCCGGTTGTCCATGATTCATTGATGTATTCACACCCTTGCTACTATCGTTCACAGTGAGGTGTGTACGGATGCGATCAAGGTGCCGGGTCATTTATACGTGCAAACAATTTTCGTGATTCAAATTCAGCCTTGCAAACACACACACACACAAAAAGAAGGCGGCGCGTGTATTAAAGCTGGTGGCCTGCGATAGCCTGTCGCCCACGTCTTTTTCTTTACTTTTTTCTACGCTTACTTGACTTTTTGTAGAAGATCCTATACCACTATTAAAACATGTCTGCTCCTGGTAGGTCATTTTTGTTTATAGATTACAACCGATAGCTTATCATCTTTTGTTAATACTATAGGTGATGCCACTGCTGGTGCTAAGCTTTTCAGCACTCGTTGCGCTCAATGCCACACTGTCGACAAGGTAAGCCTATACATATACATTGGTTGCTAGCACGTCGTAAATCGATGCCCAGCCATTGTATTATTACTCAGCTAGATTATAACGACTAATCATTGCTTTGCTTTATTTTACTATAGGGTGATGTCAACGGCGTTGGCCCAAATCTTCACGGTCTTTTCGGCCGTAAGAGCGGTACGGTCGAAGGCTTTGCCTACACCAGTGCCAACAAGGATAAGGGTGTTATTTGGGAAGAGCAGACCTTGTTCGACTATCTATTGAACCCAAAGAAATACATCCCAGGTACGAAGATGGCCTTCGCCGGCTTCAAGAAGGCCAAGGACCGCAATGATGTCATTGCCTACTTGAAGGAGGCCACCGCCTAAATGTGTTTGCGTGGATTCGCGACAATCGCTTGATAAAATCAACTATAGACCAATCGCCAGGCTTTTTCTACACTTGGTTGTTTGGCCAGTGTGTTTGCAAACATTATTTTTAATAAAATGAACACTCGCTAAGTGTTATTCTTTTTATCTTTTGTAGTTTTCATTTGTAACTATTTATCAGTCAATATCAATTATTATGCATTACTAATTGTTTATAATTGAATACTAATTAGACACATAATTACTATCAATGTCTTTTAACTGCTTATTTCAATTCATCCAATACATACACACATATAACACTAGCTAACATTATTAGCCAGTAGTCTCACGTCGTAAACTAGAAAATACACTATCTCAGCAATACCCAATTTTAATAATTTCAGGAATGCATAGAACACGATCGCACACGAGCAAATAGGACGAGTTCTGCTAAATGCAAAGCTACTTTACTCCAGTTGTTGGACTGGGAATTCGAACTTGACATCCTTGCCGGTAAGCTTCTTGTACACGACAGAGAAGGTGTCCAACTTGTATTCAAGAGCGGTGGCGTCTTTCTTGTCAAGGAAGCTATTATTAATAAAGCAATGGGTTAGTATTTGTAGCGTGCAGTTGTTCTCTCCTCTTTTAATATCATTTCTTTATAATTTGTACACCATGTCTATTTACTTACACCTTGATCAATTTGCTGCCATCAACCTTGACGCGAGTACGACGACCAACAATCTCAGTTGGGTAGACGAGATCCTCAAGGATCTTCTCGTGAACAGAGGTAAGCGTGCGGCTGCGTGGGCGCTTCTGTTGGACGCGAGCAGTGCGTGTTGGCTTGGCAAGAATGCGGCGTTGGGCAACAAAGACAATATGGCGGTCCGAGAACTTCTTCTCCAACTCGCGGGTAAGGCGCTGCTGGACCTTGTGGAATTGCTTCAACTGTGGCACAGGAATGAAGACAGCGATGGCCTTCTTACCGTGACCAAGGTCGATCTAATAATAAAACAGTTTGATTAGTAAAATAATTATATAATACTACTATTGCCATAGTAGACACACACACACACGTCCGTATCAACATAATCATTATAATATATTTATATCCGCAATAAATAAAATTATGACTATAATCTGATCTATTGTCATATTATGCTGCTATTGACGTAATATTTGTACCCTTTATGCCATTATTATTATAAATACTTACTTCCTTGGCAGAGGCAATGCGCAATGGGCGGAGGTCCTTCTTGATCTCGGCAACGTTGTTTTCCAAGTCGATGAAGGCTTGGGCAACTTGCAATTCGACTTCGGTGGCTGGAGCAGCACCTTCAGGCTTGAGAATCTTGTTAACAGCGGACATGTTGTCACTAGCTAGTCGCGTCTGTTAATATTGTAATAAATAAATGTATCAATAATTTGTCTCTTTGCAGTTCAGTGCATTCATGCTGGATTCATTGCTTAATAGCCATAATCGTTTAATGGCACACGCGTAACAGCAACAGCAGCAGTTTTATATACAGTCTACAATAAAGGAATACCCAAAGCTGCTTATATTACTACGCGATTCACATTCAAGCAGTAGCATTGCTATTATAGCATGATTCCATGCATGTCCCGCATCAACTCTATTATCTCGTAGTAGTAGCCAATATACCAATATAATAAATATCCATCCATCCATCCATCCATCTATAAGCATAACACGTATCTAGAGGCTTATTGCTAGTAATATCTAGTAATAGTAGAGTGGATAAAGACATTCGTCTTGTTGGCCGCTGTATTCATTCATTCATCCATTCATTTAATATCTATTCATCCATTCATCCATCCATCTATTATAGACCTAGACTACGACTGTATATACTGCTACAATGCACGCGTGCTGCATCGATGTTTATAAATTGCTCCTGGCTGCTACTTACGTTCGTACACCGTGTGGATGTTAAATCGTCCACCACTTTCGGCTTTTGGAAGAGGAGGGAGCCACTAGGCGGAGCGCTTGCTGATGAGGCAGTTTTGGTGACATTCGACCACCAAACAGCCATTCTCCACCACTCACCTCTTCACTCACTCGCACACAACACACAACACACACCACTATATTACATACTTTTCAAACAGTATTTGATTTCTGTATAATAATATAGCTACTGCGTTGTTTAATAAATATGCTGAACTGTTTGTATGGTAATAAAAATATTGGCTATATTTATTAGTAATATATTGAAATGGTCTATCGTTAATTAAGTATTAACATGATATATAATAGTATGAATAACTAAGTGATCTATTCAGTTGGTATTGCGGCCATTATTCGTAATAGCCAGCGTATTTTATAGCTATATTATTGTACAGATAGGCTTTAAACATACTAATAAAGATAATTATAGATCATTTACACTGTTTAATAAAATAGCACTGTCACATCAACAATAGACACGTCTCCATATCAACGCACTGTTCGTATCCTGGTTTTGCCAATATTTGTACTTCTTATTTACTGCTAACGTTTTCAATTCCAAAGTTTCGTACCATCATCACCATGACTGAATTACCCGACTACTATAATGTGCTGGACGTGCCACGAACAGCCACTGCAGAGGATATTCGGCGTGCGTACCAACGGAAGGCACTTGAATGCCATCCAGACCGTAACAATCAGTCCCGGGCTTCGACGGTCCAATTCCAGCAACTGGCCGATGCCTACTATGTACTCGGTGACGAAAGCGTCGTCGAGCATATGATATCGCCACGCGCACACATCGGCCGTATACACAGCACAGGCATGCTGACGCCGAGAATGTCTTCGATGATGCTTTTGAGGAACTACTTCGACCAGAAGTGGCTGACCCCGGCTGGTTTTGGTGGCTAGTTGGCGGTATTGGTGGATTTTTAATTGGGTTCATTATTGCCAATATATTCGGAGCACTTATGGTAAACTGATTATCAATTACTTTGTTTAGTATCTCTAGCGATAATGACACTAATGCATCTGTTAATAGGGCGCTTATTTCGGTAGTAAGCTAGGTCGTATTCGTGACAATAAAGGTAGGTTGGTTGATATGTAGGCCGGCGTACACACTGTTTATTTTACCGATACGAGCAGGTGTTCCTGTGGCCCAAGTATTTAATCGCATGACGCATGATCAAAAATTTCGTATTTTGCAAAGACTTGCTGCTCGTTTGATATCGTAACAAGTAGCTAAAGAAGACATTGATAGCAAGTTCCGTTGTGCTATGTGTGTAAATATAACATCAAGCAGCAGCCAGACAAACAGCTTATGTCGTCAAATGTGCTAAGCACAATAAAGTACAAGTTTCTCTGCAAAGTGTTACGGTTTTATGAAATTAGAATAAGTTTTAACAAAAAGTAACGATTAATTAATAATGCAAATTTGGTAAATTATAAAACACTTATTATCAAATCATAATATATTTGTTAAATTGTATAGCTTAATTTTTGTTCATTGTAACATTTAATTGTTTAGATGTCTTGTACTTGAAGTTTTATGCACGTTAAATTTACTATCTTTAATTGACTGTCCTGATGACATGGTACGTTTTCGTGTTGAGCCACAGTGGTAGACTAGAATATTTGATGTAATAATCCTATTGCTAATATTAATATAGTTTTGGTGAATTAGACTCAATTACTTATTAATCCACAAGAAAACATATCTGAATATAATTTGCCTACGTCAAACAATATAAATATTGCACAAACCATATTGCACAGCACTACAAAGCACATAGTTGAATGCCTTTATGTGCCAGTTCTTTTCATGCGTTAGATCCAAATGTCCAATAATAGCTATACAATATATAGCTGAATATTGGCGAAAATAAAGCGTTGACAGGTGTGATACCACCAAACCAGTACAAAGGTACCGAGTAAACGTAGTAAGCAGCACAGCCTCCTTTTGCACTGGTGGTAGTATAGATTGATGATATAGCCAAAGGCATAAATACCAATTGCGGCAATATAAGTAAAATACCCACAATTAGAACCCAACGCTTTTGTAAAAAAAACAATGTGTGCTTTTTGAAGCACAATTGTGTTGTTGCTTACGCTTGAACACGCAGGTGTTGCAACCATATACCAAGCAAATTGTCTGAAGTTGATCTGATTAAACAAGTATAAATATACAACTAATCTCCAAGCAGTGCCAAGTAAAGTGGAAACTAGGCAGCACTATTTAGAAAGTAGGCGTGGCTGCCTCTTGACCATTTGAATGGGTGTTACAAGTCTTTGTGTAAATACAACTGAGAAAATAGTATTAAAGGATATTTGTAAATAGATTCCAACTATCCGATCTCTAGTAGCGCGTATATCATCTGGTATTTCTGTTGCAAATTCGTAAATGCACAGTTCGCCAGATGGATGTAGTGGAATGTTCCAAAACGTTGTAGGGTTTTTCATCCAGTTCAGGTTGTTATGGCTAAAGTTTTAAATGTTGATCATGACTGCAGCATATATGATATATGTGCAAATATTTTATAAAAATAAAAGTAGACTAATTGGAAAAGATAGGGCCAACATTCTGATATCAAGTGTACATTGTAAAAGGACAGTGCAACGCTGAATGAGTAAAAGTATGGTTGTACATCATACTTAATAAACCCGTATGCCTGCATGTAGTACGCGCATGCAAGTAAAAGGCGTTGGTGGACGTCATGTTTTCTGCTGAATGTTAGAACCAAACTTTTTACAATCATTGGCTTGGACCGCTACAACGGTTCTACACATGTTGGTTGGTTACACACGGACCAGCAAGATTCTTTTTGCGCAAATGAAAATACAATAGCTTTTTCAACTACTATGTTGCTATCAGTAGACTAAGACTTTCGTAATAACATAAATGATGAGTTGAGTAAAATGCTCAAGGTAATTGGGCTGCTTTTAAAAATTTATAATTTACAAGTATAAATAGATGGACACAATAAAAGGCAAAAATGCCTACTACAGTACATCAACGCCTTGAAATTTCAAACAAACGCATGGAAAGTAGCATAAAACAATGTAAATGCACGAGACAGGGCGTGCCAAGTATCAAATTTACAGATGACGCAAATATAAGATAATGCCATAAAGTTTGTCTGCATGCCATGCTGTCACGGTCCAAGTTGAAGAATAGTTTGCAACTATTCATTGTCGTTAATTTTTCGATACCAGTATGAATAGTTATAAAAACCAACTAATAAAATATACAGTGATTTTGTATTAAATAGTGTTTTTAAAGCATAATAACGTTTTACAGATAGCTTCAATTCCTCGATGTACATTATGTTTTGGTCAATTTATTTATTCGCAACATTCATGTTATGTATTAGAAGAAACCAATTAAAAACAATTTTTTACATTAACATTCCATGGCCTTTAGTTGCTTTAATACGTGTGTTTGTACCATTGCTATAGACATATGTTTACGCTACTATAAGACACATAGTCAGTAGCAATGTACAATATTATTATTTCCAAACAATATGCTATGACATTCTAAAAATTATTCGTGGCTTATTACAATTTACAACTTTAACTATTTCTAATTTGTAATAAGCCATTAACAAAATACCAAAATATTATAAACTAACGTTTTGCTATTAATAATATATTTGCACCCACATTTAAACTGTCATAATCCAAAGTTGGCTATAAACGCTATACTTATCCACAGTCGTTAAGTGACTAATTTCAGCCTGTGTTTTTATTTTGCACAGCAACAAACCAGAATATTCTGCATAACAATTTAGTATAGTTGCAAATAAAGCATTATCTAAATACTTAATTATGGTTGCTGTATGTCATTTAGATTTTTATTAAAATAAGCAGTTTACTTGCATCTATAATAGCTTATAGCTATTTTAAATAATAATCTTGAATAGATTCATGAAGTCGTGTAGTACAAATAAACCAATATTTAGTTTGATAAGCCAATATTTTTAAGTCTAGTTACTGACTTGTAACATCTAATTTTATTTAAATTGCGGGAGCTATTGTGCTTTGACTCTTACATTTTTATTCACTCATTTTACCCCTTAGCACCTTTAGACACAGTTCAACATTCATCCATTACTATAGCATGTGTAATACTGTGGTAGTTGTTCGTCTCCACGATTTATTGGGAGGCTCATCCTGAAAAGGATTTAAGTGTACGCTTAAAGTGAGAACTAAGATAGTAATTAACACGACACCTCAACTCTGAGATGTATACGATCACACGAATAGACTCGACAAGTACTCGGACTTGCTTTAAAATAAACGACTAAATATAACTTAAACGTGAACTGCTCCTTGTTCTTTTTTTTATTTAATTATACGCGCACTATTCATCTTATTTATATTAAAAGCGCGCCATGCTTAGAGTGGCAAAGCCGAGCTATGTGTTCATCAGCTAAAATTAGTAAAATTGGCACCAGCACATTTCCTTTACCACAACCGCGGGACCCTGTTGGAAGTTACTTCATTGACTTCCAGATGTAGCCGTCATAATCGGCGCATAATATCGCTTTATGCGATTACCGGAAATTGTGCTTCGCATCCGCGTACCATCAAGCTCAGTCAACTCATATACTCCCTTGTTGGGTCTACCAACCACTATATATGGTCCCATCCATCTTGGAGTAAGTTTAGCATCCGTCTTACGTATGGGTCTATTATCTCGAAGTAATACCATCTCTCCTATCTTAACAGGTCCCTTCCTAACATTCTGCTTCTTGTCGTAATACATCTTATTATTCATCCTAGACTTATCTAACTTCACTCCTGCTTCCTCCCTATCCCATGCGGTTGATAATAATTGTCTAGCCCGCATACTTAATAATTCCTCAGTCGTCATTTCTTTCTTCCACTGTAAGGTAAGCCAAGTTTCTTCATCTATGTCAAACGGCAACACACAATCTTGTCCGTATACCAGCTGATATGGGCTCCGCTGAGTTGTACGCTTAGTGGTAATTCTGTCGGCCCACAACACAGCGTGCAAATACTTAGGCCAGTTTGCGTAATCTTCTCCTACTATTTTTACCAGTCCACCCATTAGTTCCTGATGTCCTCGTTCAATCATTCCATTTGCTTGGGGGTGATAGGCTGTTGTGAAGTTAATGCGAATTCCGTCCTTAACAGCTACATGACGTATCAACAGTCCATAAAGTTCACCTCGATCTGCTACTACCTCACTAGGTATACCGAACCGACATATAACATCTTCATATAAAAATTTGTATGCTTCTACCGCGTTATTTTTACACAGCGCTCTGGCTTCTACCCATCCACTGAAGTCGTCCCTGGCCACTGCTAAATATATTTCACCCGTCGTGGCTTCTGGAAGTCTAACTAAATCGAATCCAATGCGTTTGAACAATGTAGACCCAATAAACGGTTTTAGCTCTTCTACTTGTCCTTTCCTTTGCGTACGCTGACATATGTCACATCTTTTCACCACTTCTTTGCAAGTGTTGTACATCCCGTACCAATAAAATCGATCACTGCACAACCTATATGTTGCTTCTACTCCTCTATGGGCAAATGGATGTCCATCGTGCACCATCGTTGTCACACGCAATTGTTCTTCTTCTTCATCTATGACTCGCTTAGGCATTCCTGTCTTCGCTCGCCGAAATAATAATCCATCGCTAATAAAAAACTTCTTCAACTGAGTTCTAATCCTCTTCTTGTTGCTATCATTACAGTCGTTGTGCATGCAACCATGCTCGAGAAAATACAATAAATAATAATAGGGCGACCTAGCTGTCATTTTATCAGTATTAACTTGTTTGACACTAGTCACTCCAAATAATTCATCACCGCTGACGTCCTCGATGTGATAGTTCCATAACACCTTGTCATCTTCATCATCTTCATCTGTCAACATTTCTTGTCCCATGTCAACACGACTAAGCGCATCAGCTACTACGTTCTTATCACCCGGAATATGACGTATTTCATAATCAAATAACGAAAGGTAAGCTACCCATCGACTTGCTGCATCATTAGGTAAATCAGGCTTTCTCAGCATACCGATGACAGGTCTAGCGTCTGTCTCAATGATAAATTTCACACCATGCACATATTTCCTCATTTTCTTCACCATCTGATATAAACCGAATAATTCTCGTTTGACTTGTGCATATTGTCTCTGCGCACTGTTAAATAAACAACTGTCATACCGCACAGCATACTTCACTCCTTCTTCATCGCATTGTCCCAACACAGCGCCAGCACCAACAGGACTAGCATCTACTGTTAAGATAAGTGGTCGATTGTCGTCACCATACACCGGCGGTCGTATGACTGGTCTTTCACTAATACTTCGTTTTAGCGCATCGAATGCTCGTTGTTGTTCACCTTTCCAGTGAAATACTACTTTCTTCTTCTGTAGATAATACAATGGCTCGGCGATCGTAGAGAAGTGAGGAATAAGCACTCGGTAGAATGCACAACAGGCCACAAATGCTCGTACTTGCTTCTTATCGACTGGTGTTGGCCATTGCGTAATCTTAACCGTCTTATCCGGAGTTACAGTTCTTCCTAGTTGGGTACACTGGTAACCTAACACTTCCACCTCATCCATACCAAATCTGCATTTCTTTCCACTGACTGTTATTCCCGCCTTACTCAAAGCCTTTAACACTTTTACTACGTCAGCTACATGATCAAACACAAACGCTCTCACTCCTGGCAATACAATACTTTCATTCTTCTCCACCGATCCTTTAACTATCCCGTCGTCCACGAATATGCCTACTGTATGCGGCATATACTCACTCAGTATCTTATTTACGATCCGCTGAAACACTCCGACACTATTACACCAACCCATCGGTAACCGTGTCATCCTCACCAGTCCAATCGGCGTCATCAATGAGAATATATCACGATCACGATTGTCGACAGGGATTTGATCGTAACCGGAATATAGATCAAACGTAGATATAATAGATCTACCTGACACGTCTTCAGTAAGTTCTTCTGACAGCGGCGGTGCATTGGCATTCTTGATACTAACAGAATTGGCTTGTTGTAGGTCTTGTATGAATCGTAACTTAGATCCATCTTTCTTAGCAATCACAAACCAGCGATTACTATAAGCACCAGTACTTGGCTCAATAATTCCGCTATTCATCTTTTCCCGCAATAACTCTACTACTCTACTGAATGTTGCTCTTGGTATCGGGATCGAAGCTTGCGTCCATGGCACATGCGGTACAGTTGGTATTCTTACAGGTGGTTCTATTTCCGCCTTAAGCTTACCCATCTCTTCGTCGTTGAATGCAAAAACTTCGTCTACAGAGCGTAATTGCTCAATGAAGTACGCGGTCTCTTCTTCTGTTAATTGACCGTTTCCAATAATCATGTCCGCTATACGCTCGCCAGTCAATCTTGACTTGCTGCTCTCAGCTCGTTCTTCGTCTTCAGCTTCTTCTCCGTTTGGTACTGCCACGGCGATTGGTAACTTCTTCTTTCCGACCGGCTTGTATTTAGCGGCATAAACGGACGCAGTATTACCTGTTGTTACTGATTCACGCATGGTAATCGTACCTAACACTATTTCGTCCTCACTCTCTTCTTCTCGTAGCACCGTAACACTGTTCACATTCTTACGTTGGTCTTGCTGGCCTCTACCACTGGCTGATACCATTGTAGGAGCCGCAGGGAACTTAGCCGCGCTTCGGCCATCAGTTATGTGTACCCACGCTCTTCCGTCTTCTCGTTTGACCTCCCATAACGCTTCTTCTAACCAAGGCATTCCAACCAACGCATCGAACGGTGCTCCATCTACAACTATTAGATGTGCGTTTATCGTTACTCCTCCAATGGTCACTGGTACGTTGATACACATGCCTCTAGACTTAGACGCTGTACCAGAAGCATTACCCATCGACCATGCTCGCGCCGCATCCAATGGTAGACTACCAATCTGGTCATATAACTTGCCAGATATTACACTTATTTCAGCACCAGGATCGATTTGGATTTCTACCGGCTCTCCTGCCACTCGTCCCGTCACTTTAGCTGTTGGCCTAGCTACTATAGTGCCGTCTATCGTTGACAATCCGTCTACATACACCACGGCTTGTTGTACCATTGTATCGATAGGCACCTTCTTACGACTGACCAACTCAGCCATCTTCTTTCTGGCAACAGACGATGTTGACAGGTAATCTTGTAGCGGCATCGTCACCTGCGCGCTACGTAGCAGCTTATCGACAGTGCCATCCACATCGGCTCCTTCCTCGATGACAGATCGGTATTGATGCGTGGCTGGTGGCCGCGCCTGCCTTTCCGTCATACTACCAGCTTCACGGGTTTCTACTGGCACCGCTTCCGACGCTTGACGAGTGCCTACACGTGCCGTTTCATATTGACCTCGGCTATATGTTCTACATCCTCTACTACGATTTCTGGCTCTATAGTCGTTAACTGAACATCGCTTTCCCAAGTAAGGTCGTACTTGATCGGTTGCTCGGCAGTATCATTCGTACGTTAGCCGTATCGACCAGTAATTTGCGCATGCCGCCTCGACCAGCATTCAACGGAACAAGCGAACCATTAGGGTATGTGACTTTACCAGCGTCCAATGTACCAATTTGTTTCGTAAATCAGCAGTCAATAGTCCGCATTGACTTTTAACATGATCTGGCGAATCGCAATATAAGCACAGCAAATTCCTTCTGTCTCGCCCGTCCATTCGTCCTCTGTTGTCTTGCTGTTTTTCGACTAGCAACACCAGTTGTCGGAACTGTTCTGATAATCGTCTACCTTTCGTTCTATGGTGATATGATCTTGATTCTTCTTTCCAGATTCATCTGCTTTCTTGTTAATCCTCTCTTTGACTTTCTTCTCCTTCTTGATGATGGCGGCTTCTTCATCTGATTCGTTCTCATCCCTGTCAAGGTCACTGTCTCATCCGAATCTGTTATACCAAGGGCGATGTGCAACGCCTTGTCGTCTTCACAACGTTCACCAGCGCGTCGCATAGTTGTTGATATGTATAGTTGTCTCGCGGCATCTTGGTAAGCACATTCTTAATGAGTCTTATCTATAATCTTGCACAATCTTCGGATTTTTTCACGCTCTGGCATGTCAATTACACATTTGCACAATAGATTATATTGATTTAGGAATGATACGGGCTGCGCATAATTGAAACCGCTTTTAAGCAGCGCGGATACTCGCTCTTCCGGTGACTTCTTAGTGGGCTTCCTACCATACGCCATCAACAGTTCTTTCTTCAACGCTTGCCAATCTCCACTCATTCCTTCTGGACTGACGTTACGATGTGCGCAACATCTCCTCTGGTGTAGTTGAGTAAACACCGGATGGTTTCTTCATCTGACCACTCCATATATCTCGCATATTTATCATATTGCGATAGGAATTCCTCGATACATCCTCCATTATAACGCTTGGGCGGCTTCACGGGGTAGGCGTGCACTCTAGAGCCCCCCGCATTGGGCTCCAGTTGTGGTAGTTGTTCGTCTCCACGATTTATTGGGAGGCTCATCCTGAAAAGGATTTAAGTGTACGCTTAAAGTGAGAACTAAGATAGTAATTAACACGACACCTCAACTCTGAGATGTATACGATCACACGAATAGACTCGACAAGTACTCGGACTTGCTTTAAAATAAACGACTAAATATAACTTAAACGTGAACTGCTCCTGTTCTTTTTTATTTAATTATACGCGCACTATTCATCTTATTTATATTAAAAGCGCGCCATGCTTAGAGTGGCAAAGCCGAGCTATGTGTTCATCAGCTAAAATTAGTAAAATTGGCACCAGCACATTTCCTTTACCACAATACTACATCCAACATTAATTAATTCATGTATAATTATCAATACAATAATGTAATTAATTAGTTATCTTTATTATTGCGTTGATACATATACATTGTCATTATGATATTAATTGTTTAAAATGTCATTTATTTAGTCAGATTGACTATAGGGAAAGTGGCTGTTTAATAAACGATTTTTATAATAATTATAGCAATCTTGATCTTACAGCACAAATATGCCCAAAATACAATAGTAGAATATCAGAAAATAGAAGAGACCATTTAGATGCAACAATCCATGTTGTACATAGATGCAATAGCAACAAATGCGAAATGACATGAAATCACAATCATATGGCTTTTATTAATATTCAATCAATCTTTCTACACATGGCCAACAACAACAACAACGATCAGCCTCAGATGTTCCAAATAGATCAAATAGTACATCATATTATTTATTTAAATCAATTTATTAACAGCATTTTAATAAAAAGTAATATAATTATGTTGTGCATAACCGCACGACTTCAATTGGAACGAATTTTATTTTGTGACTCAAAATGTGGAAGCAGTAAAATTCAATCTAACTGCGCAAGTACCAAATTAATCAATAGATTTTTTATAAACATTTTGATGACTCGTGATTTTGTGTCAGTTGATGTGAAGATTCTTGGCGTCAGCTCGGCAACTACATATTTGTCTGCAACACACCTCTTTCGAAACAGCTTTTTTACACCAACTATCTATACATTCTGCATTTTGTTTACAATGATGATACTTAATTCAGTATATGGAGCCATGGGTGGTGCGGCCGGCGCAACCATAGGCTATATAACAGGTTCGGAAAAAGGCGCTGTTTTGGTAGGTGCACATTTATGTTACATGCATTGCTTTGGCTAACCAACACTTTAACAATATTATTACCATTTCTATTACTAGGGCGCTGCCATGGGAACAGCTTTGGGCGTCACCCGTGCAGCAACAGGTAGGTCGATAGCTATGATAATACCCAACTACTGGCGCTAATTGTATCTGTTACATTCCAGTGGCATTGCCCGTTGCATCCATGCCTAGTATACTCGTGGCCACCACAGTAATCAACATGGCTATTATCGCGGCCAAGCATCATCAAGAAAAGAAAGCAGCCAAGGCAGAAGAGCAAGCAAATGAGGATGCAACTGTCGATGAAGCACCCAAGAATTTATAGCTAGCTTAGTGTGCCACCTATTATTATGTTAATATCGCTATTGTTATAATTTACTATGTGCGATTGCGCACATATGCTTTGAATTAAAATTTATTCGCAAAACTACCTATGTTTACAACCAGGTGTTGGTGTACTTACACAGCCTGTGTTCATGTGATAATGATACTGATGGAACATTGCTACTGTGTGTGTGTGTGAATTGCCACTTTACTCAGGCGTCATAACCTTGCCAATCCACTCCTTTATTATAACACACCATTGAACATTAAAAATAATAGCAATAGTACAACGCCAAGACTTTTACTATCTCTTTCGTATTGTTGCTCAGATACAGATTCTATTATGGCCTCTACTACCAGCAGTAGCTTTTCCTACGTATTCCCAAACTACTACGCTATTTTGAACGTGGACGAGGAGGCCACGCAAAATGAAATTCAAACTGCTTATCAACAACAAGCAATTCTATATCACCCGGATAACCGCAACTCAATAGCATCCAGCGAGGATGAGCGCCAACAACGGTTTCAACAACTAGCTGATGCTTACTATATATTACGGAACGAAGAACGTCGATGTGCGTATGATAAAGCTCGAAAACGTGGCGAACATTCGAGCCGCTGGCAAAATGCCCATACTGATCCAGAAGAGGCGTTTGCTAATGCTTATGACGAGCTGATGCGTCCAGCGGTTGAACGGCCAGGCTTTATTTGGCGTGTTTTGGGCGGTGGCTCCGGTGCAGCTCTTGGATTTATTATTGCCAATACTCCTGGCGCACTTGTTGTAAGTAAATAACACAAAGACAATGGCTAATCTAACTAGATGTTATTAATTAGGGAGTAGCACTTGGCTCGCAACTCGGCAGAGTCCGTGACATGAAAAGTATGTAACCTGAGCAGCATGCTGCTACACAGTCTGTCAAATAGCTAACACGTTGATTTATAGAAAAGTCGGTTTATTCTGTATTTAAAGAGCTGGATGACCATCATCGCCAAGCTATTATCGACAGTGTACTAAACAAACTCCAGCTCATTTGAAGAAAAAAGGATGGCTTCCTTAACATGAACCAGCATGATGGGTGTGCTTTACATTTGTTAAATATACAGTATTAGTTTACAGAGTAGCCATAAATTATATACATGCTTTGTTAACGCTATGTTGTTGCTTATTATATAACCAAACGAGTAAAAATGTTAGTGAATTTGCTAAACAAATAACTTAGTTTATATTACTTGTAAATCTACAATAAACTTACTAGCTATTATAAGCTAAAAGGAAGACGTCACACAGCTGCGTTCTTTCTTTCTCTTTCCTTTAACTCAGTTACACTTTCAACTGCACCAGCACTATAATTACTAACAGCAATAGCAAACACAATTGCCATGGATCTTGTTAAAGTGGTTCCAAACTTACATTGACAAGATGATGGAGCAGACATCTGGCATGAAGATATTCTTACTAGACGCGGAAACAGTAGGAGCATACTACATAGATAAGAAATGACGTTGACATAGTAGCGATGTTCTTGTTAGACACCTATTGTTTCGGTTGTTACGACTCAGTCGACTCTGTTGGAAAAGGAGGCTTACTTGGTCGATAAGATCGATAACCGACAACGAGACAAAATGAAGCATCTAAAGTGTATCTTTTTGTACGGCCTACACCTGACTCTATTCAGGCACTAGTGGATGAATTACGTGATCCGCGCTATGGCGATTACTACCTGTGTATGTAATATGCCAATAGTATTTGTCAAAGCAATTAATCAGTATGTGCAACTAGTCTTCACTAATGTAATTAAGAAATCAATGATTGAAAGATTGGCCGAAGTAGACCAGCATGAAGTGGTGCGGGAGGTACAGGTAAATTGGTTATAAGGCGTGTTAATTAGATTGGCTATTGACACACACTAAAGGAGTACTTTGCCGACTATGTGGCCATCAACCCGGATCTATTTTCACTTAATATGGTATCGCCTCGGTGTCCCATTTATGGTGAATCGGTTCATGACTGGGATAGCCGTGCATTGCAGCGTACTACAGAAGGCTTGATGAGTGTATTTCTATCACTTAAACAGCGGCCACTTATTCGATATGAACGTATGAGCAACATGGCAAAGAAGCTAGGAGAAGAGCTAAACGTAAGCATCGACACATCTACCTTATAGTTTTTATTTGTATTGACGAGTATTTAGTATGCTATCCACCAAGAACACCAGCTATTTGATCTATCACCGGTAGATACACCGCCACTACTATTGATTCTAGATCGACGCAACGATCCAGTCACGCCATTATTGCTGCAATGGACCTACCAAGCAATGGTTCATGAAGTGCTTGGTATTAATAATGGACGAGTAGATATGTCGAATGTGCCGGATATTGCACCCGACTTGAAGGTAAGCTTGCGTATTTAGTATAATAACAATGGTTTTGACAGTTGTTTATTAACAATAATAGGAAATTGTACTGTCGGTAGAATCAGATCCATTCTTCCGTAAATCGATGTTTATGAACTGGGGAGATTTAGGCGCAAAGATTAAAGAATACGCAGATGAATATCAACGACAGCACAAATCTAATATGAAGATTGAATCGGTGCAGGATATGAAACGGTTTGTAGAGGAATATCCGGAGTTTAGAAAGCTATCAGGCAACGTGAGCAAGCATGTTACACTTGTAGGCGAGTTATATAGACTTCAAACGCACTATAAATTGCTTGAAGTGAGCGAGTTGGAACAAAATCTAGCGTGTAATGAATCACATGCTTCGGATCTACGGGTAGGATTGCAAGATGATAATAAAATATAATAAACTAATAACAACATTTTAGGCGCTGGAAGGTATGATTACTGACCCAAAGATTAGAGATGAGAACAAAATACGTTTGACGATTCTTTACGCTTTGCGCTACGAGAAATCCAACAACAACGCCACTCGACATTTGGTGGAGATGTTGATACAACAAGGCGTGAGTGAACGAAAAGTTGTTGTAAGTATAAGATGACATATAGTGCTATAAGTATTAATCATGGATAAATAGCTATTGGAATCTATTCTAGCATTTACTGGAGCGGATCAGCGACAAGGAGATTTGTTTCAAAATCAGGATATATTTGCTCGTAGTCGTAATGTATTTAAAGGTTTAAAGGTATGGAACAATAATTAAATAACTACCAATTAGCTTAATCAATTAAA